>JAJLRJ010000002.1:38689592-38704592 GCA_024195265.1 Dendrophyllia cribrosa | reverse complement strand
GAATTAGTTTAGGATTATTATTTTCTTTATTGTGATGTATCATTTTTTTGGTCTCTTGTTTCAATTATAAAACACTGTAAACGTATGTACTTGGAAACCAATAATATATATATAAAAATATACTGAATAAATGTTTAAAAGAAAATTTGCCCTGGGTGGGATTTGAACCCACGTCCCCGCGCACACTAGTCATGTGTGATAACCAGTACACCATCAGGACAACCATGCTGGCAACATGGCAATCAAAGAGGTGATTTATGTGATTCCAAACGTGGGCCTCCCGGGATTTTTTCTTTCGAGGTGACAGGGTGGGGGAAACCTATAACTCCATTTGAAACCCAACTAAGGATCAAATTCATGATACACGACCGAAGTCAACTTAGCGAGTGACATGGGAGGATCCACAAGGGATACAGGCTATTTTATATATATATATATGAACAGTGTATGAGAGAACCCCTAACCCTGCACACCCCAAATAATCATATTTTACTGAATAAATGTTTGAAAGAAAATTTGCCCTGAGTGGGATTTGAACCCACGTCCCCCTGCACACTAGTCAGGTGTGATAACCACTACACCATCAGGACAACCGTGCTGGCAACATGGCAATCGAAGAGGTGATTTATGTGATTCCAGACGTGGACCTCCCGGGATTTTTTCTTTCGAGGTGACAGGGTAGTGGAAACCTATAACTCCATTTGAACCCCAACTAAGGATCAAATTCATGATACACGACCGAAGTCAACTTAGCGAGTGACAAGGGAGGATCCACAAGGATCCACAAGGGATACAGGCTATATATATATAGGCTGAGTAAAAAGGTTTACACAAACGGTGAACTCTTCAGCAGAAGGATCCAAGGATACGACGCCACCACGTGAATTTGTAGAGAAGTGTAATGAAAAACGATGGGGCGAACTTCTTACTGGTCCTGACAGGTTTTATAACGTTTCGTCCTTCGGCCTTCTTCAGAAATTGCTAAGAATTAAAAACTAAAAACTAAAAACTATGTACAATGATAAAGTTATACAAGTTGTGACTTATATACGTTAAGCTACAAAAACAAAAGAAAACGAGGTTACGTAACATAACAAAAGAACTAAATTACAAGGAAAATTTAACGCTAAAAATAACAAACATGATGTGATAAAAACCTTAATTAAAAATTGAAACAGAGAAATAGTGAGTAACGCTAACAAAAACAATTACAACATGAAAGGAATAGTTAACAAATAAACGTACGAAATATGCGAGGAATCTAACATTACAAACTGCCTATCGAGGGCCCCCGAATAATCATATAGGTCACTGTCGGAATGACAGGACCAGCACGTCTTACCAAGTGCCCCCGACAGAACGTTCGAACAAAAAACAACTACAAACAATACAAAGAATAAAACAAAGAAAAGAAAAAGACAATCCTATTTTTGCAAGATACGTGCGTTAATTATTATAGTTAATTCGGTGTTTTGATCTAAATTCACGTCTCTTGTTAAGGTCATGCGGATTGAGCGTAAACAATTGGGTTGTCCAATAAGCCTCCCTAGTGAGCAACAATTGGTCAAGGTGAAGTGTATTTTGAAATGATCTAATTTGTTCGATAAGAATAAAGCTAATTTGTGAAATGTCATGTTCAGACAGCGATGAACAGCGATAAAAAGGGCAAGATAAACATCTCGCTGTATTCTAAGCGATCTCTTGGGGTGATTGCGTGACAACAAAACATTTTACGCGAGGTGACTAAAATTGATCATGAGTGAAGTTTATTTCTTTTGTAATTTCGAGGGGTCTGAGTTTTCCGCTGGGTCTGATGTCTGAGGTCTGAGTTTTCCGGGTCTGAGTTTTCCGCACACCCCTAGCGGGAATAATAAACTCGCTGGCGAAATGTGAAAACTCGCTTCCAAAAGTCTCAAGCACTCGGTTGCGAAAATTAAATACGAATAATTTATATACTTCAAAAAATTTCAATCACTTGAAAAAACACTGTTTCAGAAAAACCGGAAGGAAAAAATAGCTGTTTCGCCGTTTCGGTGTTTCGCTGTTTCGGTGTTTCGCTGTTTCGGTGTTTCGGTGTTTCGCTGTTACGGTGTTTCGCTGTTTCGGTGTTTCGTGGTTTAGTACTGTCCTACCTGCTATACTATCTAAAAATTCTACTAATTACAAAGTAATAAAATTTAATGCATACAATAAATGAGTCCATAAAAACATTAAAATTCATAAAACTAAGCTACTTAAAATACTAATAATAAATAAATCAGATTTCTTATTTAAAATAACACAGGCCTACTTAAGGAAACTAATATTACTCATTAGCATTTGATTTTTCTTCAAAGATGATTTGCCACCGTAACTCGCCCTGCGTCGGCGAGTGATCATCCTTAGTCGTGTCAGGCAAGGAGCCTTGCTTCTGAGCTTGAGAGATTCCTGCGTTACTCATCTTTCCTCTAGAGCGAGTTGAAAAGAGATTCCAATTTCAAACGGCAGGCGTTCGATCCAAATTCTCTCTTGTAAACAGCTCCAATCCTTAGGTCGTCATGCGGCTCGAAGGACCAACAATTTGTGCAGGAAAACCGCCAGTTTTAGTTTCAACACAACGCCTTTAATTTCTCTAAGTTGAACTTGTTTTACAATATTCTGTCCGAGGACTGGAAGAAACCAACGTATGCAAATACAGTTCTCATTTTGTTATTGTTACAACCACAAGTCCCTAGACGATTATGCAATCGCCGTTGGGTAACCACTTGAGATTATTTCATTAACAGTATTAGTTTTATGACGTCAGTCAGTTCGTCGTACATGAGCCATGACCCAAACTTTCTCTTGGCTTATTTTCAGGTTATATCACCAAATGCTACAAAATATACAACTTAGTCGGATAAAAATATTCTATAGAGCGAAACAAAAGTAACTGTGTGGAGATAAAGTGCAGGATTGCAAGGATTGAAGTGGATTACAGTTTAGTATAAAATCAACGTTGCCTTTCTTTGTTTAAGAAGCACTGTCAATCGTAGCGTTTATCTTAAACCACAACGCGTGCGTTATAACCGCTCCGTCTATTTTAAGCTTCTTCACTTAGTTGCATTTGCTTAGTTAATGTTTGTGAGATGGAGAAATAAATTGTTTATTGGTCATAACTTTTGAATCATCTGTTGGCTCATAAGATGCAATTATTGATGCAGAAACATTACGGAGCCTATTCGTGAATATTTCGGGTATCTTCAATATCAGTCGTCGCATTTCGTATATACTCATTTCATAAATGAATACTGATGACACTGTTACGGCAAGATAGTATTGTATTAGGTTGTATTGTATTAGGTTTTATGACATCAGTCAGTTCGTCGTTCATGAGCCATGACCCAAAATTTCCCTTGGCTTATTTCCACGTTATATCGCCAAATGCCACAAAGTATACAACTTAGTTGGATAAAAAGATTCTATAGAGCAAAACAAAAGTAATTGTTTGGAGATAAAGTGCAGGATCGCAAGGATTGAAGTGGATTACAGTTTAAGTAATGGTCCTAGTAAGAAGTAGGCAACCTAACGGCAGGGAATGCAGAAAGGTGTTAATTGTGATATTGTTGAAACCGTCCACCCCATTGGCTAAAACGTGATAATCTACCATAACTTAACCAGGTAGTGCATTTATTTATATCTAGTTTACTAATTGATTCCCTTTTAGTAAAAACTATTCTGAGTTTTAATGCAACCAAAATTCTATGTGGGAAACATATAAAATTAGAAGCCTTTATTGGCCATTGTTTTGGAGTTTCACGATTGGATGAAATCTTGTAGCACAAAAGAAACATCACTTTAAAATAAAGTTCCAATACATTTTATTTAAAAAACATGTTGTCCATAGGTTGATGCATTCTCAGTAAAAATACCTAAACGATCTTATGTAGGGAAAGCGAAATGCCGCAGAACAATAGAGCGTTGCCTACTTCTTACACGCATTGTTACTTAATTTGAAATCAATGCTGCCTTTCTTTGTTTAAGAAGCACTGTCAATCGTGGCGTTTATCTCAAACCAAAATGCGTGCGTTATAACCGCTCCGTCTATCTTGAGCTTCTTCACTTAGTTGCATTTGCTTAGTTAATGTTTGTCAGATTGAGAAATAAATTGTTTATTGGTCATAACTTTTGAGTCATCTGTTGGCTCCTAATGTGCAATTATTGATGCAGAACATTACGGAGTCTGTTCGTGAATATCTCGGGTATCTTCGGTATCAGTCGCCGCACTTCGTATATACTCATTTCATAAATGAATACTGATGACACTGTTCTGCTAAAATAGTAAACTATCCAACACTGCATCCATTGTCGAACCGCAATAAGATTGGGGATAAATTTGGCTCCTGTCCCTTTGTGTCATTCAGTGTCCTTCTGTTTACCATACTAACGATGGGCTCCTCCCCAATACTAATAACTAACTAAGGAGGCCATCGATATGTTGTCCAAGATATCTACCCTGCAACCTAGTCGTAACTCCCCAAAACTAAATCCAAACCTTAACCCGATAGCCCTGGTGGGAGAGACTGTCCACCTTGACTCACAGATGTTTCTTCTCATGAGGTCTCTTCCCTGGGCTGTCCGAACGCACACACAAACCGTTTCAACTGATTAATGTCTTGCCATGTACTGGTAAGCTGTGCACCCGCATGCGAGGCCAGCCTTGCCGAAGCCCCAGTTGAGTTCCAAACCTTCGCCAGAGGTGGTCGTAACCTGACTTTTCAGCGAGAACAGACTGGTAAGAGTCCTTGAAGATATACCGAGGCAAATCCGTCACCGTGTCTGACGAGAAAGGCTTCTTCAGCATCCACAAGTTTAAGTACCGCGCATCGTAACACACTCTCGGCTTCGTGGGCTCAACCGTTACGTACTAAATGAGGTGGTTTCACGTGACCAACCTTACCCACGAGCAAGATCGCACCGGTTTGCAGGCGACGTGAAAGCGTTTTCCGGATAGATTCTCCAAATTGTTTACACGATAAGTTATTCCTCAGTGAATATTCTGTGGGTGGCCGGTCGGAATTGTAACGTTCCCCGTTGAACGTCCTCCTAAAGTATCAGAAGTATGGGATTATGGACACATTATGCTCTCTCCAAGACAGCACCTCCTCCTGGTTCAATGAAGGTGCCAACTTCGCTTTTTCCGTTCAATTAGCTGCATTTATATGGAGTTCCTCTGCGACAAAAATGGTCCGGATCCCGGATCATTAATTCATCAATCTGTCCAATAACATCTCCCTGTTCTACTAGTCGAGCCATTTTCAAGCCGGTCACAGCTGACCTATACGGGATTTCCCCTAGTATTCACCCACTGAGTCGCATTTGCGCAATCACCGGTATTATTGATGGAGGTATCAAAGTCGTCACCTTTTTCCCATGACCAGTACATCGCCAGAAGCGAAAAACAAAAACAAAAATGCGAAATACGCGTGTGAAAAAAAACCCCGTATAAGTCAGCAGAGAGAGGACAGTTTTGACCCAGTATGACCGGGAGGGTTTTGAGATACCCTGGTTTCACAAAACTCTCGACTCCCTGTGAATACAGACGAAAGGTACAATAGGGAAAAAGAAAATTTACAGCACTCGCGGATCAAAGGGAGGGCATGGGGGGGGGGGTGGATTTTGAGGAAACATATCAGCATTTTAAATATTTACGTCACCATTTCGCCATATATTTACTGTACTGGTCACCCCTTCAAGCCTCGTTAATTTAGATCCGTCCCTTTACACCCCAGTAAGTCAACAAACAACCTATTCTAATGCTCCGCGTTTATTGCACTTATACAATCGTGAAAGAAAAATATTTCTCATGTGACAACACCGGTCCTTACGTCTACTTAATTCTGGAGTCTTTATCTACTTATGGTCTTTAGCACGACCTCGGGAGGTCCACTTTCCCACTCGCTGTTTGACTAGGCGGTGACATATCGGTGACATATCGGCGGTGACATATCGGTGAGACCTCATAAACATTAAACAGTCATCACGTTTAAATGTCATTGAATTCTCAATACTCTCCCATTTTTTTTTTGTTTTCTTCGCTGATGTCTCAACCCATTTGTGTTGTTTTTTTTTTCTTTGTCTGGGTGAACTCTCACACCATTCCTTTTTCTATTTTCCTTGGTGAACTCTCACCCCATTCCTCTTCTTTCCTTTGACGAACTCTCACCCCATTTCGTTCTTTTGTTTTCTTCTCTTCTATTTTCTTTCCATTTTTGTTTCTTTTCTTTTCTTTTCTCCTCCCTCTCTCTTTTTTCCTTGCTGAACACTCACCTCCGTTTGTTTTTCCTTTGGTGAACTCCCACCCCATTTCGTTCTTTCGTTTTCCGTGGTGAACGCTCACCCTATTCCTTTTCCTTTCTTTGGTGAGCTCTCACCTGCATTTGTATATTCCTTTGGTGAACTCTCACCCCATTTTTTTTCTCCTTTCTTTGGTGAACTCTCACCCCATTTTTTTTCTTTTTTCTCTTTACCTTGGTGACTTCTCACCCCATTATTTTTTCTCTTTTCCTTTGGTGAACTCTCACCCCATTTTTTTTTCTTTTTTTCTCTTTACCTTGGTGACTTCTCACCGCATTTTTTTTCTCTTTTCCTTTGGTGAACTCTCACCCCATTTTTTTTCTTTTTTTCTCTTTACCTTGGTGACTTCTCACCCCATTTTTTTCTCTTTCCTTTGGTGAACTCTCACCCCATTTTTTTTTCTTTGGTGAACTCTCACCCCATTTTTTTTCTCTTTTCCTTGGTGACCTCTCACCTCATTTTTTTTCTCTTTTCTTTGGTGAACTCTCACCCAATTTTTTTCTCTTTTCCTTGGTGACCTCTCGCCCCATTTTTTTTCTCTTTTCCTTTGGTGAACTCTCATCCCACTTTTTTCTCCTTTCTTTGGTGAGCTCTCACCCCATTTTTTTCTCTTTTCCTTGGTGACCTCTCACCCCATTTTTTTCTTTTTTCTTTGGTGAACTCTCACCCCATTTTTTTTTCTCTTTTCCTTGGTGAACTCTCACCCCATTTTTTTCCTCTTTTCCTTTGGTGAACTCTCGCCCATTTTTTTTCTCTCTTTCTTTTTTTTTGAACTCTCACCCTATTTTTTATTATTATTCGGTGAACTCTCACCCCATTTTATTTGATTTGTTTTGACTACACTCTGCTTTAGTGGTGTAAAACAAATAGCTGCGGTGAACTCTCACCTGTTCCACTCTACTCCTAACTCCAAAAACAAATAACCATGCAGAGTCGCCGAGCTGCTTGTTGACACATTCATCCATTGTATTCACAAAATTATGAAGTATTCCATCCATGTTAACTACACATACCAAACCTACAACTGACAGAGGTGCCTTGCGATGATAAAAGGCAGCTAAAAATGTGTACGCCGCCGAACATTACGTGAACATTTAAATGAGTATCCCATAGACTGTATAGTAAAATTTCCCTTGGCCTATTTTCACGTTATATCGCCAAATGCCACAAAATATACAACTTAGTTGGATAAAAAGATTCTATAGAGCAAAACAAAAGGAATTGATTGGTGATAAAGTGCAGGATTGCAAGGATTAAAGTGGATTACAGTTTAGTTTAAAATCAATGTTGCCTTTCTATGTTTGAGAAGCAGTGTCAATCGTGGCTTTTTTCTCAAACCAAACTGCGTGCGTTATAACCGCTATGTATATTTTGAGTTTCTTCACTTAGTTGCATTTGCTTAGTTAATGTTTGTGATATGGAGAAATAAATTGTTTATTGGTAATGACTTTTCAGTCATCTGTTGGCTCCCAAGGTGCAATTATTGATGCAGAAACATTACGGAGCCTATTCGTGAATATTTCGGGTATCCTCGGTATCAGTCGTCGCACTTCGTATATACTCATTTCATAAATAAATAATGATGACACTATTCCGCCAAGATACTAAAATAACGGGTCATGGCTCGTGTACGACGACTGTATTGTGATGTATTGCGTAAGGTAGTGTTAGGTTGTATTGTATTGTATTTGGTTGTATTGTATTAGGTTTTATGACGTCAGTCAGTTCGTCGTACATGAGTCATGACCCAAAATTTGCCTTGGCTTATTTCCACGTTATATCGCCAAATGCTACAAAATATACAACTTAGTTGGATAAAAAGGTTCTGTGGTGCAAAACAAAAGTAATTGTTTGGAGATAAAGTGCAGCATTGCAAGGATTGAAGTGGATTACACAGTTTAGTTTGAAATCAACGTTGCCTTTCTTTATTTGAGAAGACAGAGTCAATCGTGGCCTTTATCTCTAACCAAAATGCTTGCGTTATAACCGCTTTGTCTATTTTGAGCTTCTTCACTTAGTTGCATTTGTTTAGTTAATGTTTGTGAGATTGAGAAATAAATTATTTATTGGTCATAACTTTTGAGTCATCTGTTGGCTCATAAGGTGCAATTATTGATGCAGAAACATTACGGAGGCTGTTCGTGGATATTTCGGGTATCTTCGGTATCAGTCGTCACACTTCGTATATACTGATGACACTGTTACGCCAAGATAGTAAAATTTCGGGTCATGGCTCCTGTACGACGACTGTATTGTGATGAATTGTGTTAGGTAGTGTTAGAATGTATTGCATTGTATGAGGTTGTATTGTATTAGGTTTTATGACGTCAGTCAGTTCGTCGTTCATGAGCCATGACCCAAAATTTCCCTTGGCGTATTTCCACGTTACATCTCAAAATGCCACAAAATATACAACATAGTTGGATAAAAAGATTCTATAGAGCAAAACAAAAGTAATTGTTTGGAGATAAAGTACAGGATCGCAAGGATTGAAGTGGATTACAGTTTAATTTGAAATCAACGCTGCCTTTCTTTGTTTATAAGAAGCACTGTCAATTGTGGCGTTTATCTCAAACCAAAATCCGTGCGTTATAACCACTCCGTCTATCTTGAGCTTCTTCACTTAGTTGCATTTGCCTAGTTAACGTTTGTGAGATTGAGAAATAAATTGTTCATTGGTCATAACTTTTGAGTCATCTGTTGGCTCCTAAAGTGCAATTATCGATGCAGAAACATTACGGAGTCTGTTCATGAACATCTCCGGTATCTTCGGTATCAGTCGCTGCACTTCGTATATACTCATTTCATAAATGAATACTGATGACACTGTTCTGCCAAAATAGTAAAATTTCCCTTGGCCTATTTTCACGTTATATCGCCAAATGCCACAAAATATACAACTAAGATGGATAAAAAGATTCTATAGAGTAAACCAAAAGGAATTGTTTCGAGATAAGTGCAGGATTGCAAGGATTGAAGTGGATTACAGTTTAATTTGAAATCAACGTTGCATTTCTTTGTTTGAGAAGCGTTGTCAATCGTGGCGTTAATCTCGAACCAAAATGTGTGGGTTATAACCGTTCCGTCTATTTTGAGCTTCTTTACTTAGTTGCATTTGCTTAATTAATGTTTGTGAAATGGAGAACTAAATTGTTTATTGGTCATAACTTTTGAGTCATCTGTTTTCTCATAAGGTGCAATTATTGATTCAGAAACATTACGGAGCCTGTTCGCAAATATTTCGGGTATCTTCGGTATCAGTCGTCGCACTTCGTATATACTCATTTCATAAATGAATACTGATGATACTGTTCCGCCAAGATGGTAAAAATTCGGGCCATGGCTCGTGTACGACGACCGTATTGTAATGTATTGTGTTAGGTAGTGTTAGGTTGTATTGTATTGTATTAGGTTGTATTGTATCGGGTTTTATGACGTCAGTCAGTTCGTTGTTCATGAGCCATGAACCAAAATTTCGCTTGGCTTATTTCCACGTTATATCTCCAAATGCTACAAAATATACAACTTAGTTGGATAAAAATATTCTATAGAGCAAAACAAAAGTAATTGTTTGGAGATAAAGTGCAGAATTGCGAGGATTGAAGTGGATTACAGTTTAGTTTGAAATAAACGTTGCCTTTCAGAAGACAGAGTCAATCGTTGCCTTTATCTCAAACCAAAATGCGTGCGTTATAACCGCTCGGTCTATTTTAAGCTTTTTCACTTATTTGCATTTGCTTAGTTAATGTTTGTGAGATGGAGAAATAAATTGTTTATTGGTCATAACTTTTGAGTCATCTGTTGGCTCATAAGGTGCAATTATTGATGCAGAAACATTACGCAGCCTCTCCGTGAATATTTCGGATATCTTCGGTATCAGTCGTCGCACTTCGTATATACTCATTTCATAAATGAATACTGATGGCACTGTTCCGCCAAAACAGTAAAATTTCCCTCCGCCTCTTTTCACGTTATATCGCCAAATGCCACAAAACATACAACTAAGATGGATAAAAAGATTCTATAGAGCAAAACAAAAGGAATTGTTTGGAGATAAAGTGCAGGATTGCAAGGATTGAAGTGGATTACAGTTTAGTTTGAAATCAACGTTGCCTTTCTTTATTTGAGAAGACAGAGTCAATCGTGGCCTTTATCTCAAACCAAAATGCTTGCGTTATAACCGCTTTGTCTATTTTGAGCTTCTTCATTTAGTTGCATTTGCTTAGTTAATGTTTGTGAGATTGAGAAATAAATTGTTTATTGGTCATACCTTTTGAGTCATCTGTTTGCTCCTAAGGTGCAATTATTGATGCAGAAACATTACGGAGCCTGTTCGTGGATATTTCGGGTATCTTCGGTATCAGTCGTCGCACTTCGTATATACTCATTTCATAAATGATTACTGATGACACTGTTACGTCAAGATACTACATTATCCCTCTTGTTAAAGGGAGGGTTTCACGGTTCGGCGCATGTGCAAGCTATGGCGTAAGCCATTTAAGACTCATTTAAATTCATTATTTAGACCAATCGGAAGCGAGTAAATAACTCTGACGGGAAATTTGCCTGTGAAAATGTCGCTGATTGAATGGATGATTATACATACCAATGTGCGCCATGAAAGCCACCAGAGCGTAGAATAAATCCTTCGGGTCAAAGGTTTTATTCAGTGTTGACTTTGTCGTTGGAATTTGTTGAAATTTTATGTGAATTTTGGTTATCCTTCGCTTTATTTGAACTAATTATAGTATGTGATTATTGAAGTAAATGTGAGTGGTTTTTTAACCGATAAAATTGGCAAGTAAGCGAATAAAGCATTTTAATCTGTGCACATGCGCCGAACCGTGAAACCCTCCCTTTAAGTCATTAGCATTAAGGTGTGGGGATAGCCTCCCCTATCGAGCTGACAGAGGAAACGGAGTTGACCCAACAAGAGGGGCGGGGTGGGCCGGGACTTCTTCAGCGGTTGCCGACTTTGGCCAACTAACCCCGTGTGCATGTAAATGAGGTCTTATATAATGCTTAATGACGTCACGTGATGGTAATGAACTATGAGTAGTACATTATCCCTCTTGTTTAGTCATTAGTATTAAGGTGTGGGGATAGCCTCCCCATGACTCGCTGCGACCCGTTAACTTCCCCTTGGACCCGCCTGACTTTATTCAGGTGTGTCTACCACTTCAGTAGGATGCATAGTTATAAATACAACATTCAACCTCATACTAACAACTTACATAATCAAATTCCTCTCCCAATCCCATTCCTCATCCGGGTCCTCTCCCAACCCTTACCTCTCTTCAGGTGCATTACGGTAACTCAAGGGAATGCTTTCTTAAACCCTATTAAACTATTCATATCCCTATACTTATCCGTCATCTCAGGAGTTAGCGAGGCTAACATATCAGCGGGGCTGTTCTGGCAAAGAACGTAACTTAACTTAATATAATGGTTCGCAGTAGATGCGCATTTCCAGCCTATGTGATCCATTACGGCCGCCAGATTGGCTCCAGATACGGCGAGAGAGATTGCGCACCCACCCCTGAGACCGTGTAAGGTAGGGTGCCTATTCGTGAAAAATTCGCCCGCCTTGAATGTCTCTGGATCCCTGATCGCAATATTTGCCGGCGAGCCCGCATACCGGAGCAAATCTTGTTTACTTACGCTAATACATCACTGGCGGAGTACACTTTCTCTGAACTCGAAGTTTCATCCCTCGTCATCTCTTTTATTTCCCTCGATCGACTCCCTTGAAGCACACAGGTTTGTGCAAAACTGTTAGTGATATACGAAAGGGTCTTCATACGCTTCACCTTGGGCTGAGAAAGAAAGAGACCAAGGGAAGGACCCATCAGCCCAGATAGAAAAGGCTTTATATTCTAATTCGCTGCCCCGCTCAACCGAATACAAAACATTTATCATGTAATAGGCAACCACTATTGGGGTGTGTCAACACGAGCCGTATGCGACCCTCTTTATTATGTCTTTACAATCAAAACTACAAGATAATAAATTTTACAAACAATTCGAAAAATACCGAAAACTCAACATACAACTAAATAGTAACTACCGATGTAGTATAAAGCTAAACAAAAATCTGAGCATGTGCATGTATAATACTAATACAATAAATATACCAATTCTTATAATGGCTTGTAAATACAATAAACCTTAATCATTGGGTATTTAATTTAGAGGGTGAATGGACGGTCGTAAGACTCGAATGAATATGAATGAAAGCACCGCGATATATATACCAACGCCCCACTAATGAAGCATTGTGTAAACATGACACAAAACACCCCAGAGACGGGGTTGCGTAACCCATGATAAATACATTATATTCTAATTCGCTGCCCCGCTCAACCGAATACAAAACATTTATCATGTAATAGGCAACCACTATTGGGGTGTGTCAACACGAGCCGTATGCGAACTAAAAGAACGGGAAAAAATTAAATACCCAATGACAAAGAAACAGACAACAGCGATTGAACATTGTCCTTGATGTAGCCATCCTTGGCTCTATCCGATTTCCATCGCCCATGCCTTTTAAACAATCTATCGGTGACTTGGGCATTAGCTGCAGCAGAGGCGCCTCCAGCTCTAAGGCTATGAATATCGTAATCATGTTTGGGAAGGCCAATGACATCAAAAGCGCCCAGCACTATCTTGCGCGCTCTAGAGTAGGACAATGGATCAGAACCGCGGAATTTGTAAGATCCGTTACTACTGCAAAAAGTGAGGGAACGAAAAATAAAATCTTCACCATCTACTGGAAAAGAAGCGGCTGCAAAATATCGTAAAGTTAACAAAACAGGACAAGTAGACTTGAAAGTTTTAGCAATAAGAACCCAAGCTCCGTCTTTATAGATGTCCGTCTTACTACGTTGAACGAAAATTCTCATAAACGAATCTTCGAATTGAAAATCACACCTGCGTAATTGCACTAACTCGTTAAAGCGAAAAAATCCTGCATAACCTAAAACACACAAAATGAGAACTCGTAAATCAGCTAAACTAGCAGAAGTGGAACCATAATGAGCAACTAAGCGTTGAATAATGACCGGAGTCACCGGTTCTCTCTTCTTAACCGGAACACTGAGAAGCCTTCTTGCGGATTCTATTAATGGCAACACAAATGGCGAATTACATGGGTCAGGCTGACCCGCTAAATCATGAACCCATTTAAGGTCATAATGAACTTCATCAATAATGCTACAGGAAACAGACTCCTGAATTAAACTAAGAAAAAAACAAAGAAACATACACACTAGACGCGGGAAATATTACAATTTCTTTAAACTGCGAAGCCCACTTTCTCCACGCGTTGAAGCCTCTCTCGTATTTCTTCGTGGTGGTGGCAGCTTTACTTTGAAGAAGAACTGCGGGGAGATCTTGAAGCAATGCCTTGAGGCGACTGCCTTCAATATGTTGAAAATTAGGCTGCAAGGCGCTTTCGACAACATCTATGAGAATGAAAACAAAAACACACTGGAAACAAAACAAATCAGGAAAAATATGTCGATTAAATTCGACTCTAACTGCACTCAGTGTGCGAAATTCCACCACGCCACTCGGCGAATTCCATCTGTGGAAGAAAAACAAGCCACTCGGCAAACTAGTTTCATTCGAAACATTATGAACAAACTGACAACACCACTAGAACTCCTAAGCCGAAACACAAATCGGTGAATCGCGACCGAGATCAAAAAGCCACTCGGCATAAAGGCACTAAGTGCTACGACCCCTAGCGTCAATTCTGACGGCCAGTACTGCACTATTAAAGTTGTCGAAGCCAAGGAGTAACTCCTTGTAACATCCAAGGGCAAATATCCCTGAGGGGTCTGGGAAGTAAATGGACTCAACGACGTATGGTTGATATTCAACCGCGCTAGTAAATAGAAAAGGCCAAAACGCATTTGACGGCCAATAAGGCACGACTAAAGTACCCACAGCACTGCATACAAGGAGGTGCTGGATCACTCTTATAATGCAGTGTACTGGCGGAACCAGCCAATTATTCTGTCCTGTCCATGAGACTGAAAATGCATCAACAGCTTCGGAGCCCGGTACACGAAATCTAGAATTAAATCTGGGAAGATGGGCATTAGATGCACTTGCAAACCTGTCGACGGTATGAGGGCCCCAAATTCGATCTAAGTGCGCAAAAAAACCCGGGGTAGTGTACCAGTCATCGAAATCTACGATATTGCTGATTGCATCAGCACAAACGTTAAGCTCCTTGGGAACCCATAGAGGAACAAATGTAACATTATAAATTCGACACAAATCGAAAACATCAAGTGCAATATCCTGCAATTCTGCATTAGGACTCCCTATATCTACAATACGGACAGCCCTCTGGTTGTCAGAATGCCAATTAACTGATTTGCCCTGAACTAGGGCTTTAAATGACGTTAAAGCAAAATGGATAGCCTTAAGTTCTCTCCACGTAGAGCTCTTTGCCGCCTCACATGGGCCCCACATGCGATGGCAAAGTTCATTAGTGCCAACAAGATAAGCACCACAGGCTACATTACTGGCATCTGAATAGCTAATTAAAAAAAGGCGCCTGATAAGGCAAAATAGCTCTAGAATTGAGGCTAACAATATGGTTTTTCCAAAAGAATATTTTTGAAAGGCAGTCATTATGAAGCCCGATATTAAAACAGGAATCCCATGAAG
>JAJLRJ010000002.1:38622013-38689092 GCA_024195265.1 Dendrophyllia cribrosa | reverse complement strand
ACTTGCTCCGCACGGCCCCAAACGTGCGTTTTGTGCACTTTTCATAGAAATCGCACTGTTTTTCAGATTTGGCGATTATTTGAGGCCAGTAGGACGATTTTGACGTCTGATGTGCGGAAAAGTGAGATTTTGCCAAAACTTTCTCCGCACGGCCCGAAACGTGCGTTTTGTGCTTTTTTCAAAGAAATCGCACTGTTTTTGAAATTTGGCGATGATTTGAGGCCAGTAGGACGATTTCGAGATCTGAGGTGCGGAAAAGTGAGATTTTGCCAAAACTTGCTCCGCACGGCCTCAAACGTACGTTTTGTGCACTTTTCATAGAAATCGCACTGTTTTTCAGATTTTCCCATGATTTGAGGCCAATAGGACGATTTTGAGATCTGGTGTGCGGAAAAGTGAGATTTTGCCAAAACTTGTTGCGCACGGCCCCAAACGTGCGCTTTGTGGACTTTTCATAGAAATCGCACCGTTTTTCAGATTTAGCGATTATTTGAGGCCAGTAGGAGGATTTTGACATCTGATGTGCGGAAAAGTGAGATTTTGCCAAAACTTGCTCCGCAAGGCCCCAAACGTGCGTTTTGTGCTCTTTTCATAGAAATCGCACTGTTTTTCAGATTTGCCCATGATTTGAGGCCAATAGGACGATTTTGAGATCTGGTGTGCGGAAAAGTGAGATTTTGCCAAAACTTGCTCTGCACGGCCCCAAACGTACGTTTTGTGCACTTTTCATAGAAATCGCACTGTTTTTCAGGTTTGGCGATGATTTGAGACCAGTAGGAATATTCTGAGACCTGGTGTGCGGAAAAGTGAGATTCTGCCAAAACTTGCTCCATACGGTCCAAAACGTGCGTTTTGTGCACTTTTCAAAGAAATCGCACTGTTTTTGAAATTTTGCGATGATTTGAGGCCAGTAGGACGATTTCGAGATCTGGTGTGCGGAAAAGTGAGATTTTGCCAAAACTTCCTCCGCACGGCCCCAAACATGCGTTTTGTGCACTTTTCATAGAAATCGCACTGTTTTTCAGATTTGCCCATGATTTGAGGCCAATAGGACGATTTTGAGATCTGGTGTGCGGAAAAGTGAGATTTTGCCAAAACTTGCTCCGCACGGCCACAAACGTGCGTTTTGTGCACTTTTCATAGAAATCGCACTGTTTTTCAGATTTGCCCATGATTTGAGGCCAATAGGACAATTTTGAGATCTGGTGTGCGGAAAAGTGAGATTTTGCCAATACTTGTTCCGCACGGCCCCAAACGTGCGTTTTGTGCACTTTTCATAGAAATCGCACTGTTTTTCAGATTTGGCGATTATTTGAGGCCAGTAGGACGATTTCGAGATCTGGTGTGCGGAAAAGTGAGATTTTGCCAAAACTTGCTCCGCACGGCCTCAAACGTGCGTTTTGTGCACTTTTCTTAGAAATCGCACTGTTTTTCAGATTTGCCCATGATTTGAGGCCAGTAGGACGATTTCGAGATCTGGTGTGCGGAAAAGTGAGATTTTGCCAAAACTTGCTTTGCACGGCCCCAAATGTGCGTTTTGTGCACTTTTCATAGAAATCGCACTGTTTTTCAGATTTGCCCATGATTTGAGGCCAATAGGACGATTTTGAGATCTGGTGTGCGGAAAAGTGAGATTTTGCCAAAACTTGCTTTGCACGGCCCCAAACGTGCGTTTTGTGCACTTTTCATAGAAATCGCATTGTTTTTTAGATTTGCCAATGATTTGAGGCCAATAGGACGATTTTGAGATGTGGTGTGCGGAAAAGTGAGATTTTGCCAAAACTTGCTCCGCACGGCCCCAAACGTACGTTTTGTGCACTATTCATAGAAATCGCACTGTTTTTCAGATTTGCCCATGATTTGAGGCCAATAGGACGATTTTGAGATCTGTTGTGCGGAAAAGTGAGATTTTGCCAAAACTTGCTCCGCACGGCCCCAAACGTGCGTTTTGTGCACTTTTTATAGAAATCGCACTGTTTTTCAGATTTGGCGACGATTTGAGGCCAGTAGGACGATTTTGCGATCTGGTGTTCGGAAAAGTGAGATTTTGCCAAAACTTGCTCCGCACGGCCCCAAACGTGCGTTTTGTGCACTTTTCATAGAAATCGCACTGTTTTTCAGATTTGCCCATGATTTGAGGCCAATAGGACGATTTTGAGATCTGGTGTGCGGAAAAGTGAGATTTTGCCAAAACTTGCTCCGCACGGCCCCAAACGTGCGTTTTGTGCACTTTTCATAGAAATCGCACTGTTTTTCAGATTTGGCGATTATTTGAGGCCAGTAGGACGATTTTGACATCTGATGTGCGGAAAAGTGAGATTTTGCCAAAACTTGCTCCGCACGGCCTCAAACGTGCGTTTTGTGCACTTTTCATAGAAATCGCACTGTTTTTCAGATTTGCCCATGATTTGAGGCCAATAGGACGATTTTGAGATCTGGTGTGCGGAAAAGTGAGATTTTGCCAAAACTTGCTCCGCACGGCCCCAAACGTGCGTTTTGTGCACTTTTTATAGAAATCGCACTGTTTTTCAGATTTGGCGACGATTTGAGGCCAGTAGGACGATTTTGCGATCTGGTGTGCGGAAAAGTGAGATTTTGCCAAAACTTGCTCCGCACGGCCCCAAACGTGCGTTTTGTGCACTTTTCATAGAAATCGCACTGTTTTTCAGATTTGCCCATGATTTGAGGCCAGTAGGACGATTTTGACATCTGATGTGCGGAAAAGTGAGATTTTGCCAAAACTTGCTCCGCACGGCCTCAAACGTGCGTTTTGTGCACTTTTCTTAGAAATCGCACTGTTTTTCAGATTTGCCCATGATTTGAGGCCAATAGGACGATTTTGAGATCTCGTGTGCAGAAAAGTGAGATTTTGCCAAAACTTGCTCCGCACGGCCCCAAACGTGCGTTTTGTGCACTATTCATAGAAATCGCACTGTTTTTCAGATTTGCCCATGATTTGAGGCCAATAGGACGATTTTGAGATCTGGTGTGCGGAAAAGTGAGATTTTGCCAAAACTTGCTCCGCACGGCCCCAAACGTACGTTTTGTGCACTATTCATAGAAATCGCACTGTTTTTCAGATTTGCCCATGATTTGAGGCCAATAGGACGATTTTGAGATCTGGTGTGCGGAAAAGTGAGATTTTGCCAAAACTTGCTCCGCACGGCCCCAAACGTGCGTTTTGTGCACTTTTCATAGAAATCGCATTGTTTTTTAGATTTGCCCATGATTTGAGGCCAATAGGACGATTTTGAGATGTGGTGTGCGGAAAAGTGAGATTTTGCCAAAACTTGCTCCGCACGGCCCCAAACGTGCGTTTTGTGCACTATTCATAGAAATCGCACTGTTTTTCAGATTTGCCCATGATTTGAGGCCAATAGGACGATTTTGAGATCTGGTGTGCGGAAAAGTGAGATTTTGCCAAAACTTGCTCCGCACGGCCCCAAACGTACGTTTTGTGCACTATTCATAGAAATCGCACTGTTTTTCAGATTTGCCCATGATTTGAGGCCAATAGGACGATTTTGAGATCTGGTGTGCGGAAAAGTGAGATTTTGCCAAAACTTGCTCCGCACGGCCCCAAACGTGCGTTTTGTGCACTTTTTATAGAAATCGCACTGTTTTTCAGATTTGGCGACGATTTGAGGCCAGTAGGACGATTTTGCGATCTGGTGTGCGGAAAAGTGAGATTTTGCCAAAACTTGCTCCGCACGGCCCCAAACGTGCGTTTTGTGCACTTTTCATAGAAATCGCACTGTTTTTCAGATTTGCCCATGATTTGAGGCCAATAGGACGATTTTGAGATCTGGTGTGCGGAAAAGTGAGATTTTGCCAAAACTTGCTCCGCACGGCCCCAAACGTGCGTTTTGTGCACTTTTCATAGAAATCGCACTGTTTTTCAGATTTGGCGATTATTTGAGGCCAGTAGGACGATTTTGACATCTGATGTGCGGAAAAGTGAGATTTTGCCAAAACTTGCTCCGCACGGCCTCAAACGTGCGTTTTGTGCACTTTTCATAGAAATCGCAATGTTTTTCAGATTTGCCCATGATTTGAGGCCAATAGGACGATTTTGAGATCTGGTGTGCGGAAAAGTGAGATTTTGCCAAAACTTGCTCCACACGGCCCCAAACGTGCGTTTTGTGCACTTTTTATAGAAATCGCACTGTTTTTCAGATTTGGCGACGATTTGAGGCCAGTAGGACGATTTTGCGATCTGGTGTGCGGAAAAGTGAGATTTTGCCAAAACTTGCTCCGCACGGCCCCAAACGTGCGTTTTGTGCACTTTTCATAGAAATCGCACTGTTTTTCAGATTTGGCGATTATTTGAGGCCAGTAGGACGATTTTGACATCTGATGTGCGGAAAAGTGAGATTTTGCCAAAACTTGCTCCGCACGGCCTCAAACGTGCGTTTTTGGCACTTTTCTTAGAAATCGCACTGTTTTTCAGATTTGCCCATGATTTGAGGCCAATAGGACGATTTTGAGATCTCGTGTGCAGAAAAGTGAGATTTTGCCAAAACTTGCTCCGCACGGCCCCAAACGTGCGTTTTGTGCACTATTCATAGAAATCGCACTGTTTTTCAGATTTGCCCATGATTTGAGGCCAATAGGACGATTTTGAGATCTGGTGTGCGGAAAAGTGAGATTTTGCCAAAACTTGCTCCACACGGCCCCAAACGTGCGTTTTGTGCACTTTTTATAGAAATCGCACTGTTTTTCAGATTTGGCGACGATTTGAGGCCAGTAGGACGATTTTGCGATCTGGTGTGCGGAAAAGTGAGATTTTGCCAAAACTTGCTCCGCACGGCCCCAAACGTGCGTTTTGTGCACTTTTCATAGAAATCGCACTGTTTTTCAGATTTGGCGATTATTTGAGGCCAGTAGGACGATTTTGACATCTGATGTGCGGAAAAGTGAGATTTTGCCAAAACTTGCTCCGCACGGCCTCAAACGTGCGTTTTTGGCACTTTTCTTAGAAATCGCACTGTTTTTCAGATTTGCCCATGATTTGAGGCCAATAGGACGATTTTGAGATCTCGTGTGCAGAAAAGTGAGATTTTGCCAAAACTTGCTCCGCACGGCCCCAAACGTGCGTTTTGTGCACTATTCATAGAAATCGCACTGTTTTTCAGATTTGCCCATGATTTGAGGCCAATAGGACGATTTTGAGATCTGGTGTGCGGAAAAGTGAGATTTTGCCAAAACTTGCTCCGCACGGCCCCAAACGTGCGTTTTGTGCACTTTTTATAGAAATCGCACTGTTTTTCAGATTTGGAGACGATTTGAGGCCAGTAGGACGATTTTGCGATCTGGTGTGCGGAAAAGTGAGATTTTGCCAAAACTTGCTCCGCACGGCCCCAAACGTGCGTTTTGTGCACTTTTCATAGAAATCGCACTGTTTTTCAGATTTGCCCATGATTTGAGGCCAATAGGACGATTTTGAGATCTGGTGTGCGGAAAAGTGAGATTTTGCCAAAACTTGCTCCGCACGGCCCCAAACGTGCGTTTTGTGCACTTTTCATAGAAATCGCACTGTTTTTCAGATTTGGCGATTATTTGAGGCCAGTAGGACGATTTTGACATCTGATGTGCGGAAAAGTGAGATTTTGCCAAAACTTGCTCCGCACGGCCTCAAACGTGCGTTTTGTGCACTTTTCATAGAAATCGCACTGTTTTTCAGATTTGCCCATGATTTGAGGCCAATAGGACGATTTTGAGATCTGGTGTGCGGAAAAGTGAGATTTTGCCAAAACTTGCTCCGCACGGCCCCAAACGTGCGTTTTGTGCACTTTTTATAGAAATCGCACTGTTTTTCAGATTTGGCGACGATTTGAGGCCAGTAGGACGATTTTGCGATCTGGTGTGCGGAAAAGTGAGATTTTGCCAAAACTTGCTCCGCACGGCCCCAAACGTGCGTTTTGTGCACTTTTCATAGAAATCGCACTGTTTTTCAGATTTGGCGATTATTTGAGGCCAGTAGGACGATTTTGACATCTGATGTGCGGAAAAGTGAGATTTTGCCAAAACTTGCTCCGCACGGCCTCAAACGTGCGTTTTTGGCACTTTTCTTAGAAATCGCACTGTTTTTCAGATTTGCCCATGATTTGAGGCCAATAGGACGATTTTGAGATCTCGTGTGCAGAAAAGTGAGATTTTGCCAAAACTTGCTCCGCACGGCCCCAAACGTGCGTTTTGTGCACTTTTCATAGCAATCGCACTGTTTTTCAGATTTGGCAATGATTTGAGGCCAGTAGGACGATTTCGAGATCTGGTGTGCGGAAAAGTGAGATTTTGCCAAAACTTGCTTTGCATGGCCCCAAACGTGCGTTTTGTGCACTTTTCATAGAAATCGCACTGTTTTTCAGATTTGCCCATGATTTGAGGCCAATAGGACGATTTTGAGATCTGGTGTGCGGAAAAGTGAGATTTTGCCAAAACTTGCTCCGCACGGCCCCAAACGTGCGTTTTGTGCACTTTTCATAGAAATCGCACTGTTTTTCAGATTTGGCGATTATTTGAGGCCAGTAGGACGATTTTGACATCTGATGTGCGGAAAAGTGAGATTTTGCCAAAACTTGCTCCGCACGGCCTCAAACGTGCGTTTTGTGCACTTTTCATAGAAATCGCACTGTTTTTCAGATTTGCCCATGATTTGAGGCCAATAGGACGATTTTGAGATCTGGTGTGCGGAAAAGTGAGATTTTGCCAAAACTTGCTCCGCACGGCCCCAAACGTGCGTTTTGTGCACTTTTTATAGAAATCGCACTGTTTTTCAGATTTGGCGACGATTTGAGGCCAGTAGGACGATTTTGCGATCTGGTGTGCGGAAAAGTGAGATTTTGCCAAAACTTGCTCCGCACGGCCCCAAACGTGCGTTTTGTGCACTTTTCATAGAAATCGCACTGTTTTTCAGATTTGGCGATTATTTGAGGCCAGTAGGACGATTTTGACATCTGATGTGCGGAAAAGTGAGATTTTGCCAAAACTTGCTCCGCACGGCCTCAAACGTGCGTTTTTGGCACTTTTCTTAGAAATCGCACTGTTTTTCAGATTTGCCCATGATTTGAGGCCAATAGGACGATTTTGAGATCTCGTGTGCAGAAAAGTGAGATTTTGCCAAAACTTGCTCCGCACGGCCCCAAACGTGCGTTTTGTGCACTTTTCATAGCAATCGCACTGTTTTTCAGATTTGGCAATGATTTGAGGCCAGTAGGACGATTTCGAGATCTGGTGTGCGGAAAAGTGAGATTTTGCCAAAACTTGCTTTGCATGGCCCCAAACGTGCGTTTTGTGCACTTTTCATAGAAATCGCACTGTTTTTCAGATTTGCCCATGATTTGAGGCCAATAGGACGATTTTGAGATCTGGTGTGCGGAAAAGTGAGATTTTGCCAAAACTTGCTTTGCACGGCCCCAAACGTGCGTTTTGTGCACTTTTCATAGAAATCGCACTGTTTTTCAGATTTGCCCATGATTTGAGGCCAATAGGACGATTTTGAGATCTGGTGTGCGGAAAAGTGAGATTTTGCCAAAACTTGCTCCGCACGGCCCCAAACGTGCGTTTTGTGCACTTTTCATAGAAATCGCACTGTTTTTCAGATTTGCCCATGATTTGAGGCCAATAGGACGATTTTGAGATCTGGTGTGCGGAAAAGTGAGATTTTGCCAAAACTTGCTCCGCACGGCCCCAAACGTGCGTTTTGTGCACTTTTCATAGAAATCGCACTGTTTTTCAGATTTGGCGATTATTTGAGGCCAGTAGGACGATTTTGACATCTGATGTGCGGAAAAGTGAGATTTTGCCAAAACTTGCTCCGCACGGCCTCAAACGTGCGTTTTGTGCACTTTTCATAGAAATCGCACTGTTTTTCAGATTTGCCCATGATTTGAGGCCAATAGGACGATTTTGAGATCTGGTGTGCGGAAAAGTGAGATTTTGCCAAAACTTGCTCCGCACGGCCCCAAACGTGCGTTTTGTGCACTTTTTATAGAAATCGCACTGTTTTTCAGATTTGGCGACGATTTGAGGCCAGTAGGACGATTTTGCGATCTGGTGTGCGGAAAAGTGAGATTTTGCCAAAACTTGCTCCGCACGGCCCCAAACGTGCGTTTTGTGCACTTTTCATAGAAATCGCACTGTTTTTCAGATTTGGCGATTATTTGAGGCCAGTAGGACGATTTTGACATCTGATGTGCGGAAAAGTGAGATTTTGCCAAAACTTGCTCCGCACGGCCTCAAACGTGCGTTTTTGGCACTTTTCTTAGAAATCGCACTGTTTTTCAGATTTGCCCATGATTTGAGGCCAATAGGACGATTTTGAGATGTCGTGTGCAGAAAAGTGAGATTTTGCCAAAACTTGCTCCGCACGGCCCCAAACGTGCGTTTTGTGCACTTTTCATAGCAATCGCACTGTTTTTCAGATTTGGCAATGATTTGAGGCCAGTAGGACGATTTCGAGATCTGGTGTGCGGAAAAGTGAGATTTTGCCAAAACTTGCTTTGCATGGCCCCAAACGTGCGTTTTGTGCACTTTTCATAGAAATCGCACTGTTTTTCAGATTTGCCCATGATTTGAGGCCAATAGGACGATTTTGAGATTTGGTGTGCGGAAAAGTGAGATTTTGCCAAAACTTGCTCCGCACGGCCCCAAACGTACGTTTTGTGCACTATTGATAGAAATCGCACTGTTTTTCAGATTTGCCCATGATTTGAGGCTAATAGGACGATTTTGAGATCTGGTGTGCGGAAAAGTGAGATTTTGCCAAAACTTGCTCCGCACGGCCCCAAACGTACGTTTTGTGCACTATTCATAGAAATCGCACTGTTTTTCAGATTTGCCCATGATTTGAGGCCAATAGGACGATTTTGAGATCTGGTGTGCGGAAAAGTGAGATTTTGCCAAAACTTGCTCCGCACGGCCCCAAACGTGCGTTTTGTGCACTTTTCATAGAAATCGCACTGTTTTTCAGATTTGGCGACGATTTGAGGCCAGTAGGACGATTTTGCGATCTGGTGTGCGGAAAAGTGAGATTTTGCCAAAACTTGCTCCGCACGGCCCCAAACGTGCGTTTTGTGCACTTTTCATAGAAATCGCACTGTTTTTCAGATTTGGCGATTATTTGAGGCCAGTAGGACGATTTTGACATCTGATGTGCGGAAAAGTGAGATTTTGCAAAACTTGCTCCATACGGCCCAAAACGTGCGTTTTGTGCAGTTTTCAAAGAAATCGCACTGTTTTTGAAATTTGGCGATGATTTGAGGCCAGTAGGACGATTTCGAGATCTGGTGTGCGGAAAAGTGAGATTTTGCCAAAACGTGCTCCGCACGGCCCCAAACGTGCGTTTTGTGCACTTTTCATAGAAATCGCACTGTTTTTCAGATTTGGCGATTATTTGAGGCCAGTAGGACGATTTTGACGTCTGATGTGCGGAAAAGTGAGATTTTGCCAAATTTTGCTCCGCACGGCCCCAAACGTACGTTTTGTGCACTTTTCATAGAAATCGCACTGTTTTTCAGATTTTCCCATGATTTGAGGCCAGTAGGACGATTTCGAGATCTGGTGTGCGGAAAAGTGAGATTTTGCCAAAACTTGCTTTGCATGGCCCCAAACGTGCGTTTTGTGCACTTTTCATAGAAATCGCACTGTTTTTCAGATTTGCCCATGATTTGAGGCCAATAGGACGATTTTGAGATCTGGTGTGCGGAAAAGTGAGATTTTGCCAAAACTTGCTTTGCACGGCCCCAAACGTGCGTTTTGTGCACTTTTCATAGAAATCGCACTGTTTTTCAGATTTGCCCATGATTTGAGGCCAATAGGACGATTTTGAGATCTGGTGTGCGGAAAAGTGAGATTTTGCCAAAACTTGCTCCGCACGGCCCCAAACGTGCGTTTTGTGCACTTTTCATAGAAATCGCAC
Source organism: Dendrophyllia cribrosa (assembly GCA_024195265.1). Lineage (NCBI taxonomy): Eukaryota > Metazoa > Cnidaria > Anthozoa > Scleractinia > Dendrophylliidae > Dendrophyllia > Dendrophyllia cribrosa. The sequence continues at coordinate 38,679,173 of JAJLRJ010000002.1, read as the reverse complement.
TGTTTTTCAGATTTGCCCATGATTTGAGGCCAATAGGACGATTTTGAGATCTGGTGTGCGGAAAAGTGAGATTTTGCCAAAACTTGCTCCGCACGGCCCCAAACGTGCGTTTTGTGCACTTTTCATAGAAATCGCACTGTTTTTCAGATTTGGCGATTATTTGAGGCCAGTAGGACGATTTTGACGTCTGATGTGCGGAAAAGTGAGATTTTGCCAAAACTTGCTCCGCACGGCCCCAAACGTACGTTTTGTGCACTTTTCATAGAAATCGCACTGTTTTTCAGATTTTCCCATGATTTGAGGCCAGTAGGACGATTTCGAGATCTGGTGTGCGGAAAAGTGAGATTTTGCCAAAACTTGCTTTGCATGGCCCCAAACGTGCGTTTTGTGCACTTTTCATAGAAATCGCACTGTTTTTCAGATTTGCCCATGATTTGAGGCCAATAGGACGATTTTGAGATCTGGTGTGCGGAAAAGTGAGATTTTGCCAAAACTTGCTTTGCACGGCCCCAAACGTGCGTTTTGTGCACTTTTCATAGAAATCGCACTGTTTTTCAGATTTGCCCATGATTTGAGGCCAATAGGACGATTTTGAGATCTGGTGTGCGGAAAAGTGAGATTTTGCCAAAACTTGCTCCGCACGGCCCCAAACGTGCGTTTTGTGCACTTTTCATAGAAATCGCACTGTTTTTCAGATTTGCCCATGATTTGAGGCCAATAGGACGATTTTGAGATCTGGTGTGCGGAAAAGTGAGATTTTGCCAAAACTTGCTCCGCACGGCCCCAAACGTGCGTTTTGTGCACTTTTCATAGAAATCGCACTGTTTTTCAGATTTGGCGATTATTTGAGGCCAGTAGGACGATTTTGACATCTGATGTGCGGAAAAGTGAGATTTTGCCAAAACTTGCTCCGCACGGCCCCAAACGTGCGTTTTGTGCACTATTCATAGAAATCGCACTGTTTTTCAGATTTGCCCATGATTTGAGGCCAATAGGACGATTTTGAGATCTGGTGTGCGGAAAAGTGAGATTTTGCCAAAACTTGCTCCGCACGGCCCCAAACGTGCGTTTTGTGCACTTTTCATAGAAATCGCACTGTTTTTCAGATTTGGAGACGATTTGAGGCCAGTAGGACGATTTTGCGATCTGGTGTGCGGAAAAGTGAGATTTTGCCAAAACTTGCTCCGCACGGCCCCAAACGTGCGTTTTGTGCACTTTTCATAGAAATCGCACTGTTTTTCAGATTTGCCCATGATTTGAGGCCAATAGGACGATTTTGAGATCTGGTGTGCGGAAAAGTGAGATTTTGCCAAAACTTGCTCCGCACGGCCCCAAACGTGCGTTTTGTGCACTTTTCATAGAAATCGCACTGTTTTTCAGATTTGGCGATTATTTGAGGCCAGTAGGACGATTTTGACATCTGATGTGCGGAAAAGTGAGATTTTGCCAAAACTTGCTCCGCACGGCCTCAAACGTGCGTTTTGTGCACTTTTCATAGAAATCGCACTGTTTTTCAGATTTGCCCATGATTTGAGGCCAATAGGACGATTTTGAGATCTGGTGTGCGGAAAAGTGAGATTTTGCCAAAACTTGCTCCGCACGGCCCCAAACGTGCGTTTTGTGCACTTTTTATAGAAATCGGCACTGTTTTTCAGATTTGGCGACGATTTGAGGCCAGTAGGACGATTTTGCGATCTGGTGTGCGGAAAAGTGAGATTTTGCCAAAACTTGCTCCGCACGGCCCCAAACGTGCGTTTTGTGCACTTTTCATAGAAATCGCACTGTTTTTCAGATTTGGCGATTATTTGAGGCCAGTAGGACGATTTTGACATCTGATGTGCGGAAAAGTGAGATTTTGCCAAAACTTGCTCCGCACGGCCTCAAACGTGCGTTTTTGGCACTTTTCTTAGAAATCGCACTGTTTTTCAGATTTGCCATGATTTGAGGCCAATAGGACGATTTTGAGATCTCGTGTGCAGAAAAGTGAGATTTTGCCAAAACTTGCTCCGCACGGCCCCAAACGTGCGTTTTGTGCACTTTTCATAGCAATCGCACTGTTTTTCAGATTTGGCAATGATTTGAGGCCAGTAGGACGATTTCGAGATCTGGTGTGCGGAAAAGTGAGATTTTGCCAAAACTTGCTTTGCATGGCCCCAAACGTGCGTTTTGTGCACTTTTCATAGAAATCGCACTGTTTTTCAGATTTGCCCATGATTTGAGGCCAATAGGACGATTTTGAGATCTGGTGTGCGGAAAAGTGAGATTTTGCCAAAACTTGCTCCGCACGGCCCCAAACGTGCGTTTTGTGCACTTTTTATAGAAATCGCACTGTTTTTCAGATTTGGCGACGATTTGAGGCCAGTAGGACGATTTTGCGATCTGGTGTGCGGAAAAGTGAGATTTTGCCAAAACTTGCTCCGCACGGCCCCAAACGTGCGTTTTGTGCACTTTTCATAGAAATCGCACTGTTTTTCAGATTTGCCCATGATTTGAGGCCAATAGGACGATTTTGAGATCTGGTGTGCGGAAAAGTGAGATTTTGCCAAAACTTGCTCCGCACGGCCCCAAACGTGCGTTTTGTGCACTTTTCATAGAAATCGCACTGTTTTTCAGATTTGGCGATTATTTGAGGCCAGTAGGACGATTTTGACATCTGATGTGCGGAAAAGTGAGATTTTGCCAAAACTTGCTCCGCACGGCCTCAAACGTGCGTTTTGTGCACTTTTCATAGAAATCGCACTGTTTTTCAGATTTGCCCATGATTTGAGGCCAATAGGACGATTTTGAGATCTGGTGTGCGGAAAAGTGAGATTTTGCCAAAACTTGCTCCGCACGGCCCCAAACGTGCGTTTTGTGCACTTTTTATAGAAATCGCACTGTTTTTCAGATTTGGCGACGATTTGAGGCCAGTAGGACGATTTTGCGATCTGGTGTGCGGAAAAGTGAGATTTTGCCAAAACTTGCTCCGCACGGCCCCAAACGTGCGTTTTGTGCACTTTTCATAGAAATCGCACTGTTTTTCAGATTTGGCGATTATTTGAGGCCAGTAGGACGATTTTGACATCTGATGTGCGGAAAAGTGAGATTTTGCCAAAACTTGCTCCGCACGGCCTCAAACGTGCGTTTTTGGCACTTTTCTTAGAAATCGCACTGTTTTTCAGATTTGCCCATGATTTGAGGCCAATAGGACGATTTTGAGATCTCGTGTGCAGAAAAGTGAGATTTTGCCAAAACTTGCTCCGCACGGCCCCAAACGTGCGTTTTGTGCACTTTTCATAGCAATCGCACTGTTTTTCAGATTTGGCAATGATTTGAGGCCAGTAGGACGATTTCGAGATCTGGTGTGCGGAAAAGTGAGATTTTGCCAAAACTTGCTTTGCATGGCCCCAAACGTGCGTTTTGTGCACTTTTCATAGAAATCGCACTGTTTTTCAGATTTGCCCATGATTTGAGGCCAATAGGACGATTTTGAGATCTGGTGTGCGGAAAAGTGAGATTTTGCCAAAACTTGCTCTGCACGGCCCCAAACGTGCGTTTTGTGCACTTTTCATAGAAATCGCACTGTTTTTCAGATTTGCCCATGATTTGAGGCCAATAGGACGATTTTGAGATCTGGTGTGCGGAAAAGTGAGATTTTGCCAAAACTTGCTCCGCACGGCCCCAAACGTGCGTTTTGTGCACTTTTCATAGAAATCGCACTGTTTTTCAGATTTGCCCATGATTTGAGGCCAATAGGACGATTTTGAGATCTGGTGTGCGGAAAAGTGAGATTTTGCCAAAACTTGCTCCGCACGGCCCCAAACGTGCGTTTTGTGCACTTTTCATAGAAATCGCACTGTTTTTCAGATTTGGCGATTATTTGAGGCCAGTAGGACGATTTTGACATCTGATGTGCGGAAAAGTGAGATTTTGCCAAAACTTGCTCCGCACGGCCTCAAACGTGCGTTTTGTGCACTTTTCATAGAAATCGCACTGTTTTTCAGATTTGCCGATGATTTGAGGCCAATAGGACGATTTTGAGATCTGGTGTGCGGAAAAGTGAGATTTTGCCAAAACTTGCTCCGCACGGCCCCAAACGTGCGTTTTGTGCACTTTTTATAGAAATCGCACTGTTTTTCAGATTTGGCGACGATTTGAGGCCAGTAGGACGATTTTGCGATCTGGTGTGCGGAAAAGTGAGATTTTGCCAAAACTTGCTCCGCACGGCCCCAAACGTGCGTTTTGTGCACTTTTCATAGAAATCGCACTGTTTTTCAGATTTGGCGATTATTTGAGGCCAGTAGGACGATTTTGACATCTGATGTGCGGAAAAGTGAGATTTTGCCAAAACTTGCTCCGCACGGCCTCAAACGTGCGTTTTTGGCACTTTTCTTAGAAATCGCACTGTTTTTCAGATTTGCCCATGATTTGAGGCCAATAGGACGATTTTGAGATCTCGTGTGCAGAAAAGTGAGATTTTGCCAAAACTTGCTCCGCACGGCCCCAAACGTGCGTTTTGTGCACTTTTCATAGCAATCGCACTGTTTTTCAGATTTGGCAATGATTTGAGGCCAGTAGGACGATTTCGAGATCTGGTGTGCGGAAAAGTGAGATTTTGCCAAAACTTGCTTTGCATGGCCCCAAACGTGCGTTTTGTGCACTTTTCATAGAAATCGCACTGTTTTTCAGATTTGCCCATGATTTGAGGCCAATAGGACGATTTTGAGATCTGGTGTGCGGAAAAGTGAGATTTTGCCAAAACTTGCTTTGCACGGCCCCAAACGTGCGTTTTGTGCACTTTTCATAGAAATCGCACTGTTTTTCAGATTTGCCCATGATTTGAGGCCAATAGGACGGTTTTGAGATTTGGTGTGCGGAAAAGTGAGATTTTGCCAAAACTTGCTCCGCACGGCCCCAAACGTACGTTTTGTGCACTATTGATAGAAATCGCACTGTTTTTCAGATTTGCCCATGATTTGAGGCTAATAGGACGATTTTGAGATCTGGTGTGCGGAAAAGTGAGATTTTGCCAAAACTTGCTCCGCACGGCCCCAAACGTACGTTTTGTGCACTATTCATAGAAATCGCACTGTTTTTCAGATTTGCCCATGATTTGAGGCCAATAGGACGATTTTGAGATCTGGTGTGCGGAAAAGTGAGATTTTGCCAAAACTTGCTCCGCACGGCCCCAAACGTGCGTTTTGTGCACTTTTCATAGAAATCGCACTGTTTTTCAGATTTGGCGACGATTTGAGGCCAGTAGGACGATTTTGCGATCTGGTGTGCGGAAAAGTGAGATTTTGCCAAAACTTGCTCCGCACGGCCCCAAACGTGCGTTTTGTGCACTTTTCATAGAAATCGCACTGTTTTTCAGATTTGGCGATTATTTGAGGCCAGTAGGACGATTTTGACATCTGATGTGCGGAAAAGTGAGATTTTGCAAAACTTGCTCCATACGGCCCAAAACGTGCGTTTTGTGCAGTTTTCAAAGAAATCGCACTGTTTTTGAAATTTGGCGATGATTTGAGGCCAGTAGGACGATTTCGAGATCTGGTGTGCGGAAAAGTGAGATTTTGCCAAAACTTGCTCCGCACGGCCCCAAACGTGCGTTTTGTGCACTTTTCATAGAAATCGCACTGTTTTTCAGATTTGGCGATTATTTGAGGCCAGTAGGACGATTTTGACGTCTGATGTGCGGAAAAGTGAGATTTTGCCAAAACTTGCTCCGCACGGCCCCAAACGTACGTTTTGTGCACTTTTCATAGAAATCGCACTGTTTTTCAGATTTGCCATGATTTGAGGCCAGTAGGACGATTTCGAGATCTGGTGTGCGGAAAAGTGAGATTTTGCCAAAACTTGCTTTGCATGGCCCCAAACGTGCGTTTTGTGCACTTTTCATAGAAATCGCACTGTTTTTCAGATTTGCCCATGATTTGAGGCCAATAGGACGATTTTGAGATCTGGTGTGCGGAAAAGTGAGATTTTGCCAAAACTTGCTTCGCACGGCCCCAAACGTGCGTTTTGTGCACTTTTCATAGAAATCGCACTGTTTTTCAGATTTGCCCATGATTTGAGGCCAATAGGACGATTTTGAGATCTGGTGTGCGGAAAAGTGAGATTTTGCCAAAACTTGCTCCGCACGGCCCCAAACGTGCGTTTTGTGCACTTTTCATAGAAATCGCACTGTTTTTCAGATTTGCCCATGATTTGAGGCCAATAGGACGATTTTGAGATCTGGTGTGCGGAAAAGTGAGATTTTGCCAAAACTTGCTCCGCACGGCCCCAAACGTGCGTTTTGTGCACTTTTCATAGAAATCGCACTGTTTTTCAGATTTGGCGATTATTTGAGGCCAGTAGGACGATTTTGACATCTGATGTGCGGAAAAGTGAGATTTTGCCAAAACTTGCTCCGCACGGCCTCAAACGTGCGTTTTGTGCACTTTTCATAGAAATCGCACTGTTTTTCAGATTTGCCCATGATTTGAGGCCAATAGGACGATTTTGAGATCTGGTGTGCGGAAAAGTGAGATTTTGCCAAAACTTGCTCCGCACGGCCCCAAACGTGCGTTTTGTGCACTTTTTATAGAAATCGCACTGTTTTTCAGATTTGGCGACGATTTGAGGCCAGTAGGACGATTTTGCGATCTGGTGTGCGGAAAAGTGAGATTTTGCCAAAACTTGCTCCGCACGGCCCCAAACGTGCGTTTTGTGCACTTTTCATAGAAATCGCACTGTTTTTCAGATTTGGCGATTATTTGAGGCCAGTAGGACGATTTTGACATCTGATGTGCGGAAAAGTGAGATTTTGCCAAAACTTGCTCCGCACGGCCTCAAACGTGCGTTTTTGGCACTTTTCTTAGAAATCGCACTGTTTTTCAGATTTGCCCATGATTTGAGGCCAATAGGACGATTTTGAGATCTCGTGTGCAGAAAAGTGAGATTTTGCCAAAACTTGCTCCGCACGGCCCCAAACGTGCGTTTTGTGCACTTTTCATAGCAATCGCACTGTTTTTCAGATTTGGCAATGATTTGAGGCCAGTAGGACGATTTCGAGATCTGGTGTGCGGAAAAGTGAGATTTTGCCAAAACTTGCTTTGCATGGCCCCAAACGTGCGTTTTGTGCACTTTTCATAGAAATCGCACTGTTTTTCAGATTTGCCCATGATTTGAGGCCAATAGGACGATTTTGAGATCTGGTGTGCGGAAAAGTGAGATTTTGCCAAAACTTGCTTTGCACGGCCCCAAACGTGCGTTTTGTGCACTTTTCATAGAAATCGCACTGTTTTTCAGATTTGCCCATGATTTGAGGCCAATAGGACGATTTTGAGATCTGGTGTGCGGAAAAGTGAGATTTTGCCAAAACTTGCTCCGCACGGCCCCAAACGTACGTTTTGTGCACTATTGATAGAAATCGCACTGTTTTTCAGATTTGCCCATGATTTGAGGCTAATAGGACGATTTTGAGATCTGGTGTGCGGAAAAGTGAGATTTTGCCAAAACTTGCTCCGCACGGCCCCAAACGTACGTTTTGTGCACTATTCATAGAAATCGCACTGTTTTTCAGATTTGCCCATGATTTGAGGCCAATAGGACGATTTTGAGATCTGGTGTGCGGAAAAGTGAGATTTTGCCAAAACTTGCTCCGCACGGCCCCAAACGTGCGTTTTGTGCACTTTTCATAGAAATCGCACTGTTTTTCAGATTTGGCGACGATTTGAGGCCAGTAGGACGATTTTGCGATCTGGTGTGCGGAAAAGTGAGATTTTGCCAAAACTTGCTCCGCACGGCCCCAAACGTGCGTTTTGTGCACTTTTCATAGAAATCGCACTGTTTTTCAGATTTGGCGATTATTTGAGGCCAGTAGGACGATTTTGACATCTGATGTGCGGAAAAGTGAGATTTTGCAAAACTTGCTCCATACGGCCCAAAACGTGCGTTTTGTGCAGTTTTCAAAGAAATCGCACTGTTTTTGAAATTTGGCGATGATTTGAGGCCAGTAGGACGATTTCGAGATCTGGTGTGCGGAAAAGTGAGATTTTGCCAAAACTTGCTCCGCACGGCCCCAAACGTGCGTTTTGTGCACTTTTCATAGAAATCGCACTGTTTTTCAGATTTGGCGATTATTTGAGGCCAGTAGGACGATTTTGACGTCTGATGTGCGGAAAAGTGAGATTTTGCCAAAACTTGCTCCGCACGGCCCCAAACGTACGTTTTGTGCACTTTTCATAGAAATCGCACTGTTTTTCAGATTTTCCCATGATTTGAGGCCAATAGGACGATTTTGAGATCTGGTGTGCGGAAAAGTGAGATTTTGCCAAAACTTGTTGCGCACGGCCCCAAACGTGCGCTTTGTGCACTTTTCATAGAAATCGCACTGTTTTTCAGATTTAGCGATTATTTGAGGCCAGTAGGACGATTTTGACATCTGATGTGCGGAAAAGTGAGATTTTGCCAAAACTTGCTCCGCAAGGCCCCAAACGTGGGTTTTGTGCACTTTTTATAGAAATCGCACTGTTTTTCAGATTTGCCCATGATTTGAGGCCAATAGGACGATTTTGAGATCTGGTGTGCGGAAAAGTGAGATTTTGCCAAAACTTGCTCTGCACGGCCCCAAACGTACATTTTGTGCACTTTTCATAGAAATCGCACTGTTTTTCAGGTTTGGCGATGATTTGAGACCAGTAGGAATATTCTGAGACCTGGTGTGCGGAAAAGTGAGATTTTCCCAAAACTTGCTCCGCACGGCCCCAAACGTGCGTTTTGTGCACTTTTCATAGAAATCGCACTGTTTTTCAGATTTGGCGATTATTTGAGGCCAGTAGGACGATTTTGACGTCTGATGTGCGGAAAAGTGAGATTTTGCCAAAACTTTCTCCGCACGGCCCGAAACGTGCGTTTTGTGCTTTTTTCAAAGAAATCGCACTGTTTTTGAAATTTGGCGATGATTTGAGGCCAGTAGGACGATTTCGAGATCTGAGGTGCGGAAAAGTGAGATTTTGCCAAAACTTGCTCCGCACGGCCTCAAACGTACGTTTTGTGCACTTTTCATAGAAATCGCACTGTTTTTCAGATTTTCCCATGATTTGAGGCCAATAGGACGATTTTGAGATCTGGTGTGCGGAAAAGTGAGATTTTGCCAAAACTTGCTCTGCACGGCCCCAAACGTACGTTTTGTGCACTTTTCATAGCAATCGCACTGTTTTTCAGGTTTGGCGATGATTTGAGACCAGTAGGAATATTCTGAGACCTGGTGTGCGGAAAAGTGAGATTTTGCCAAAACTTGCTCCATACGGTCCAAAACGTGCGTTTTGTGCACTTTTCAAAGAAATCGCACTGTTTTTGAAATTTGGCGATGATTTGAGGCCAGTAGGACGATTTCGAGATCTGGTGTGCGGAAAAGTGAGATTTTGCCAAAACTTCCTCCGCACGGCCCCAAACGTGCGTTTTGTGCACTTTTCATAGAAATCGCACTGTTTTTCAGATTTGCCCATGATTTGAGGCAAATAGGACGATTTTGAGATCTGGTGTGCGGAAAAGTGAGATTTTGCCAAAACTTGCTCCGCACGGCCACAAACGTGCGTTTTGTGCACTTTTCATAGAAATCGCACTGTTTTTCAGATTTGCCCATGATTTGAGGCCAATAGGACAATTTTGAGATCTGGTGTGCGGAAAAGTGAGATTTTGCCAATACTTGTTCCGCACGGCCCCAAACGTGCGTTTTGTGCACTTTTCATAGAAATCGCACTGTTTTTCAGATTTGGCGATTATTTGAGGCCAGTAGGACGATTTCGAGATCTGGTGTGCGGAAAAGTGAGATTTTGCCAAAACTTGCTCCGCACGGCCTCAAACGTGCGTTTTGGGCACTTTTCTTAGAAATCGCACTGTTTTTCAGATTTGCCCATGATTTGAGGCCAGTAGGACGATTTCGAGATCTGGTGTGCGGAAAAGTGAGATTTTGCCAAAACTTGCTTTGCACGGCCCCAAACGTGCGTTTTGTGCACTTTTCATAGAAATCGCATTGTTTTTTAGATTTGCCAATGATTTGAGGCCAATAGGACGATTTTGAGATGTGGTGTGCGGAAAAGTGAGATTTTGCCAAAACTTGCTCCGCACGGCCCCAAACGTGCGTTTTGTGCACTATTCATAGAAATCGCACTGTTTTTCAGATTTGCCCATGATTTGAGGCAAATAGGACGATTTTGAGATCTGGTGTGCGGAAAAGTGAGATTTTGCCAAAACTTGCTCCGCACGGCCCCAAACGTACGTTTTGTGCACTTTTCATAGAAATCGCACTGTTTTTCAGATTTGCCCATGATTTGAGGCCAATAGGACGATTTTGAGATCTGGTGTGCGGAAAAGTGAGATTTTGCCAAAACTTGCTCCGCACGGCCCCAAACGTGCGTTTTGTGCACTTTTCATAGAAATCGCACTGTTTTTCAGATTTGGCGATTATTTGAGGCCAGTAGGACGATTTTGACATCTGATGTGCGGAAAAGTGAGATTTTGCCAAAACTTGCTCCGCACGGCCTCAAACGTGCGTTTTGTGCACTTTTCATAGAAATCGCACTGTTTTTCAGATTTGCCCATGATTTGAGGCCAATAGGACGATTTTGAGATCTGGTGTGCGGAAAAGTGAGATTTTGCCAAAACTTGCTCCGCACGGCCCCAAACGTACGTTTTGTGCACTATTCATAGAAATCGCACTGTTTTTCAGATTTGCCCATGATTTGAGGCCAATAGGACGATTTTGAGATCTGGTGTGCGGAAAAGTGAGATTTTGCCAAAACTTGCTCCGCACGGCCCCAAACGTGCGTTTTGTGCACTTTTTATAGAAATCGCACTGTTTTTCAGATTTGGCGACGATTTGAGGCCAGTAGGACGATTTTGCGATCTGGTGTGCGGAAAAGTGAGATTTTGCCAAAACTTGCTCCGCACGGCCCCAAACGTGCGTTTTGTGCACTTTTCATAGAAATCGCACTGTTTTTCAGATTTGCCCATGATTTGAGGCCAATAGGACGATTTTGAGATCTGGTGTGCGGAAAAGTGAGATTTTGCCAAAACTTGCTCCGCACGGCCCCAAACGTGCGTTTTGTGCACTTTTCATAGAAATCGCACTGTTTTTCAGATTTGGCGATTATTTGAGGCCAGTAGGACGATTTTGACATCTGATGTGCGGAAAAGTGAGATTTTGCCAAAACTTGCTCCGCACGGCCTCAAACGTGCGTTTTGTGCACTTTTCATAGAAATCGCACTGTTTTTCAGATTTGCCCATGATTTGAGGCCAATAGGACGATTTTGAGATCTGGTGTGCGGAAAAGTGAGATTTTGCCAAAACTTGCTCCACACGGCCCCAAACGTGCGTTTTGTGCACTTTTTATAGAAATCGCACTGTTTTTCAGATTTGGCGACGATTTGAGGCCAGTAGGACGATTTTGCGATCTGGTGTGCGGAAAAGTGAGATTTTGCCAAAACTTGCTCCGCACGGCCCCAAACGTGCGTTTTGTGCACTTTTCATAGAAATCGCACTGTTTTTCAGATTTGGCGATTATTTGAGGCCAGTAGGACGATTTTGACATCTGATGTGCGGAAAAGTGAGATTTTGCCAAAACTTGCTCCGCACGGCCTCAAACGTGCGTTTTTGGCACTTTTCTTAGAAATCGCACTGTTTTTCAGATTTGCCCATGATTTGAGGCCAATAGGACGATTTTGAGATCTCGTGTGCAGAAAAGTGAGATTTTGCCAAAACTTGCTCCGCACGGCCCCAAACGTGCGTTTTGTGCACTATTCATAGAAATCGCACTGTTTTTCAGATTTGCCCATGATTTGAGGCCAATAGGACGATTTTGAGATCTGGTGTGCGGAAAAGTGAGATTTTGCCAAAACTTGCTCCGCACGGCCCCAAACGTACGTTTTGTGCACTATTCATAGAAATCGCACTGTTTTTCAGATTTGCCCATGATTTGAGGCCAATAGGACGATTTTGAGATCTGGTGTGCGGAAAAGTGAGATTTTGCCAAAACTTGCTCCGCACGGCCCCAAACGTGCGTTTTGTGCACTTTTTATAGAAATCGCACTGTTTTTCAGATTTGGCGACGATTTGAGGCCAGTAGGACGATTTTGCGATCTGGTGTGCGGAAAAGTGAGATTTTGCCAAAACTTGCTCCGCACGGCCCCAAACGTGCGTTTTGTGCACTTTTCATAGAAATCGCACTGTTTTTCAGATTTGCCCATGATTTGAGGCCAATAGGACGATTTTGAGATCTGGTGTGCGGAAAAGTGAGATTTTGCCAAAACTTGCTCCGCACGGCCCCAAACGTGCGTTTTGTGCACTTTTCATAGAAATCGCACTGTTTTTCAGATTTGGCGATTATTTGAGGCCAGTAGGACGATTTTGACATCTGATGTGCGGAAAAGTGAGATTTTGCCAAAACTTGCTCCGCACGGCCTCAAACGTGCGTTTTGTGCACTTTTCATAGAAATCGCACTGTTTTTCAGATTTGCCCATGATTTGAGGCCAATAGGACGATTTTGAGATCTGGTGTGCGGAAAAGTGAGATTTTGCCAAAACTTGCTCCGCACGGCCCCAAACGTGCGTTTTGTGCACTTTTTATAGAAATCGCACTGTTTTTCAGATTTGGCGACGATTTGAGGGCAGTAGGACGATTTTGCGATCTGGTGTGCGGAAAAGTGAGATTTTGCCAAAACTTGCTCCGCACGGCCCCAAACGTGCGTTTTGTGCACTTTTCATAGAAATCGCACTGTTTTTCAGATTTGGCGATTATTTGAGGCCAGTAGGACGATTTTGACATCTGATGTGCGGAAAAGTGAGATTTTGCCAAAACTTGCTCCGCACGGCCTCAAACGTGCGTTTTTGGCACTTTTCTTAGAAATCGCACTGTTTTTCAGATTTGCCCATGATTTGAGGCCAATAGGACGATTTTGAGATCTCGTGTGCAGAAAAGTGAGATTTTGCCAAAACTTGCTCCGCACGGCCCCAAACGTGCGTTTTGTGCACTTTTCATAGCAATCGCACTGTTTTTCAGATTTGGCAATGATTTGAGGCCAGTAGGACGATTTCGAGATCTGGTGTGCGGAAAAGTGAGATTTTGCCAAAACTTGCTTTGCATGGCCCCAAACGTGCGTTTTGTGCACTTTTCATAGAAATCGCACTGTTTTTCAGATTTGCCCATGATTTGAGGCCAATAGGACGATTTTGAGATCTGGTGTGCGGAAAAGTGAGATTTTGCCAAAACTTGCTTTGCACGGCCCCAAACGTGCGTTTTGTGCACTTTTCATAGAAATCGCACTGTTTTTCAGATTTGCCCATGATTTGAGGCCAATAGGACGATTTTGAGATTTTGTGTGCGGAAAAGTGAGATTTTGCCAAAACTTGCTCCGCACGGCCCCAAACGTACGTTTTGTGCACTATTGATAGAAATCGCACTGTTTTTCAGATTTGCCCATGATTTGAGGCCAATAGGACGATTTTGAGATCTGGTGTGCGGAAAAGTGAGATTTTGCCAAAACTTGCTCCGCACGGCCCCAAACGTACGTTTTGTGCACTATTCATAGAAATCGCACTGTTTTTCAGATTTGCCCATGATTTGAGGCCAATAGGACGATTTTGAGATCTGGTGTGCGGAAAAGTGAGATTTTGCCAAAACTTGCTCCGCACGGCCCCAAACGTGCGTTTTGTGCACTTTTCATAGAAATCGCACTGTTTTTCAGATTTGGCGACGATTTGAGGCCAGTAGGACGATTTTGCGATCTGGTGTGCGGAAAAGTGAGATTTTGCCAAAACTTGCTCCGCACGGCCCCAAACGTGCGTTTTGTGCACTTTTCATAGAAATCGCACTGTTTTTCAGATTTGGCGATTATTTGAGGCCAGTAGGACGATTTTGACATCTGATGTGCGGAAAAGTGAGATTTTGCCAAAACTTGCTCCGCACGGCCTCAAACGTGCGTTTTGTGCACTTTTCATAGAAATCGCACTGTTTTTCAGATTTGCCCATGATTTGAGGCCAATAGGACGATTTTGAGATCTGGTGTGCGGAAAAGTAAGATTTTGCCAAAACTCTGCTCCGCACGGCCCCAAACGTGCGTATTGTGCACTGTTCATGGAAATCGCACTGTTTTTCACATTTGTCGATCATTTGAGTCCAGTACGACGATTTTGAGATCTGGTGTGCGGAAAAGTAAGATTTTGCCAAAACTAAGCAAATGCAACTAAGTGAAGAAGCTCAAAATAGACGGAGCGGTTATAACGAACGCATTTTGGTTTGAGATAACAGTGCTTCTTAAACAAAAAAGTCAAGGTTGATTTTAAACTAAACTGTAATCCACTTCAATCCTTGGAATTCCTTTTGTTTTGTTTTGGCGATATAATGTGAAAATATGCAAGGGTAATTTTACTATTTTGGCGGAACAGTGTCATCAGTATTCATTTAGGTAATAAGTATATACGAAGTGCGAGGACTGATACCGAAGATACCCGATATATTCGCGAACAGGCTCCGTGGTGTTTCTGGATCAATAATTGCACCTTAGGAGCCAACAGATGACGCAAAAGTTATGACCAATGAACAATTTATTTCTTCATCTCACAAACATTAAGTAAGGAAATGCAACTAAGTGAAGAATCTCAAAATAGACAGAGCGGTTATAACGCACGCATTTTGGTTTGAGAGAAACGCCACGATTGACAGTGCTTCTGGAACAAAGAAAGGCAACGTTGCTTTCAAACTAAACCGTGATCCACTTCAATCCTTGTAATCCTGCACTTTATATCCAAACAATTCCTTTTGTTTTCTTCTATGGAATCTTTTGATCTAACTAAGTTGTATATTTTGTGGCATTTGGGGATATAACGTGGAAATAAGCGAAGGGAAATTTTACTATTTAGGCGGAACAGTGTCATCAGTATTCATTTATGAAATAAGTATATACGAAGTGCGACGACTGATACCGAAGATACCCGAAATATTCATGAAGATGCTGCGTAATGTTTCTGCATAATTAATTACACCTCAGGAGCCAACAAATGATTCAAAAATTATGACCAATAGACAATTTATTTCTTCATCTCACAGACATTAAGTAAGCAAATGCAACTAAGTGAAGAATCTCAAAATAGACAGAGCGGTTATAACGCACGCATTTTGGTTTGAGATAAACGCCACGATTGACAGTGCTTCTGAAACAAAGAAAGGCAACGTTGATTTCAAACTAAACTGTAATCCACTTCTATCCTTACAATTTGTCTTGCTCTATAGAATCTTTTTATCCAACTAAGTGGTATATTGTGTGGCATTTGGCGATATAACGTGGAAATAAGCCAAGGGAAATTTTGGGTCATGGCTCATGAACGACGTGATAAAACCCAATACAATACAATTGGCGGAACAGAGTCATCAGTATATACGAAGTGTGACGACTGATACCTAAGATACCCGAAATATCCACGAACAGCCTCCGTAATGTTTCTGCATCAATAATTGCACCTTATGAGGCAACAGATGACTCAAACGTTATGACCAATAAACAATTTATTTCTCAATATCACAAACATTAACTAAGCAAATGCAACTAAGTGAAGAAGCTCAAAATATACGGAGCGGTTATAACGCACGCAGTTTGGTTTGAGATAAAGGCCACGAGTGACACTGCTTCTCAAACAAAAAAAGGCAACGTTGATTTCAAACTAAACTGTAATCCACTTCAATCCTTGCAATGCTGCACTTTATCTTCAAACAATTCCCATTGTTTTGCTCTATAGAATCTTTTTATCCATCTTAGTTGTATATTTTGTGGCATTTGCCGATTTAACGTGAAAAAAGGCCAAGGGAATTTTTACTATTTTGGCGGAACAGTGTCATTCAGTAATCAGTTATGAAATCATTATATACGAAGTGCGACGACTGATACCGAAGATACCCGAAATATTCACGGACATGCTGCGTACTGTTTCTGCAGCAATAATTGCACCTCATGAGCCAACAGATGACTCAAAAGTTATGACCAATAAACAATTTATCATGATCCACCCGCTGTTAGAAGTTGTTGTCAGAGAGTTGACGTTCATTCTCTTGAATTTAAAGAGAACGCTCCCAAACCACAACAGCACCACCCTTTTCGGCTGATTTAATGACGATGTCGGTTCGTTGTTTTAACGAGACGAGGGCGGTCAGTTCATCACGTGATAAGTTCATTGCTGTGTTGCGCTGCTTGAAATTAACCTTATTGACTTATTTGCGACATTTAGTGATATAGTAATCCAAAGCAGCACATTTTCCCGGGGATGGGGTACATGTTGAAGACGTAGGTTTTAGAGTTTTGAAAATGTCGTCAATCTGGTCAGATTGTTGGGTCTGATCGACACTGGCGGCATCTTCTTGACTAAAGTGAGTTTTCAAGCGAAGACGACGATAAAATCTCTCGCAGTCTGTTTTTGTTGTATATTCATCACTATAAGGTCGCGTTTGCACGAAAGAGAGACCCTTGCTGTGAATGGATCTCTCACTCTCGTCAAGATGGAGGTTTTCCGGAATCGTTACCACGATTTTGTTGTTATTGACGGGCATTGTCGAGTTTGCTGGTTTGCAAAGTTCTTTTTTTAAGTAGTGGAAAGAAACTTGAATAATTCAGACTTACGTTCGTGTACAGTCTTACTAATTTGGCGGTGTCATTGTCGCAAACAGTTTTTAAGTCATTGCGAATGTTTCTAATCTCAGTCGTGAGAGTCTGACGCCGTTGCTGCATGGTCCTAACGGTTGTTACCATGAACCTACGAGAAGCAACGTTAAGATTATGAGACACTTGCATTTTGTAGTTGGTATATTTATTTTGTCTGAGGTCCGACGCGTGAAAGTTTAAAAGAAATCCATTCGGGGTCAATCTTCGTCGGAGGCAACTGCTAATGAAACCAACATGTAATGAGTAACGCGTCTTCGCAAACGTTTTGTCTGCTAGCGATAAACACTGTTTCCGTAGGTGGTCGGTAACGTTTACAACAGGGTCATTTCGGTTGCCCAGAACGCAATCACTAAGGATTATTCTTCACTAAGGGAGAGCTCCCAGCCACAGCTACCAATCTAATCGTGGATCACCCTCGCACTTCCAAGTTCTACCTTCTCTCAAAAATCCACAAGCCAGGGAACCCCGGGAGGCCCATTGTATCCGCTTGTAACTGCCCAACTGAGCTCTTAGCTACTTATCTCGACATGATCACTTCTGCTTTGGTTCATGGTTTACCTAGCTACGTCAAGGACACTAATCATATGCTACACATTGCACAATCCTTTCGCTATCCCAGCTCCAATTCTAAACGCTTTGTTTTCACAATGGACATCAAGTCACTGTATACAGTGATACCCAACAACGATGGCATTTAAGCTTTAAAACATTTTTTAAACAAGCGGTCGGTGCTAGAACCTTAGTACGTCTTGCTGAATTGGTCCTCACACTTATGAGCTTCACCTTCAACGGCAGTTACTACCAACAAACGGGCGGTGTCGCTATGGGAAGGAAATTTGGTCCTAACTACGCCTGTCTGTTCGTCGGTCACATCGAGGAACAAATTTTCTTACAATATCCAGGAACCAAACCTGACCTCTGCAAAGCGATACATCGACGACATAGTGGGAACAGCTTCCTGTAGAGAAAGCGAACTTGACAACTTTCCCAATTTTGTCTACATCTTCCACCCGAGCCTTATGTTCACTTGGTCCATCTCTGACGACGAACTGTCTTTTCTAGACCTCTTCCTGAAACCAACTGCTCAAGGATTAGCAACGTCCATACACTACAAAGAAACCGACTCTCACTCGTATCTCACATACTCATCTCTACACCCGGTCCGTTGTAAAGACTCCATTCCATACAGCCATTTTCTCCGCCTTAAACGGATATGCAGTGATGAGAACGATTTCATCAGCAAAAGCAAGGAAATGGCATCTTTCTTCCTGCACCGCACCTATCCCGCAACAGTCGTAGATCGAGCCCTTCAACGCGTCAGCACCATCTCCCGAGAAGCAGCAATGCGACCATCTGAGGATGCAAGCACCAACAAAGAAGTCATCCCCCTGACACTTACTAATAATCCTACCAACAGCTGTGTCAAGAACATCCTTACGGAAAACTTTGAAATCCTCAAATCTGATCCTGAGACCATGGAAATCTTTCGTAGCTTGCGAGTCCTCGTTGCGTACCGCCGCGACTCCAATTTGAAAGACTCCTTGGTCCACAGCAATCTTCAGTCCAACTTCAATACGTGGGTTGACTGTAATGGAACCTTTTACCTGTCGCCCTCCACGTTGCAACACCTGCGCCTACATAAATTCGGCGGCCACGATCAACACTCCTGGTGGACCGCTGACAATTCGAGAGTTCACATGTACGACCAGTAACCTCGTCTACATCATTACCTGTCGTACATGTACTCTGTGTTACATCGGCGAAACAGGACGTAGGCTAGGCGACAGATTCTGCGAGCATCTAAGATCGGTAAGAAAGAAAGCAGACCTGCCCGTCGCTAAACACTTCTCCTGTCCCGGACACACAACAGATGACATGATGGTGTCCGTGGTTAGAACAGGTTTCAAAACTATCACGGAGAGACGCGTCGCGGAGGGTCGATTAATTTTCAAATTCCAAACCCTTCATCCGCGCGCGCTACAATGTTGCGGCATGGCGACATTTGGAACATTTAAACAGCTGACACGCGTTTTCAGTTAACGGTTATTCACTGAGGAAGGGACAGAAGTCCCGAAACGTCTGAACTTTCAGTTCCAAAAGCGCTTTAATAACATTTTTTTTAACATATTCATTTGATTAGTTAATGTTTGTGAGATGGAGAAATAAATTGTTTATTGCTCATAACGTTTGGTTCCTTCTGCATGTACCTGAGCACATATTACGTAAAACAAAAGAAACAAAGGACGGCAATAATGCAAATGGCAAACAAGACCAAAAATACAATGCCTCACAAACAATACAAGACAATGAGTGGTTCATTGGTACAGGTACATGCAGAAAGACACTCACTTTTGAGTCATCATTTGGCTCATAAGATGCAATTAGTGAGGCAGAAACATTACGCAGCCTCTTTGTGAATTTTTCGGCTATCTTCGGCATCAGTCGTTGCACTTCGTATATACTTACTTTATAAATGAATACTGATGACACTGTTCCGCCTAAATAGTAAAATTTCCCTTCGCTTATTTCCACGTTATATCGCCAAAATTACTGCCAGAAAATATACAACCAAGATGGATAAAAAGATTCTATAGAGCAAAACAAAAGGAATTGTTTGGAGATAAAGTGCAGGATTGCAAGGATTGAAGTGGATTACAGTTTAGTTTTCAATCAACGTTGCCTTTCTTTGTTTGAGAACCAGCGTCAATCGTGGCCTTTTTCCCAAACCAAACTGCGTGTGTTATAACCGCTATGTATATTTTGAGCTTCTTCACTTAGTTGCATTTGCTTAGTTGTTTGTGAGATTGAGAAATAAATTGTTTATTGGTCATAATTTTTAAATCATCTGTTGGCTAATACATAAATGAATACTTATGACACTGTTCCGCCAAAATAGTAAAATTCCCTTCGCTTATTTCCACGTTATATCGCAAAATGCCACAACATATACAACTTAGTTGGATAAAAATATTCTACAGAGCAAAACAAAAGGATTTGTTTGGAGATAAAGTGCAGGATTGCAAGGATAGAAGTGGATTACAGTTTAGTTTGAAATCAACGTTGCCTTTCTCTGTTTAAGAAGCACTGTCACTCGCAGCGTTTATCTCAAAGCAAGTAGTGTGCGTTAAAACCGCTCCGTGTATTTTGAGCTAAATATATTCTATAGAGCAAAACAAAAGGAATTGTTTGGAGATAAAGTGCAGGATTGCACGGATAGAAGTGGATTATAGTTTAGTTTGAAATCAACGTTGCCTTTCTTTGTTTGAGAAGCCCTGTCACTCGTAGCGTTTATCTCAAACCAAACAGTGTGCGTTATAACCGCTCCGTGTCTTTTGAGCTTCTTCAATTAATTGCGTTTGCTTAGTTAATGTTTGTGAGATGGAGAAATAAATAGTTTATTGGTCATAACTTTTAAGTCATCTGTTGGCTAATACATAAATGAATACTGATGACACTGGTCCGCCAAAATAGTAAAATTTCCCTTCGCTTATTTCCACGTTATATCGCAAAATGCCACAACATATACAACTTAGTTGGATAAAAATATTCTCTATAGCAAAACAAATGGAGAAATAAATTGTTTATTGGTCATAACTTTTGAGTCATCTGTTGGCTCATAAGGTGCAATTATTGCTGCAGAAACAGTACGCAGCCTGTCCGTGAATATTTCGGGTATCTTCGGTATCAGTCGTCGCACTTCGTATATAATGATTTCATAACTGATTACTGATGACACTGTTCCGCCAAAATAGTAAAATTTCCCTTGGCCTTTTTTCACGTTATATCGGCAAATGCCACAAAACATACAACTAAGATGGATAAAAAGATTCTATAGAGCAAAACAATGGGAATTGTTTGGAGATAAAGTGCAGCATTGCAAGGATTGAAGTAGATTACAGTTTAGTTTGAAATCAACGTTGCCTTTCATTGTTTGAGAAGCAGTGTCACTCGTGGCCTTTATCTCAAACCAAACTGCGTGCGTTATAACCGCTCCGTATATTTTGAGCTTCTTCACTTAGTTGCATTTGCTTTGTTCATGTTTCTGAGATTGAGAAATAAATTGTTTATTGGTCATAACTTTTGAGTCATTTGTTGGCCCCTAAGTTGCAATTATTGATGCAGAAACATTACGCAGCCTCCTCGAGGGTATTTCGGGTATCTTCGGTATCAGTCGTCGTACTTCGTATATACTCATTTCATAAATGAATACTGATGACACTGTTCCACCAAAGTAGTGAAATTTCCCTTCGCCTATTCTCACGTTATGTTGCCAAATGCCACAAAATATACAACAAAGATGGTTTAAAAGATTCTATAGAGCAAAACACAAGGAATTGTTTGCAGATAAAGTGCAGGATTGCAAGGATTGAAGTGGATTACAGTTTAGTTTGAAATTAACGTTGCCTTTCTTTGTCTGAGAAGCCCTGTCACTCGTAGCGTTTATCTCAAACTAAACAGTGTGCGTTATAACCGCACCTTGTCTTTTGAGCTTCTTCAATTAATTGCATTTGCTTAGTTAATGTTTGTGAGATGGAGAAATAAATAGTTTATTGGTCATAACTTTTAAGTCATCTGTTGGCTAATACATAAATGAATACTGATGACACTGGTCCGCCAAAATAGTAAAATTTCCCTTCGCTTATTTCCACGTTATATCGCAAAATGCCACAACATATACAACTTAGTTGGATAAAAATATTCTCTATAGCAAAACAAATGGAGAAATAAATTGTTTATTGGTCATAACTTTTGAGTCATCTGTTGGCTCATAAGGTGCAATTATTGCTGCAGAAACAGTACGCAGCCTGTCCGTGAATATTTCGGGTATCTTCGGTATCAGTCGTCGCACTTCGTATATAATGATTTCATAACTGATTACTGATGACACTGTTCCGCCAAAATAGTAAAAATTCCCTTGGCCTTTTTTCACGTTATATCGGCAAATGCCACAAAATATACAACTTAGTTAGATCAAAAGATTCTATAGAAGAAAACAAAAGGAATTGTTTTGATATAGAGTGCAGGATTGCAAGGATTGAAGTGAATCACGGTTTAGTTTGAAAGCAACGTTGCCTTTCTTTGTTCGAGAAGCACTGTCAATCGTGAGGTTTATCTCAAACCAAAATGCGTGCGTTATAACCGCTCTGTCTATTTTGAGATTCTTCACTTAGTTGCATTTCCTTACTTAATGTTTGTGAGATGAAGAAATAAATTGTTTTTTGGTCATAACTTTTGCGTCATCTGTTGGCTCCTAAGGTGCAATTATTGATGCAGAAACACCACGGAGCCTGTTCCCGAATATCTCGGGTATCTTCGGTATCAGTCGTCGCACTTCGTATATACTGATTTCCTAAATGAATACTGATGACACTGTTCCGCCAAAATAGTAAAATTACCCTTGGCATATTTTCACATTATATCGCCAAAACAAAACAAAACAAAAGGAATTCCAAGGATTGAAGTGGATTACAGTTTTGTTTAAAATCAAGCTTGACTTTTTTGTTTAAGAAGCACTGTTATCTCAAACCAAAATGCGTTCGTTATAACCGCTCCGTCTATTTTGAGCTTCTTCACTTAGTTGCATTTGCTTAGTTAAAAGTGCACAAAACGCACGTTTGGGGCCGTGCGTAGCACGTTTTGGCAAAATCTTACTTTTCCGCACACCAGATCTCAAAATCGTCGTACTGGACTCAAATGATCGACAAATGTGAAAAACAGTGCGATTTCTATGAACAGTGCACAATACGCACTTTTGGGGCCGTGCGGAGCAGAGTTTTGGCAAAATCTCACCTTTGAGCACACCACATCTCGAAATCGTCGTACTGGCCTCAAATCATCGCGAAATCTGAAAAACAGTGCAATTTCTATGAAAAGTGCACAAAACGCACGAGTGGGGTCGTGCGGAGCAAGTTTTGGCAAAATCTCACTTTTCCGCACACCAGATCTCAAAATCGTCCTACGGGCCTCAAATCGTCGCCAAATCTGAAAAACAGTGCGATTTCTTTGAAAAGTGCACAAAACGCACGTTTGAGGCCGTGCGGAGCAAGTTTTGGCAAAATTTCACTTTTCCGGACACCATATCTCAAAATCGTCGTACTGGCTTCAAATCATCGCCAAATCTGATAAGTGTCCTTGATGTAGCTAGGTGAACCATGAACCAAAGGAGAAGTGATCTTGCCTGTGTATGTGATATCGATCTTTGGATGGTACATAATCGATTCAAGCTAAACCAGGATAAAACGGAGGTGCTGGTCTTTTCCTCTTGTTATCGTCCAAGACCAAACATCGGTAATCGGACCATTGTTTATGAGGTTGTTAACTGTTCCTCCACTGCAAAGGACATTGGTGTCACTCTCGATAATTCTCTGTCAATGGTTCCCCACATAACAGCGGTGTGTAATTCTGCTTTTTTTCACCTGCGTAACATCTCCAAGATTAGGGGGTTTCTCAACACCGAAACTACGAAAATCCTCGTACATGCCTTTGTTACTTCAAAGGTTGATTATTGCAACTCCTTGCTGTATAGCGTTCCGAAATATTTATTGCAAAGGCTCCAACGAGTACTAAACTGCGCTGCGAGAATAGTGTTTAAATCTAATAAATATGATCACATTACCCCTCTCCTCAAGGAACTCCATTGGCTACACATCCAACAGCGGATAGAATTTAAGATTCTTCTGATTACATTTAAAGCACTCAATAAGCAGGCTCCAACTTATTTAACAGATCATCTTATATCCTATACACCTTCAAGATCACTTCGTTCATCTTCCAAAAACCTTTTCAAGATACCCGTGTACAATCTTAAGTCTTATGGTGGTCGGTTGTTTGCCCTGGCTTCAGCAGTGTCGTGGAACTCCCTTCCACAGTCATTAAAAGAGACTTGCAATCAGTCGAAACTTTTAAGCGGAAACTTAAGGAACTTTTATTTTTATAGGCTTACATGGATCATTCAATTTTCATTGTTATTGTACTTTTTATGAATTATATTTCATTTTTATAGACATAGGCAATTTGTAGTTTTCAATTATAATTTCCCTTCTGTGAAGCGTTTTTGCACCACTGGGAAAAGACGCTATATAAATGTATTATTATTATTATTATTATTATTATTTCTATGAAAAGTGCACAATACGCACGTTTGCTGCCGTGCGGAGCAAGTTTTGGCAAAATCTCACTTTTGAGCACACCAGATCTCAAAAACGTCGTACGGGTTTCAAATCATCGCCAAAGTGAAAAACAGTGCGACTTCTATGAAAAGTGCACAAAACGCACGTTTGGGTCCGTGCGGAGCAAGGTTTGGGAAAATCTCACTTTTCCGCACACCAGATCTCAAACTCGTACTACTGGCCTGAAATCATCGCCAAATCTCAAAAACAGTGCGATTTCTATGAAAAGTGCACAAAACGCACGTTTGGGTCCGTGCGGAGCAAGTTTTGGCAAAATTTCACTTTTCCGCACACCAGATCTCAAAATCGTCCTAACGGCCTCAAATCATCGCCAAATCTGAAAAACAGTGCGATTTCTATGAAAAGTGCACAAAACGCACCTTTGGGGCCGTGCGGAGCAAGTTTTAGCAAAATTTCACTTTTCCGCACACCAGATCTCAAAATCGTCCTACTGGCCTCAAATCATCGCCAAATCTGAAAAACAGTGCGATTTCTATGAAAACTGTACAAAACTCACGTTCGGAGTCGTGCGGAGCAAGTTTTGACAAAATCTCACTTTTCCTGACACCAGAGCTCAAAATCGTCCAACTGGACTCAAATCATCGCCAAATCTGAAAAACAGTGCGATTTCTATGTAAAGTGCACAAAACGCACGTTTAGGGCCGTGCGGAGCAAGTTTTGTCAAAATCTCACTTTTCCACACATCAGATCTCAAAATTGTCCTACTGGTCTCAAATCAACGCCAAATCTGAAAAACAGTGCGATTTCTATGAAAAGTGCACAAAACGCACCTTTCGGGCCGTGCGGAGCAAGTTTTGACAAAATCTCACTTTTCCTCACACCAAAGCTCAACATCGTCCAACTGGCCTCAAATCATCGCCAAATCTGAAAAACAGTGCGATTTCTATGAAAAGTGCACAAAATGCACGTTTAGGGCCATGCGGAGCAAGTTTTGGCAAAATCTCACTTTTCCGCACATCAGATCTCAAAATCGTCCAACTGGCCTCAAATCATCGCCAAATCTGAAAAACAGTGCGATTTCTATGAAAAGTGCACAAAACGCACGTTTTGGGCCTTTCCGAGCAAGTTTTGGCAAAATCTCACTTTTCCGCACACCAGATCTCAAAATCCTCCTACTGGACTGAAATCATCGCCACATCTGAAAAACAGTGCGATTTCTATGAAAAGTGCACAAAATGCACGTTTAGGGCCGTGCGGAGCAAGTTTTGGCAAAATCTCACTTTTCTGCAGAGCAGATGTCAAAATCGTCCTACTGGCCTCAAATCATCGCCAAATCTCAAAAACAGTGCGATTTCTATGAAAAGTGCACAAAACGCACGTTTAGGGCCGTGCGGAGCAAGTTTTGGCAAAATCTCACTTTTCCGCACACCACATCTCAAAATCCTCCTACTGGCCTCAAATCATCCTCAAATCTGAAAAACAGTGGGAGTTCTATGAAAAGTGCACAAAACGCTCGTTTCAGGCCGTGCGGAGCAAGTTTTGGCAAAATCTCACTTTTCCGCACACCAGACCTCAAAATCGTCCTACTGGCCTCTAATCATCCCAAATCTGAAAAACAGTGCGAGTTCTATGAAAAGTGCACAAAACACTCGTTTCGGGCCGTGCGGAGCAAGTTTTGGCAAAATCTCACTTTTCCGCACACCAGATCTCAAAATATTCCTACTGGTCTCAAATCATCGCCAAATCTGAAAAACAGTGCGATTTCTATGAAAAGTGCACAAAACGCACGTTTCGGGCCGTGCGGAGCAAGTTTTGGCAAAATCTCACTTTTCCGCACACCAGATCTCAAAATCGTCCTACTGGCCTCAAATCATGGCCAAATCTGAAAAACAGTGCGATTTCTATGAAAAGTGTACAAAACGCACGTTTGGGGGCGTGCGGAGCAAGTGTTGGGAAAATCTCACCTTTCCGCACACCGGATCTCAAAATAGTCCTTCTGGTCTAAAATCATCGTCAAATCTCAAAAACAGTGCGATTTCTATGAAAAGCGTACAAAACGCACGTTTGGGGCCGTGCGGAGCAAGTGTTGGGAAAATCTCACCTTTCCGCACACCGGATCTCAAAATCGTCCTACTAGCCTCAAATCATCGGCAAATCTGAAAAACAGTGCGATTTCTATGAAAAGTGCACAAAACGCACGTTTTGGGCCTTTCGGAGCAAGTTTTGGCAAAATCTCACTTTTCCGCACACCAGATCTCAAAATCGTCTTATTGGCCTCAAATCATCGCCAAATCTGAAAAACAGTGCGATTTCTATGAAAAGTGCACAAAACGCACGTTTCGGGCCGTGCGGAGCAAGTTTTGGCAAAATCTCACTTTTCCGCACACCAGATCTCGAAATCGTCCTACTGGCCTCAAATCATTGCCAAATCTCAAAAACAGTGTGATTTCTATGAAAAGTGCACAAAACGCACGTTTCGGGCCGTGCGGAGCAAGTTTTGACAAAATCTCACTTTTCCGCACATCAGATCTCAAAATCGTCCTACTGGCCTCAAATCATCGCAAAATCTGAAAAACAGTGCAATTTCTATGAAAAGTGCACAAAACGCACGTTTCGGGCCGTGCGGAGCAAGTTTTGACAAAATCTCACTTTTCCGCACATCAGATCTCAAAATCGTCCTACTGGCCTCAAATCATCGCAAAATCTGAAAAACAGTGCGATTTCTATGAAAAGTGCACAAAACGCACGTTTTGGGCCTTTCGGAGCAAGTTTTGGCAAAATCTCACTTTTCCGCACACCAGATCTCAAAATCGTCTTATTGGCCTCAAATCATCGCCAAATCTGAAAAACAGTGCGATTTCTATGAAAAGTGCACAAAACGCACGTTTCGGGCCGTGCGGAGCAAGTTTTTGCAAAATCTCACTTTTCCGCACACCAGATCTCGAAATCGTCCTACTGGCCTCAAATCATTGCCAAATCTCAAAAACAGTGTGATTTCTATGAAAAGTGCACAAAACGCACGTTTCGGGCCGTGCGGAGCAAGTTTTGACAAAATCTCACTTTTCCGCACACCAGATCTCAAAATCGTCCTACTGGCCTCAATTCATCGCCAAATCTCAAAAACAGTGCGATTTCTATGAAAAGTGCACAAAACGCACGTTTTGGGGCCGTGCGTAGCAAGTTTCGGCAAAATGTCACTTTTCCGCACACCAGATCTCAAAATTGTCCTACTGGTCTCAAATCATCGGCAAATCTCAAAAACAGTGCGATTTCTATGAAAAGTGTACAAAACGCACGTTTTTGGCCGTGCGGAGCAAGTTTCGGCAAAATTACACTTTTCCGCACTCCAGATCTCAAAATCGTCCTACTGGCCTCAAATCATCGCCAAATCTGAAAAACAGTGCGATTTCTATGAAAAGTGCACAAAACGCACGTTTGGGGCCGTGCGGAGCAAGTATTGGCAAAATCTCACTTTTCCCCACACCAGATGTCAAAATCGTCCTAATGGACTCAAATCATCGCCAAATCTGAAAAACAGTGCGATTTCTATGAAAAGTGCACAAAACGCACGTTTGGGGCCGTGCGGAGCAAGTATTGGCAAAATCTCACTTTTCCCCACACCAGATGTCAAAATCGTCCTAATGGACTCAAATCATCGCCAAATCTGAAAAACAGTGCGATTTCTATGAAGAGTGCACAAAACGCACGTTTGGGGCCGTGCGAAGCAAGTTTTGGCAAAATCTCAGTTTGCCGCACACCAGATCTCAAAATCGTCCCACTTGGCCTCAAATCATCGCCAAATCTGAAAAACAGTGCGATTTCTATGAAAAGTGCACAAAACACACGTTTTGGGCCGTGCGGAGCAAGTTTTGGCAAAATCTCACTTTTCCGCACACCAGATCTAAAAATCGTCCTACTGGCCTCAAATCATCGCCAAATCTGAAAAACAGTGCGATTTCTATGAAAAGTGCACAAAACGAACGTTTTCGGCCGTGCCGAGCAAGTTTTGGCATAATCTCATTTTTCCGCACACCAGATATCAAATATCGTCCTACTGTCCTCAAATCATCGTCAAATGTGAAAAACAGTGCGATTTCTATAAAAAGTGCACAAAACGCACGTTTGGAGCCGTGCGGAGCAAGTGTTTGCAAAATCTCAGTTTTCGGCACACCAGATCTCAAAATCGTCGTGCTGACCTCAAAACATCGACAAATGTGATTAGTTTCCTTGACGTAGCTAGGTGAACCATGAACCAAAGGAGAAGTGATCTTGTCGAGATAAGTAGCTAAGAACTCAGTGGGGGCAGTTACAAGCGCATACAATGGGCCTCCCGGGGTTCCCTAGCTTGTGGATTTTTGGGAGAAGGTAGAACTTGGAAGTGCGAGGGTGATCCACGATTACATTGGTAGCTGTTGCTGGGAGCTCTTCTTTAGTGATTGCGTTCTGGACAACCGAAATGACCTTGTTGTGATGTTCCATTGTAAGATCATGATCCACCCGCTGTTAGAAGTTGTTGTCAGAGAGTTGACGTTCATTCTCTTGAATTTAAAGAGAACGCTCCCAAACCACAACAGCACCACCCTTTTCGGCTGATTTAATGACGATGTCGGTTCGTTGTTTTAACGAGACGAGGGCGGTCAGTTCATCACGTGATAAGTTCATTGCTGTTTTGCGCTGCTTGAAATTAACCTTATTGACTTATTTGCGACATTTAGTGATATAGTAATCCAAAGCAGCACATTTTCCCGGGGATGGAGTACATGTTGAAGACGTAGGTTTTAGAGTTTTGAAAATGTCGTCAATCTGGTCAGATTGTTGGGTCTGATCGACACTGGTGGCATCTTCTTGACTAAAGTGAGTTTTCAAGCGAAGACGACGATAAAATCTCTCGCAGTCTGTTTTTGTTGTATATTCATCACTATAAGGTCGCGTTTGCACGAAAGAGAGACCCTTGCTGTGAATGGATCTCTCACTCTCGTCAAGATGGAGGTTTTCCGGAATCGTTACCACGATTTTGTTGTTATTGACGGGCATTGTCGAGTTTGCTGGTTTGCAAAGTTTTTTTTTAAGTAGTGGAAAGAAACTTGAATAATTCAGACTTACGTTCGTGTACAGTCTTACTAATTTGGCGGTGTCATTGTCGCAAACAGTTTTTAAGTCATTGCGAATGTTTCTAATCTCAGTCGTGAGAGTCTGACGCCGTTGCTGCATGGTCCTAACGGTTGTTACCATGAACCTACGAGAAGCAACTTTAAGAATATGAGACACTTGCATTTTGTAGTTGGTATATTTATTTTGTATGAGGTCCGACGCGTGAAAGTTTAAAAGAAATCCATTCGGGGTCAATCTTCGATGGCATTTAAGCTTTAAAACATTTTTTAAACAAGCGGTCGGTGCTAGAACCTTAGTACGTCTTGCTGAATTGGTCCTCACACTTATGAGCTTCATCTTCAACGGCAGTTACTACCAACAAACGGGCGGTGTCGCTATGGGAAGGAAATTTGGTCCTAACTACGCCTGTCTGTTCGTCGGTCACATCGAGGAACAAATTTTCTTACAATATCCAGGAACCAAACCTGACCTCTGCAAAGCGATACATCGACGACATAGTGGGAACAGCTTCCTGTAGAGAAAGCGAACTTGACAACTTTGACAATTTTGTCAACAGTCGTAGATCGAGCCCTTCAACGCGTCAGCACCATCTCCCGAGAAGCAGCAATGCGACCATCTGAGGATGCAAGCACCAACAAAGAAGTCATCCCCCTGACACTTACTAATAATCCTACCAACAGCTGTGCCAAGAACATCCTTACGGAAAACTTTGAAATCCTCAAATCTGATCCTGAGACCATGGAAATCTTTCGTAGCTTGCGAGTCCTCGGTGCGTACCGCCGCGACTCCAATTTGAAAGACTCCTTGATTCACAGCAATCGTCAGTCCAACTTCAATACGTGGGTTGACTGTAATGGAACCTTTCCCTGTCGCCCTCCACGTTGCAACACCTGCGCCTACATCAATTCGGCGGCCACGATCAACACTCCTGGTGGACCGCTGACAATTCGAGAGTTCACATGTACGACCAGTAATCTCGTCTACATCATTACCTGTCGTACATGTACTCTGTGATACATCGGCGAAACTGGACGTAGGCTAGGCAACAGTTTCTGCGAGCATCTAAGATCGGTAAGAAAGAAAGCAGACCTGCCCGTCGCTAAACACTTCTCCTGTCCCGGACACACAACAGATGACATGATAGTGTCCGTGGTTAGAACAGGTTTCAAAACTGTCACAGAGAGACGCGGCGCGGAGGGTCGACTAATTTTCAAATTCCAAACCCTTCATCCGCGCGCCTTACAATGTTGCGGCATGGCGACATTTGGAACATTTAAACAGCTGACACGCGTTTTCAGTTAACGGTTATTCACTGAGGAAGGGACAGAAGTCCCGAAACGTCTGAACTTTCAGTTCCAAAAGCGCTTTAATAACATTTTTTTTAACATATTCATTTGATTAGTTAATGTTTGTGAGATGGAGAAATAAATTGTTTATTGCTCATAACGTTTGGTTCCTTCTGCATGTACCTGAGCACATATTACGTAAAACAAAAGAAACAAAGAACGGCAATAATGCAAATGGTAAACAAGACCTAAAATACAATGCCTCACAAACAATACAAGACAATGAGTGGTTCATTGGTACAGGTACATGCAAAAAGACACTAACTTTTGAGTCATCATTTGGCTCATAAGATGCAATTAGTGAGGCAGAAACATTACGCAGCCTCTCCGTGAATTTTTCGGCTATCTTCGGCATCAGTCGTTGCACTTCGTATATACTTACTTCATAAATGAATACTGATGACACTGTTCCGCCTAAATAGTAAAATTTCCCTTCGCTTATTTCCACGTTATATCGCCAAAATTACTGCCACAAAATATACAACCAAGATGGATAAAAAGATTCTATAGAGCAAAACAAAAGGAATTGTTTGGAGATAAAGTGCAGGATTGCAAGGATTGAAGTGGATTACAGTTTAGTTTTCAATCAACGTTGCCTTTCTTTGTTTGAGAACCAGCGTCAATCGTGGCCTTTTTCTCAAACCAAACTGCGTGTGTTATAACCGCTATGTATATTTTGAGCTTCTTCACTTAGTTGCATTTGCTTAGTTGTTTGTGAGATTGAGAAATAAATTGTTTATTGGTCATAATTTTTAAGTCATCTGTTAGCTAATACATAAATGAATACTTATGACACTGTTCCGCCAAAATTGTAAAATTTCCCTTCGCTTATTTCCACGTTATATCGCAAAATGCCACAACATATACAACTTAGTTGGATAAAAATATTCTACAGAGCAAAACAAAAGGATTTGTTTGGAGATAAAGTGCAGGATTGCAAGGATAGAAGTGGATTACAGTTTAGTTTGAAATCAACGTTGCCTTTCTCTGTTTAAGAATCACTGTCACTCGTAGCGTTTATCTCAAACCAAGCAGTGTGCGTTAAAACCGCTCCGTGTATTTTGAGCTAAAAATATTCTATAGAGCAAAACAAAAGGAATTGTTTGGAGATAAAGTGCAGGATTGCACGGATAGAAGTGGATTATAGTTTAGTTTGAAATCAACGTTGCCTTTCTTTGTTTGAGAAGCCCTGTCACTCGTAGCGTTTATCTCAAACCAAACAGTGTGCGTTATAACCGCTCCGCGTCTTTTGAGTTTCTTCAATTAATTGCATTTGCTTAGTTAATGTTTGTGAGATGGAGAAATAAATAGTTTATTGGTCATAACTTTTAAGTCATCTGTTGGCTAATACA
The DNA here is from genome assembly GCA_024195265.1 of Dendrophyllia cribrosa. Taxonomy (NCBI): domain Eukaryota; kingdom Metazoa; phylum Cnidaria; class Anthozoa; order Scleractinia; family Dendrophylliidae; genus Dendrophyllia; species Dendrophyllia cribrosa. The sequence continues at coordinate 38,647,562 of JAJLRJ010000002.1, read as the reverse complement.
TAAATGAATACTGATGACACTGGTCCGCCAAAATAGTAAAATTTCCCTTCGCTTATTTCCACGTTATATCGCAAAATGCCACAACATATACAACTTAGTTGGATAAAAATATTCTCTATAGCAAAACAAATGGAGAAATAAATTGTTTATTGGTCATAACTTTTGAGTCATCTGTTGGCTCATAAGGTGCAATTATTGCTGCAGAAACAGTACGCAGCATGTCCGTGAATATTTCGGGTATTTTCGGTATCAGTCGTCGCACTTCGTATATAATGATTTCATAACTGATTACTGATGACACTGTTCCGCCAAAATAGTAAAAATTCCCTTGGCCTTTTTTCACGTTATATCGGAAATGCCACAAAATATACAACTAACATGGATAAAAAGACTCTATAGAGCAAAACAATAGGAATTGTTTGGAGATAAAGTGTAGCATTGCAAGGATTGAAGTGGATCACGGTTTAGTTTGAAATCAACGTTGCCTTTCATTGTTTGAGAAGCAGTGTCACTCGTGGCCTTTATCTCAAACCAAACTGCGTGCGTTATAACCGCTCCGTATATTTTGAGCTTCTTCACTTAGTTGCATTTGCTTTGTTCATGTTTGTGAGATTGTGAAATAAATTGTTTATTGGTCATAACTTTTGAGTCATTTGTTGGCCCCTAAGTTGCAATTATTGATGCAGAAACATTACGCAGCCTCCTCGAGGGTATTTCGGGTATCTTCGGTAGCAGTCGTCGTACTTCGTATATACTCATTTTATAAATGAATACTGATGACACTGTTCCACCAAAGTAGTGAAATTTCCCTTCGCCTATTCTCACGTTATGTTGCCAAATGCCACAAAATATACAACAAAGATGCTTTAAAAGATTCTATAGAGCAAAACACAAGGAATTGTTTGCAGATAAAGTGCAGGGTTGCAAGGATTGAAGTGGATTAAAGTTTAGTTTGAAATCAACGTTGCCTTTCTTTGTTTGAGAAGCAGTGTCACTCGTGGCCTTTATCTCAAACCAAACTGCGTGCGTTATAACCGCTCCGTATATTTTGAGCTTCTTCACTTAGTTGCATTTGCTTAGTTAATGTTTGTGATATTGAGAAATAAATTGTTTATTGGTCATAACGTTTGAGTCATCTGTTGGCTCATAAGGTGCAATTATTGATGCAGAAACATTACGGAGGCTGTTAGTGGATATTTCGGGTATCTTCGGTATCAGTCGTCACACTTCGTATATACTGATGACTCTGTTCCGCCAAGATAGTAAAATTTCCGGTCATGCCTCGTGTACGACAACTGTATTGTGATGTATTGTGTTAGGTAGTGTTCGGTTATATTGTATTGTATTAGGTTTTATGACGTCGTTCATGAGCCATGAGCCAAAATTTCCCTTGGCTTATTTCCACGTTATATCGCCAAATGCCACACAATATACCACTTAGTTGGATAAAAAGATTCTATAGAGCAAGACAAATTGTAAGGATAGAAGTGGATTACAGTTTAGTTTGAAATCAACGTTGCCTTTCTTTGTTTCAGAAGCACTGTCAATCGTGGCGTTTATCTCAAACCAAAATGCGTGCGTTATAACCGCTCTGTCTATTTTGAGATTCTTCACTTAGTTGCATTTGCTTACTTAATGTTTGTGAGATGAAGAAATAAATTGTTCATTGGTCATAATTTTTGAGTCATTTGTTGGCTCCTGAGGTGTAATTAATTATGCAGAAACATTACGCAGCCTCTTCGTGAATATTTCGGGTATCTTCGGTATCAGTCGTCGCACTTCGTATATACTTATTTCATAAATGAATACTGATGACACTGTTCCGCCTAAATAGTAAAATTTCCCTTCGCTTATTTCCACATTATATCCCCAAATGCCACAAAATATACAACTTAGTTAGATCAAAAGATTCTATAGAAGAAAACAAAAGGAATTGTTTGGATATAAAGTGCAGGATTGCAAGGATTGAAGTGGATCACGGTTTAGTTTGAAAGCAACGTTGCCTTTCTTTGTTCCAGAAGCACTGTCAATCGTGGCGTTTCTCTCAAACCAAAATGCGTGCGTTATAACCGCTCTGTCTATTTTGAGATTTTTCACTTAGTTGCATTTCCTTACTTAATGTTTGTGAGATGAAGAAATAAATTGTTCATTGGTCATAACTTTTGAGTTCTTTGTTGACTCCTGAGGTGCAATTAATTATGCAGAAACATTACGCAGCCTCTTCGTGAATATTTCGGGTATCTTCGGTATCAGTCGTCGCACTTCGTATATACTTATTTCATAAATGAACACTGATGACACTGTTCCGCCTTAATAGTAAAATTTCCCTTCGCTTATTTCCACGTTATATCCCCAAATGCCACAAAATATACAACTTAGTTAGATCAAAAGATTCTATAGAAGAAAACAAAAGGAATTGTTTTGATATATAGTGCAGGATTGCAAGGATTGAAGTGGATCACGGTTTAGTTTGAAAGCAACGTTGCCTTTCTTTGTTCGAGAAGCACTGTCAATCGTGAGGTTTATCTCAAACCAAAATGCGTGCGTTATAACCGCTCTGTCTATTTTGAGATTCTTCACTTAGTTGCATTTCCTTACTTAATGTTTGTGAGATGAAGAAATAAATTGTTTTTTGGTCATAACTTTTGCGTCATCTGTTGGCTCCTAATGTGCAATTATTGATGCAGAAACACCACGGAGCCTGTTCGCGAATATCTCGGGTATCTTCGGTATCAGTCGTCGCACTTCGTATATACTTATTTCCTAAATGAATACTGGTGACACTGTTCCGCCAAAATGGTAAAATTACCCTTGGCATATTTTCACATTATATCGCCAAAACAAAACAAAACAAAAAAACAGGAATTCCAAGGATTAAAGTGGATTACAGTTTAGTTTAAAATCAACCTTGACTTTTTTGTTTAAGAAGCACTGTTATCTCAAACCAAAATGTGTTCGTTATAACCGCTCCGTCTATTTTGAGCTTCTTCACTTAGTTGCATTTGCTTAGTTAAAAGTGCACAAAACGCACGTTTGGGGCCGTGCGTAGCACGTTTTGGCAAAATCTTACTTTTCCGCTCACCAGATCTCGAAATCGTCCTACTGGCCTCAAATCATCGCCAAATCTGAAAAACAGTGCGATTTCTATGAAAAGTGCAGAAAAGGCACGTTTTGGGCCGTGCGGAGCAAGTTTTGGCAAAATCTCAGTTTTCCGCACACCAGATCTCAAAATCGTCCTACTGGCCTCAAATCATTGCCAAATCTGAAAACCAGTGCGATTTCTATGAAAAGTGCACAAAACGCACGTTTTGGGCCGTGCGGAGCAAGTTTTGGCAAAATCTCAGTTTTCCGCACACCAGATCTCAAAATCGTCCTACTGGCCTCAAATCATTGCCAAATCTGAAAACCAGTGCGATTTCTATGAAAAGTGCACAAAACGCACGTTTGGGTCCGTGCTGAGCAAGTTTTGGCAAAATCTCACTTTTCCGCACACTAGATCTCAAAATCGTCCTACTGGCCTCAAATCATCGCCAAATCTCAAAAACTGTGCGATTTCTATGAAAAGTGTACAAAACGCACGTTTGGGGCCGTGCGGAGCAAGTTTTGGCAAAATCTCACTTTTCCGCACACCAGATCTCAAAATCGTTCTACTGGCCTCAAATCATCGCCAAATCTCAAAAACAGTGCGGTTTCTATTCTCACTGTATAATTAATTAGCTCATCGTAGAAATTTTCATTGCGTCTTCGGATTCCCCCGTGCCCGCGCACGCTCGTTGCGAGGTTGATGCTTTGCGGTCTTAGAGTACATATTCCGCCGTCCCGCTTGAGACGTGGTCATTTTAACCGTACTCCGGGACGACGGCCAAATTTCGCTTTGGTACTTCAGTCAACCGCCACCAGCAATCTTTGAGTTCGTTAATGGCAGATGAACTTCCACCACCACCGGCGGCTCCCGTTGTTGCCCCGGCTGTTGGAGATGCTCTTATTGAACGTCCACCAGCAGTTCAAGACCCGCCTGCGGCCGACCAACCAGCCGTCCCGCCGCCGGCTCAAATTCCCGTTGCAGCCAATGCAGTCCCGGCCGCAGCCGGTGCAGCAGGAGACGAGGTATCTTTTTCCCTAGCATATTCTTGCCAGGTTTTGCGCGTTTCATCGCCCGTAGCTTTGTTGCCTACGTTTGCCGCCAGTTTATTTATTTCTCTCCTCGGTTTTAACTTTTCCATGCGTTTCATGCATATTCTTGCCAGGTTTTGCGCGTTTCATCGCCCGTAGCTTTGTTGCCTACGTTTGCCGCCAGTTTATTTATTTCTCTCCTCGGTTTTAACTTTTCCATGCGTTTCGTTTGCTTGGCCTTGGGGTTATTGTTTCATGCTCGTATTGTTTTAGGGCCTTTTGTTTCCTATTTCTCGTCACATTGGTTCGGGTTTTTTTTACACCTATGCAGGTAACTTAACGTTTTGTATTTGCCGGTTTATGTTTGTTTTGTTCGTGCATCCGCAATTTAGCTTCTCTTGTTTTTGTTCTCGCGGCATCGTTTGGGCGTTTCTTTTCGCCACCTCGTGCGGGTAAATTTGCGCCTTTGTATTCGCCGGTCAGGACAATGCTGTTTTGTTCGTGCATCCACAATTAGGCCCTCTTGTTGTTTTCGCGGCATCGTTTGGGCGTTTCTTTACCGCCACCTCGCGCTAGGAAATTTGTGCATTTGCATTTACCAATTAGGATTATGTTATTTCGCTTGTACGCTCGCAGTTATAGCTCTCTTGTTTTGTTTTCGCATATTCGTTTCTCGGTTTTTACCCGCCTTTATTTTTTCGCGTGCAGCATACAACCAGTTTAAGTCTTCTGTTCGCCGCATGTGTTTGCTGTGTTTTTCCACTAGTTTAGGCAGTGCTTGCGGTGCATTCCATTTATTGTGTTTTCCCGCTGGTAGGCAACTCGTTTTTCCACAACGTTCACGCAAACCGCTTGTTTAGCATAGCGTGGTCATCGTTCTGTTTCGCCTGTGCCGCAGGCTAGGGCAGCATATCTATGCGTAGCTCTCTGTGTATACCTCTAGTGTAGGTTTCGTGTCGTTTAGCTACACTTTCCGCGGCGTGTACCACTGGTGAAGGCAAGTGTTGTCGCGCGGCTATTCGCGTGTACCACTGGTGAAGGAAACGTGTTGTTACGTTACAGTTTTGCGTATACCACCGGTGAAGGCAACGTGTTGTTGCGTTACAGTCTTGTGTTTGCCACTAGTGGAGGCTACGTGTCGTTTCGTTGTAGCTTCGCGTATACCACTGGTGAAGACAAAGCGTTATTGCGTGGTCATTTCTCGTGTACCACTAGTGAAGGCGACATGTCGTCGCATGACAGTTTTGCGTATACCGCTGGTGAAGAACTGCGTTGTTTAGTACAGTTTTGCGTATACCACTAGTGAAGACAAAGTGTTATTGCGTGGTCTTTTCTCGTATACCACTAGTGAAGGCGACATGTCGTCGCGTGACAGTTTTGCGTATGCCACTGGTGAAGAGGTGTGTTGTTTAGCACAGTTTTGCGTATACCACTGGTGAAGGCAACGCGTTGTTGCGTGGAAGTTTTGCGTATTCCTAGTAGGCAGCGCATTGTTGCGTGATAATTCTTTGTATGCCACCGGTGACACTTGTTGTGCGTGACAGCCTGCGCACACCACTAGTTAAGACAACATGTTGTTGCGTGAAGTTCCGTATATGCAAGTCCCACTGGTGACGGCAACGCGTTTGTTGCGCAACTGTTTTCGTATTCCACCAGTCTAGGTAACGTGTTGCGAGATCGTTTAGCGTATACCTCGGGTGGAGCCGACGAGTTGTTGCGTGATGGTTTCTCGTAGACTACGTGTTTGTCGCGCAACTGTTTGCGTGCACTGTTGTTAGAGGGACGTATTCGTTGCGTGACAATTTTGCGTATGTTATTGGCGAACGCAGCGTACCGCTACGTTATAGCTTTGCGTTTACCACCGGTGAGGACAGCGTGTTATTATGTTAACGTCTCGCGTACGCCGCCGGTCGAGGCAAGGCGTTCGTTGCGTGGCGACCTCATGCGTATACCGCACGCGAAACCAACGTGTTTTTGTGAGATACCATTTACCCAAAGATTTCCCGTGTAATTGGATTTTGAGCAATCAAGTTTAAGTCGCGCTCACTTGGGTTTCTCCTTGATTGTAGGCCGCTGCTCGTATACAGACACTTGAGGGCAGGATTAAGTCCTTCGAACAACTTAAGACGTTGGAAAGTTCGGAGTCAGCTCTCGCTGCTTTACGTCGTCATATCAGCCGCCCCTCGGCCATGTTCGATAGATTTGAAGCCATGGATCTGCTACAGTCTCTGGTCAGGCTAGCGAGATACGAGAGCCACCTGAAGGCAGACGAATACGCCGCCGCGCTAGATGAAATTCGGGCCCGATCGGACACCCTGGAGCACACCCAGCTACAGCGCCTATACCTAGGATTATTGGGAGATCCTATACGCGCTAAGATCGCCAAGGAGGCCACCACCATCTTAAAGGGCGTGGGCAAGGCCCCCCCTCCATCACCTGGTTATCGTTCCGTTGTGCGCAGACCGTCCCCTTACCCGCCCCAGCAACAGGTCCAGTGCTTTCGCTGCTTGAAATGGGGGCACGTCGCCCGTTCGTGCCGCAGTAACCCAGTTAGACGTCAGAATGCTCGGGGACGAGTCGGACGCTTTTAGCCCTTAGTCCTGGCACCCTTAAACGGATTTGCATTGTATTCTTTGTCTAATAAATTGTTGTTCCTAAGCCTGACGTGTTATGTTTGTTTGTTCCCCTCATCTCTCCCCATCCACTCTCTTCGTTGACCTTGGGGGGACCTGCTCTGTGTCTCAATTTCGGACCTAGTTCGGAGCTCGGGGTCAACGAAGGGGTGGGTCCCCTGCTTGCCTCCTTTGGTTTCTCACACGGGTATTTTCCTTTGTTCCCCTTTAGGGTCCTTCTTCTTTCCATGCCAGAGTTGTTGCTGTCGCCGCAAATTCTTCAAAGGGCGAAATCCCACTATGTGATATAAGGCAGGGGCCCCACCCCTTTGTTGGCCCCCTCCCTTCACCAAGTATGGTCGCAGCCGGTCCCAGTCTAGTTTCGTTAGACCAGCTTCGGTTCCTTGACCCTCGGCGTTTCAGAGCAGGCGAAATCTACAACCACGTGCCGGTGTGGGAGCACTTACTGAGCGGGCGTAGTTTCCCTCAGGTAGACCTTATGGAGATCATCCAGGAGGGTGTCAAAATCGATTCGTTCTTCAAGCCCTTCAGGGGAAACTTTAGGGGTTCTTCATATGATTCGCGGCTCCCCCCTCCCATGCAAATTAAGAACGCCGAGGTTTGTGAGCGTTTCAGGGATTTCATCACCGGCACCATTGTCGATTGGGTAAATGCTGGGGTCCTCGCGATCTGGGGCAGAGTTGGCTAAGTCTCCCCCCCCTATTTGGTCCTTCCCCTCACCGTGGAACCTTCCAAGCCTCGTTTGTGCCACGACGAACGATTTTTGAATTTGTGGATGATAGATCTCCCTTTTAAGCTTGACCACCTCCCGGACTTGCCCAGGTACGTTCTTCCAGGCCATTTTCAGACGTCGTTTGATGATAAAAGCGGCTATCAGCATGTCCTTCTCCACCCTTCATCGCGAACCTTCTTCGGCCTGGAATGGAATGGCGTTTATTTTGTGTTTTGTACCCTCCCGTTCGGTTGGAAAACGAGTGCTTACATATACCACAACCTTGGCCTTGCGGTTACGAGCGCAGCACGTTCGTTTGGGGTTCCTGTGTCCCAGTATATCGACGATCGTCACGTTGGTCAGCTTTACCGGGCTCCAGTTGCGTCCTCTCTACCTCCTAACAGAGTCCTCGCCGAGGCCACCGCCTATATTTTATGCTATCTTCTCATAGAGGCGGGTTACTTCATAGCCATCGCCAAATCGCAGTGTGTCCCTTCTATTGTGGTTCGTTTTCTTGGTTTCCTTTGCGATTCCTCTCGCCAAGCTTTCCTTCTCCCGCCCGATAAGAAGCTAAAGTTCAAGGTTCTCAGAGAGGAAGTTTTATCGTCCCCTTCCGTTGGCGTTAAAACACTTCAGAGATTCGCGGGCAAAGTGATCTCCTTTAGTTTGGCCATTCCCGGGTGCAAGCTCAACGTCCGTGAGGCTTTCAAGGCCGTCTCACAACTTTGCCGCTCCTCCAAGCCTTATGTTCGTGTTGAGGGAAACCTCCGTGCAGAGGTCCTATACTGGCGTTTTCTCGATAATTGCTTGGATTGTTTCCCTTGGCGCTCCGAGCGTCACGTATCGGTTTCACTCTTCTCGGACGCCTCTACACGTGCTTGGGGCGCGGTCCTGTTTCGGGACGAGCAGAGGTTGGTCTCCAGGGATTACTGGCCTTCTGATCCTGCCACAGACGTCAATCTGTTGGAGTCAAGAGCTCTGTTGAATGCCCTTGTTTCCTTCAAAGGGCAGTTGTCAAATTCCCGAGTTGATGTTCATGTTGACAACAAGGTCCTCAAGTCAGCATTGGACAACGATGGGTGTAGGAACTCCGCAATTAACGAGGTCATCAAAGAAATACACCGCTGCTGTCGTGACCAGAATTTCAGCATTCAGACTTCTTTCGTACCATCGAAGGATAATCCCGCTGATGAGCCTTCACGAAAGCATTCAGATTTGGACTGCATGCTCTCTTTTGAGGCTTGGCAATGCGTGGAACGTTTGTTCGGTCCTCATTCATTCGATTTAATGGCCCTGGACAGTAACTGTCAGAAGGATAACATCGGTAATCCCCTGCCCCACTACACGCCTTGGTCTACCCCCGGCTCTGCTGGAGCGAACGTTTTCGCCAATCCCCTTCCGGCTGGACACAACATCTACGTGTTTCCACCTTTCGTTCTCCTTGGGCCTCTTCTCCGCTACATTGTCGACCAGGAATTTCATGGCGCCTTTACACTTATCGCCCCGGGTATTCGTCCGAAACCTTTCTGGTGGGCAACCGCCCAAGCATTCGCAGTCGATCGTTTCCTTTTGGGCAGGCACGGATCTAGTTCGGTCCTGCTTTTCCCTTCCCGACATTTCCAGGAATGGGTATCCCGTCCTCTGCAGTGGGACCTCTGGGCGTTCCGGTGTGTCTGCTACTGTTTGCGCCTTCGCCTCACCATTCCCTTGTTCCTTAGGTTTCAAGGCCTTGGAAAGCTGCCCGGCGATGTCCCGCTTGTCTATACCCTAACGATGTGGACGCCAACTTTTGTCAAGCTTGTGGTTCGCGCACGTGTCTCAAAAAATTTGTCGTGCCTGCTAGAAATGTGGACCACGCAGAGATTGGTAGACGTTTCCAAGAATTTACAGACGTGTTTAAAGGCAAGCCCTACCAGCGACAGAAGTCCGCCCTTGAGCAGCAACTTTTGGATTTCCTAGCCACTTTGACTCCCCCGAAGGACGTTTCGTCATGCACTTCTGACGATATTATTAGATTCTTGATTAGCAAGGACAAGTCAGGACGGACTGTGTTACATAGTCCATCTTGTCCTGAAGTTCATTGTAATTGTCCAACTCACTTGGCTGCAGGGTCGGTAGATTCTTTGCTAGGAAAGTTGAGGGCTATTTTCAACAAGCTAGGCCGTTTGCGTGACTCTAATCCTGTAGCACACCCCAGAGTTAAGGAGTACCTCAAATTCGTTCGGGAGGAGCAAGCGAGTAAAGCTATAGTGCCTACACAGGCAGTCCCCTTGTTTTTTGTTAAGTTTTCTAAGCTGATAAGTTTCCTTGGGGACTCTATAAAGGCCAGCGGTCACCTTCCCGCGATCGATAAGTATATCTTAGTTAGGGACGCTACCTTTTTTGTTGTCGATTTCTTTACCGGGGATCGCGCGTCGGATCTCGGCCGCCTTTTGGCGAACCAGGTGTTTAGGCTTAGAGATCGAAAGGGGTTTCTGCTTAAGTTCACACTTACTAAAACTTTTCGGGGTGATATATCTTATCCGTTTATCTTAGAACCCTTTAAGCGAAATGAGGTCTGTCCCGTTTCCTGGATTGAATATTATCTATCTGTTTGTCGGTTACTTGCCATTGAGTTAGCTGGCAGGTATTTGTTTAGGACTACTGACCGTCGTAAAGTTGTAAGCTCAAGACCTTTTATTGGCTCTGCGGTTAATAACCGTCTGCGCAAGCACCTTGCTACGGCGAAAATAGACTGTGGGGAGACCCCTCATAGCTTTAGACTCGGTCTTTCGAACACCCTTAACATGATGGGCTGTTCTCCAGATGAGATCTCTCGCTATGTAGGATGGAGGAACAACAATATGGTTAGCCATTACACTAAGATGTCCACTGTCGCTGGTTCCTCCCCTTTCGCTGAGCGCCTCCTCTCGGGCATCGAACCCCGTCATAATACCCCCGTCTCTCACCCAGGCAACCTCCAGTGTATCTTTTAGCTACGGGTTAACCACGTTTTCATACGAGTTTATTGAGCTCGAGCATCGGTGGGTTCAGTAATGATAGTTATGGGCGAGGGTAGTGATTGTTAGTTGGGGGCTTCTGAGTAATGGGAGGAAATAAAGGGTGTTGCGCCCGTCTGGTCTTTTGTTGTGGTGATTTCTTAGTGTGCTGGTAGTTTGATCGTTCAGGTCTTATGGTGAGGGCAGGAGCGAACCCTTCCCATAACTTAGCCTTACACGATGAGGTAATGAGTATGCAGTGAGGATATTATACTATTCTCACTGCATAATTAATTAGCTCATCGTAGAAATTTTCATTGCGTCTTCGGATTCCCCCGTGCCCGCGCACGCTCGTTGCAAGGTTGATGCTTTGCGGTCTTAGAGTACATATTCCGCCGTCCCGCTTGAGACGTGGTCATTTTAACCGTACTCCGGGACGACGGCCAAATTTCGCGACCCGCCCACCTCCCGTGGTAGCGGTTGACAGCATTTTATGTCCTATCCTCCTTGCATGCCTATTGCCTCAACAGTCGCGAACCCTTCCCATAACTTAGCCTTACGCGATGAGGTAATGAGTATGCAGTGAGGATATTATACTATGAAAAGTGTACAAAACGCACGTTTGGGGCCGTGCGGAGCAAGTTTTGGCAAAATCTCACTTTTCCGCACACGAGATCTCAAAATCGTCCTACTGGCCTCAAATCATCGCCAAATCTGAAAAACAGTGCGATTTCTATGAAAAGTGCACAAAACGCACGTTTGGGGCCGTGCGGAGCAAGTTTTGGCAAAATCTCACTTTTCCGCACACCAGATCTCAAAATCCTCCTACTGGCCTCAAATCATCGCCAAATCTGAAAAACAGTGCGAGTTATATGAAAAGTGCACAAAACGCACATTTGGGGCCGTGCGGCGCAAGTTTTGACAAAATCTCACTTTTCCGCACACCAGATCTCAAAATCGTCCTACGGGCCTCAAATCATCGCCAAATGTGAAAAACAGTGCGATTTCTGTAAAAAGTGCACAAAACGCACGTTTGGAGCCGTGCGGAGCAAGTGTTTGCAAAATCTCAGTTTTCGGCACACCAGATCTCAAAATCGTCGTGCTGGCCTCAAAACATCGACAAATGTGATTAGTTTCCTTGACGTAGCTAGGTGAACCATGAACCAAAGGAGAAGTGATCTTGTCGAGATAAGTAGCTAAGAACTCAGTGGGGGCAGTTACAAGCGCATACAATGGGCCTCCCGGGGTTCCCTGGCTTGTGGATTTTTGGGAGAAGGTAGAACTTGGAAGTGCGAGGGTGATCCACGATTACATTGGTAGCTGTTGCTGGGAGCTCTTCTTTAGTGATTGCGTTCTGGACAACCGAAATGACCTTGTTGTGATGTTCCATTGTAAGATCATGATCCACCCGCTGTTAGAAGTTGTTGTCAGAGAGTTGACGTTCATTCTCTTGAATTTAAAGAGAACGCTCCCAAACCACAACAGCACCACCCTTTTCGGCTGATTTAATGACGATGTCGGTTCGTTGTTTTAACGAGACGAGGGCGGTCAGTTCATCACGTGATAAGTTCATTGCTGTGTTGCGCTGCTTGAAATTAACCTTATTGACTTATTTGCGACATTTAGTGATATAGTAATCCAAAGCAGCACATTTTCCCGGGGATGGGGTACATGTTGAAGACGTAGGTTTTAGAGTTTTGAAAATGTCGTCAATCTGGTCAGATTGTTGGGTCTGATCGACACTGGTGGCATCTTCTTGACTAAAGTGAGTTTTCAAGCGAAGACGACGATAAAATCTCTCGCAGTCTGTTTTTGTTGTATATTCATCACTATAAGGTCGCGTTTGCACGAAAGAGAGACCCTTGCTGTGAATGGATCTCTCACTCTCGTCAAGATGGAGGTTTTCCGGAATCGTTACCACGATTTTGTTGTTATTGACGGGCATTGTCGAGTTTGCTGGTTTGCAAAGTTTTTTTTTAAGTAGTGGAAAGAAACTTGAATAATTCAGACTTACGTTCGTGTACAGTCTTACTAATTTGGCGGTGTCATTGTCGCAAACAGTTTTTAAGTCATTGCGAATGTTTCTAATCTCAGTCGTGAGAGTCTGACGCCGTTGCTGCATGGTCCTAACGGTTGTTACCATGAACCTACGAGAAGCAACGTTAAGAATATGAGACACTTGCATTTTGTAGTTGGTATATTTATTTTGTCTGAGGTCCGACGCGTGAAAGTTTAAAAGAAATCCATTCGGGGTCAATCTTCGTCGGAGGCAACTGCTAATGAAACCAACATGTAATGAGTAACGCGTCTTCGCAAACGTTTTGTCTGCTAGCGATAAACACTGTTTCCGTAGGTGGTCGGTAACGTTTACAACAGGGTCATTTCGGTTGCCCAGAACGCAATCACTAAGGATTATTCTTCACTAACGCAGAGCTCCCAGCCACAGCTACCAATCTAATCGTGGACCACCCTCGCACTTCCAAGTTCTACCTTCTCTCAAAAATCCACAAGCCAGGGAACCCTGGGAGGCCCATTGTATCCGCTTGTAACTGCCCAACTGAGCTCTTAGCTACTTATCTCGACATGATCACTTCTCCTTTGGTTCATGGTTTACCTAGCTACGTCAAGGACACTAATCATATGCTACACATTGCACAATCCTTTCGCTATCCCAGCTCCAATTCTAATCGCTTTGTTTTCACAATGGACATCAAGTCACTGTATACAGTGATACCCAACAACGATGGCATTTAAGCTTTAAAACATTTTTTAAACAAGCGGTCGGTGCTAGAACCTTAGTACGTCTTGCTGAATTGGTCCTCACACTTATGAGCTTCACCTTCAACGGCAGTTACTACCAACAAACGGGCGGTGTCGCTATGGGAAGCAAATTTGGTCCTAACTACGCCTGTCTGTTCGTCGGTCACATCGAGGAACAAATTTTCTTACAATATCCAGGAACCAAACCTGACCTCTGCAAGCGATACATCGACGACATAGTGGGAACAGCTTCCTGTAGAGAAAGCGAACTTGACAACTTTGCCAATTTTGTCAACATCTTCCACCCAAGCCTTAAGTTCACTTGGTCCATCTCTGACGACAAACTGCCTTTTCTAGACCTCTTCCTGAAACCAACTGCTCAAGCATTAGCAACGTCCATACACTACAAAGAAACCGACTCTCACTCGTATCTCACATACTCATCTCTACACCCGGTCCGTTGTAAAGACTCCATTCCATACAGCCATTTTCTCCGCCTTAAACGGATATGCAGTGATGAGAACGATTTCATCAGCAAAAGCAAGGAAATGGCATCTTTCTTCCTGCACCGCAACTATCCCCCAACAGTCGTAGATCGAGCCCTTCAACGCGTCAGCACCATCTCCCGAGAAGCAGCAATGCGACCATCTGAGGTTGCAAGCACCAACAAAGAAGTCATCCCTCTGACACTTACTAATAATCCTACCAACAGCTGTGTCAAGAACATCCTTACGGAAAACTTTGAAATCCTCAAATCTGATCCTGAGACCATGGAAATCTTTCGTAGCTTGCGAGTCCTCGGTGCGTACCGCCGCGACTCCAATTTGAAAGACTCCTTGGTTCACAGCAATCTTCAGTCCAACTTTAATACGTGGGTTGACTGTAATGGAACCTTTCCCTGTCGCCCTCCACGTTGCAACACCTGCGCCTACATTAATTCGGCGGCCACGATCAACACTCCTGGTGGACCGCTGACAATTCGAGAGTTCACATGTACGACCAGTAACCTCGTCTACATCATTACCTGTCGTACATGTACTCTGTGTTACATCGGCGAAACTGGACGTAGGCTAGGCGACAGATTCTGCGAGCATCTAAGATCGGTAAGAAAGAAAGCAGACCTGCCCGTCGCTAAACACTTCTCCTGTCCCGGACACACAACAGATGACATGATGGTGTCCGTGGTTAGAACAGGTTTCAAAACTATCACGGAGAGACGCGGCGCCGAGGGTCGACTAATTTTCAAATTCCAAACCCTTCATTCGCGCGCGCTACAATGTTGCGGCATGGCGACATTTGGAACATTTAAACAGCTGACACGCGTTTTCAGTTAACGGTTATTCACTGAGGAAGGGACAGAAGTCCCGAAACGTCTGAACTTTCAGTTCCAAAAGCGATTTAATAACATGTTTTTTAACATATTCATTTGATTAGTTAATGTTTGTGAGATGGAGAAATAAATTGTTTATTGCTCATAACGTTTGGTTCCTTCTGCATGTACCTGAGCACATATTACGTAAAACAAAAGAAACAAAGAACGACAATAATGCAAATGGCAAACAAGACCAAAAATACAATGCCTCACAAACAATACAAGACAATGAGTGGTTCATTGGTACAGGTACATGCAGAAAGACACTAACGTTTGAGTCATCATTTGGCTCATAAGATGCAATTAGTGAGGCAGAAACATTACGCAGACTCTTCGTGAATTTTTCGGTTATCTTCGGCATCAGTGGTTGCACTTCGTATATACTTACTTCATAAATGAATAGTGATGACACTGTTCCGCCTAAATAGTAAAATTTCCCTTCGCTTATTTCCACGTTATATCGCCAAAATTACTGCCAGAAAATATACAACCAAGATGGATAAAAAGATTCTATAGAGCAAAACAAAAGGAATTGTTTGGAGATAAAGTGCAGGATTGCAAGGATTGAAGTGGATTACAGTTTAGTTTTCAATCAACGTTGCCTTTCTTTGTTTGAGAACCAGCGTCAATCGTGGCCTTTTCCTCAAACCAAACTGCGTGTGTTATAACCGCTATGTATATTTTGAGCTTCTTCACTTAGTTGCATTTGCTTAGTTGTTTGTGAGATTGAGAAATAAATTGTTTATTGGTCATAATTTTTAAGTCATCTGTTAGCTAATACATAAATGAATACTTATGACACTGTTCCGCCAAAATAGTAAAATTTCCCTTCCCTTATTTCCACGTTATATCGCAAAATGCCACAACATATACAACTTAGTTGGATAAAAATATTCTACAGAGCAAAACAAAAGGATTTGTTTGGAGATAAAGTGCAGGATTGCAAGGATAGAAGTGGATTACAGTTTAGTTTGAAATCAACGTTGCCTTTCTCTGTTTAAGAAGCACTGTCACTCGTAGCGTTTATCTCAAACCAAGCAGTGTGCGTTAAAACCGCTCCGTGTATTTTGAGCTAAAAATATTCTATAGAGCAAAACAAAAGGAATTGTTTGGAGATAAAGTGCAGGATTGCACGGATAGAAGTGGATTATAGTTTAGTTTGAAATCAACGTTGCCTTTCTTTGTTTGAGAAGCCCTGTCACTCGTAGCGTTTATCTCAAACTAAACAGTGTGCGTTATAACCGCACCGTGTCTTTTGAGCTTCTTCAATTAATTGCATTTGCTTAGTTAATGTTTGTGAGATGGAGAAATAAATAGTTTATTGGTCATAACTTTTAAGTCATCTGTTGGCTAATACATAAATGAATACTGATGACACTGGTCCGCCAAAATAGTAAAATTTCCCTTCGCTTATTTCCACGTTATATCGCAAAATGCCACAACATATACAACTTAGTTGGATAAAAATATTCTCTATAGCAAAACAAATGGAGAAATAAATTGTTTATTGGTCATAACTTTTGAGTCATCTGTTGGCTCATAAGGTGCAATTATTTCTGCAGAAACAGTACGCAGCCTGTCCGTGAATATTTCGGGTATCTTCGGTATCAGTCGTCGCACTTCGTATATAATGATTTCATAACTGATTACTGATGACACTGTTCCGCCAAAATAGTAAACATTCCCTTGGCCTTTTTTCACGTTATATCGACAAATGCCACAAACTATACAACTAAGATGGATAAAAAGATTCTATAGAGCAAAAAAATAGGAATTGTTTGGAGATAAAGTGCAGCATTGCAAGGATTGAAGTGGATTACAGTATAGTTTGAAATCAACGTTGCCTTTCATTGTTTGAGAAGCAGTGTCACTCGTTGCCTTTATCTCAAACCAAACTGCGTGCGTTATAACCGCTCCGAATATTTTGAGCTTCTTCACTTAGTTGCATTTGCTTTGTTCATGTTTGTGAGATTGAGAAATAAATTGTTTATTGGTCATAACTTTTGAGTCATTTGTTGGCCCCTAAGTTGCAATTATTGATGCAGAAACATTACGCAGCCTCCTCGAGGGTATTTCGGGTATCTTCGGTATCAGTCGTCGTACTTCGTATATACTCATTTCATAAATGAATACTTATGACAGTGTTCCACCAAAGTAGTGAAATTTCCCTTCGCCTATTCTCACGTTATGTTGCCAAATGCCACAAAATATACAACAAAGATGCTTTAAAAGATTCTATAGAGCAAAACACAAGGAATTGTTTGCAGATAAAGTGCAGGATTGCAAGGATTGAAGTGGATTACAGTTTAGTTTGAAATCAACGTTGCCTTTCTTTGTTTGAGAAGCAGTGTCACTCGTGGCCTTTATCTCAAACCAAACTGCGTGCGTTATAACCGCTCCGTATATTTTGAGCTTCTTCACTTAGTTGCATTTGCTTAGTTAATGTTTGTGATATTGAGAAATAAATTGTTTATTGGTCATAACTTTTGAGTCATCTGTTGGCTCATAAGGTGCAATTATTGATGCAGAAACATTACGGAGGCTGTTCGTGGATATTTCGGGTATCTTCGGTATCACTCGTCACACTTCGTATATAGTGATGACTCTGTTCCGCCAAGATAGTAAAATTTCCGGCCATGCCTCGTGTGCGACGACTGTATTGTGATGTATTGTGTTAGGTAGTGTTCGGTTATATTGTATTGTATTAGGTTTTATGACGTCGGTCAGTTCGTCGTTCATGAGCCATATCGCCAAATGCCACACAATATACCACTTAGTTGGATAAAAAGATTCTATAGAGCAAGACAAATTGTAAGGATAGAAGTGGATTACAGTTTAGTTTGAAATCAACGTTGCCTTTCTTTGTTTCAGAAGCACTGTCAATCGTGGCGTTTATCTCAAACCAAAATGCGTGCGTTATAACCGCTCTGTCTATTTTGAGATTCTTCACTTGGTTGCATTTGCTTACTTAATGTTTGTGAGATGAAGAAAGAAATTGTTCATTGGTAATAATGTTTGAGTCATTTGTTGGCTCCTGAGGTGTAATTAATTATGCAGAAACATTACGCAGCCTTTTCGTGAATATTTCGGGTATCTTCGGTATCAGTCGTCGCACTTCGTATATACTTATTTCATAAATGAACACTGATGACACTGTTCCGCCTAAATAGTAAAATTTCCCTTGGTTTATTTCCACGTTATATCGCCAAATGCCACACAATATACCACTTAGTTAGATAAAAAGATTCTATAGAGCAAGACAAATTGTAAGGATAGAAGTGGATTACAGTTTAGTTTGAAATCAACGTTGCCTTTCTTTGTTTCAGAAGCACTGTCAATCGTGGCGTTTATCTCAAACCAAAATGCGTGCGTTATAACCGCTCTGTCTATTTTGAGATTCTTCACTTAGTTGCATTTGCTTACTTAATGTTTGTGAGATGAAGAAATAAATTGTTCATTGGTAATAATGTTTGAGTCATTTGTTGGCTCCTGAGGTGTAATTAATTATGCAGAAACATTACGCAGCCTCTTCGTGAATATTTCGGGTATCTTCGGTATCAGTCGTCGCACTTCGTATATACTTATTTCATAAATGAATACTGATGACACTGTTCCGCCTAAATAGTAAAATTTCCCTTCGCTTATTTCCACGTTATATCCCCAAATGCCACAAAATATACAACTTAGTTAGATCAAAAGATTCTATAGAAGAAAACAAAAGGAATTGTTTTGATATAGAGTGCAGGATTGCAAGGATTGAAGTGGATCACGGTTTAGTTTGAAAGCAACGTTGCCTTTCTTTGTTCGAGAAGCACTGTCAATCGTGGGGTTTATCTCAAACCAAAATGCGTGCGTTATAACCGCTCTGTCTATTTTGAGATTCTTCACTTAGTTGCATTTCCTTACTTAATGTTTGTGAGATGAAGAAATAAATTGTTTTTTGGTCATAACTTTTGCGTCATCTGTTGGCTCCTAATGTGCAATTATTGATGCAGAAACACCACGGAGCCTGTTCGCGAATATCTCGGGTATCTTCGGTATCAGTCGTCGCACTTCGTATATACTTATTGCCTAAATGAATACTGATGACACTGTTCCGCCAAAATAGTAAAATTACCCTTGGCATATTTTCACATTATATCGCCAAAACAAAACAAAACAAAAGGAATTCCAAGGATTGAAGTGGATTACAGTTTAGTTTAAAATCAACCTTGACTTTTTTGTTTAAGAAGCACTGTTATCTCAAACCAAAATGCGTTCGTTATAACCGCTCCGTCTATTTTGAGCTTCTTCACTTAGTTGCATTTGCTTAGTTAAAAGTGCACAAAACGCACGTTTGGGGCCGTGCGTAGCACGTTTTGGCAAAATCTTACTTTTCCACACACCAGATCTCAAAATCGTCGTACTGGCCTCAAATGATCGACAAATGTGAAAAACAGTGCGATTTCTATTGGGGCCGTGGGAGCAGAGGTTCGGCAAAATCTCACCTTTGAGCACACCACATCTTGAAATCGTCGTACTGGCCTCAAATCATCGCGAAATCTGAAAAACAGTGCGATTTCTATGAAAAGTGCACAAAACGCACGTTTGGGCCGTGCGGAGCAAGTTTTGGGAAAATCTCACTTTTCCGCACATCAGATCTCAAAATAGTCCTAATGGCCACAAATCATCGCCAAATCTGAAAAACAGTGCGATTTCTATGAAAAGTGCACAAAACGCACGTTTGGGGCCGTGCGGAGCAAGTTTTGGCAAAATCTCACTTTTCCGCTCACCAAATCTCAAAAACGTCGTACTGGCTTCAAATCATCGCCAAATCTGATTAGTGTCCTTGACATAGCTAGGTGAACCATGAACCAATGGAGAAGTGATCTTGTCGAGATAAGTAGCTAAGAGCTCAGTGGGGCAGTTACAAGCGGATACAATGGGTCTCCCGGGGTTCCCTGGCTTGTGGATTTTTGGGAAAAGGTAGAACTTGGAAGTGCGAGGGTAATCCACGATGAGATTGGTATCTGTGGCTGGCAGCTCTTCCTTAGTGATTGCGTTCTGGACAACCGAAATGACCTTGTTGTGATGTTTCATTGTAAGATCATGATCCACCCGCTGATAGAAGTTGTTGTCAGAGAGTTGACGTTCAGCCTCTTGAATATAAAGAGAACGCTCCCAAACCACAACAGCACCACCCTTGTCGGCTGATTTAATGACGATGTCTGTTCGTTGTTTTAACGAGACGAGGGCGGTCAGTTCATTAGGTGATAAGTTCATTGCTGTGTTGCGCTGCTTGAAATTGACCTTATTGACTTCTTTGCGACATTTAGTGATATAGTAGTCTAAATCAGCACATTTTCCCGGGGGTGGGGTCCGTGTTGAAGATGTAGGTTCTAGAGTTTGGCAAATGTCGGCAGTCTGGGCAGATTGTTGGGTCTGATCGACACTGGTGGCATCTTCTTGACTAAAGTGAGTTTTCAAGCGAAGACGGCGATAAAATCTCTCTCAATCTGTTTTTGTTGTATATTCATCACTATAAGGTCGCGTTGGCACGAAAGAGAGACCCTTGCTGAGAATGGATCTCTCATTCTCGTCAAGATGGAGGTTTTCCGGAATCGTTACCACGATTTTGTTCTTATGGCCGTCAGAAATGTTACTGACGGGCATTGTCGAGTTTGCTAGTTTGCAAAGTTTGTTATCTTTAGTAGTGGAAAGAAACTTGAATAATTCAGAGTTAAGTTCGTGTACAGTCTTACTAATTTGGCGGTAAGTGTCATTGTCGCAAACAGTTTTTAAGTCATTGCGAATGTTTCTAATCTCCGTCGTGAGCGTCTGACACCGTTGCTGCATGGTCCTAACGGTTGTTACCATCAACCTACGAGAAGCAACGTTAAGAATATGAGACACTTGCCTTTTGTAATTGGTAGATTTATTTTGTCTGAGGTCCGACGCGTGAAAGTTTAAAAGAAATCCATTCGGGGTCAACCTTCGTCGGAGGCAACTGCTAATGAAACCAACATGTAATGAGTAACGCGTCTTCGCAAACGTTTTGTTTGCTAGCCATAAACACTGTTTCCGTAGGTGGTTGGAAACGTTTACAACAGGGTCATTTCGGTTGTCCAGAACGCAATCACTAAGGATTATTCTTCACTAAGGGAGAGCTCCCAGCCACAGCTACCAATCTAATCGTGGATCACCCTCGCACTTCCAAGTTCTACCTTCTCTCAAAAATCCACAAGCCAGGGAACCCCGGGAGGCCCATTGTATCCGCTTGTAACTGCCCCACTGAGCTCTTAGCTACTTATCTCGACAAGATCACTTCTCCTTTGGTTCATGGTTTACCTAGCTACGTCAAGGACACTAATCATATGCTAGACATTGCACAATCCTTTCGCTATCCCAGCTCCAATTCTAATCGCTTTGTTTTCACAATAGACATCAAGTCACTGTATACAGTGATACCCAACAACGATGGCCTTTAAGCTTTACAACATTTTTTTAAACAAGCGGTCGGTGCTAGAACCACCTGCACAGACCTTAGTACGTCTTGCTTAATTGGTCCTCACACTTATTAGCTTCACCTTCAACGACAGCTACTACGACCAAAAGGGTGGTGTCGCTATGGGAAGCAAATTTGGTCTAACTACGCCTCTCTGTTCGTCGGTCACATCGAGGAACAAATTTTCTTACAATATCCAGGAACCAAACCTGACCTCTACTAGCGATACATCGACAACATATTGGGAACAGCTTCCTGCCAATTTTGTCAACAACTTCCACCCGAGCCTTAAGTTCACCTGGCCCAACTCACGACCAACTGTCCTTTCTAGACCTATTCCTAAAACCAACTGCTCAAGGATTAGCAACGTCCATACGCTACAAAGAAACCGACTCTCACTCGTATCTCACATACTCATCTTCACACCCGGTCCGTTGTAAAGACTCCATTCCATACAGCCAATTGCTCCGCCTTAAACGGATATGCAGTGATGAGAACGATTTCATCAGCAAAAGCAAGGAAATGGCATCTTTCTTCCTGCACCGCAACTATCCCCCAACAGTCGTAGATCGAGCCCTCCAACGCGTCAGCACCATCTCCCGAGAAGCAGCAATACGACCATCTGAGGATGCAAGCACCAACAAAGAAGTCATCCCCCCTGACACTTACTAATAATCCTACCAACAGCTGTGTCAAGAACATCCTTACGGAAAACTTTGAAATCCTCAAATCTGATCCTGAGACCATGGAAATCTTTCGTAGCTTGCGAGTCCTCGGTGCGTACCGCCGCGACTCCAATTTGAACGACTCCTTGGTCCACAGCAATCTTCAGTCCAACTTCAATACGTGGGTTGACTGTAATGGAACCTTTCCCTGTCGCCGTCCACGTTGCAAGACCTGCGCCTACACCAATTCAGCGTCCATGATCAACACTCCTGGTGGACCGCTGACAATTCGAGAGAAGTTCACATGTACGACCAGTAACCTCGTCTACATCATTACCTGTCGTACATGTACTCTGTGTTACATCGGCGAAAATGGACGTAGGCTCGGCGACAGATTCTGCGAGCATCTAAGATCGGTAAGAAAGAAAGCAGACCTCCCCGTCGCTAAACACTTCTCCTCTCCCGGACACACAACAGATGACATGATGGTGTCCGTGGTTAGAACAGGTTTCAAAACTACCACGGAGTGACGCAGCGCGGAGGGTCGACTAATTTTCAAATTCCAAACCCTTCAACCACGCGGCATGAACATTGCCTTCAGTTTTATTTAGACTTCATCCGCGCGCGCTACAATGTTGCGGCATGGCGACAATAGCGGACGCGCGTTTTCAGTTAACGGCTATTCACTGAGGAAGGGACAGAAGTCCCGAAACGTCTGAACTTTCAGCTTCAAAAGCACTTTAATAACATTTTTTTAAACATATTCATTTGCTTAGTTAATGTTTGTGAGATGGAGAAATACATTGTTTATTGCTCATAACGTTTGGTTCCTTCTGCATGTACCTGAGCACATATTACGTAAAACAAAAGAAACAAAGAACGACAATAATGCAAATGGCAAACAAGACCAAAAATACAATGCCTTACAAACAATAGAAGACAATGAGTGGTTCATTGGTACCGGTACACGCAGAAAGACACTAACGTTTGAGTCATCATTTTGCTCATAAGGTGCAATTAGTGAGGCAGAAACATTACGCAGCCTCTTCGTGAATTTTTCGGGTATCTTCGGTATCAGTCGTCGCTCTTCGTATATACTTATTTCATAAATGAATACTGATGACACTGTTCCGCCAAAATGGTAAAATTTCACTTTGCTTATTTCCACGTTATATCGCCAAATGCCACAACATATACAATTTAGTTGGATAAAATGATTCTATAGAGCAAAACAAAAGGAATTGTTTGGAAATAAAGTGCAGGATTGCAAGGATAGAAGTGGATTACAGTTTAGTTTGAAATCAACATTGCCTATCTTTCTTTGAGAAGTACTGTCAATCGTAGCGTTTATCTCAAACCAAACTGCGTGCGTTATAACCGCTCCGTTTATTTTGAGCTTCTTCACTTAGTTGTATTTGCTTAGTTAATGTTTGTGAGATGGAGAAATAAATTGTTTATTGGTCATAACTTTTGAGTCATCTGTTGGCTCCTAAGGAGCTATTATTGATGCAGAAACATTACGGAGTCTATTCGTGAATATTTCAGGTATCTTCGGTATCAGTCGTCGCACTTCGTATACACTTATTAGTATCAGTATTCATTTATTTTATAAATGAATACTGATGACACTGGGTCTTACTTCGTGTACCGCACAGATGACGTAAAACAATAGGAAACATTGTTTTCGATCATTGTTTTTGGGTGAACCAATTTTGATAAAGCATTGTTTCCTTTTGTTTTACGTCATTTGTGTCCTCTATACGAAGTAAGAGCCATGACACTGTTCCGCTAAAATAGTAAAATTTCCCTTGGCTTATTTCCACGTTATATCGCCAAATGCCACAAAATATACAACTTAGTTGGATAAAAAGATTCTATAGAGCAAAACAAAAGTAATTGTTTGGATATAAAGTGCACGATTGCAAGGATTGAAGTGGATTACAGTTTAATTTGAAATCAACGTTCCCTTTATTTGTTTGAGAAGCACTGTCAATCGTGGCGTTTATCTCAAACCAAAATGCGTGCGTTATAACCGCTCCGTATATTTTGAGCTTCTTCACTTAGTTGCATTTGCTTACTTAATGTTTGTGAGATGGAGAAATAAATTTTTTATTGGTCATAACGTTTGAGTTGGCTCCTAAGGTTCAATTTTGATGCAGAAACATTACGCAGCCGCTTCGTGAATATTTCTGTTATCTTCGGTAGCAGTCGTCTCACTTCGTATATACTCATTTCATAAATGAATACTGATGACACCGTTACGCCAAGATAGTAAAATGTCGGGTCATGGCTCGTGTACGACGACTGTATTGTGATGTATTGTGTTAGGTAGTGTTAGGTTGTATTTTATTGTATTAGGTTGTATTGTATTAGGTTTTATGACATCAGTCAGTTCGTCGTACATGAGCCATGACCCAAAATGTCCCTTGGCTTATTTCCACGTTATATCGCCAAATGCTACAAAATATACAACTTAGTTGGATAAAACGATTCTACAAACAAAGATGGTTTAAAAGATTCTATAGAGCAAAACAAAAGAAATTGTTTGGAGATAAAGTGTAGGATTGCAAGGATTGAAGTGGATTACAGTTTAGTTTGAAATCAACGTTGCCTTTCTTTATTTGAGAAGACAGAGTCAATCGTGGCCTTTATCTCAAACCAAAATGCATCCGTTATAAGCGCTCCGTCTAGTTTGAGCTTCTTTACGTAGTTGCATTTGCTTAGTTAATGTTTGTGAGATGGAGAAATTAATTGATTATTAGTCATAACTATTGAGTCATTTGTTTGCTCCTAAGGTGCAATTATTGACGCAGAAACATCAGGCACCCTCTTCGTGAATATTTCGGGTATCTTCGGTATCAGTCGTCGTACTTCGTATATACTCATTTCATAAATGAATACTGATGACAATGTTCCACCAAAATAGTAAAATTTTCCTTCGCTTATTTCCACGTTATATTGCAAAATGCCCCAAAATATACAACTTAGTTGTATAAAATGATTCTATAGAGCAAAACAAAAGGAATTGTTCGGATATAAAGTGCAGGATTGCAAGGATTGAAGTGGATTACAGTTTACTTTGAAATCAACGTTGCTTTTGTTACTTTGACAAGCAGTGTCAGTCCTGGCGTTTATCTTAAACCAAAATGCGTGCGATTTCTATAAAAAGTGCACAAAACGCACGTTTGTGGCCGCGCGGAGCAAGTTTTGGCAAAATCTCACTTCTCCGCACACCAGATCTCAAAATCGTCGTACTGGCCGCAAATCATCGCTAAATCGGGAAAACAGTGCGATTTCTATGAAAAGTGCACAAAATGCACGTTTGGGCCCGTTAAAAATTGTGTACTTCTGTGACCATTTTCTGGCAAAAACTATTTTAATGGCCATTCCTACATTTACGACAAGTTATTCTTGATGAACATAAACGGATTCAGTCACCAAAATTAAGTGCGTTATCTCAGTGTCGAAAATATCCTGGCCCGATCGTGACGTTCTTACATGGTCACATATCAAACAACAGACAAGGATAGCTATTTATCAGTCAGATTATAAACTAGTTATGAATAAAATAACGTTTCACCTTTATGGCTTATTACGACACGCGCTCTGTCATTTGAATGTTTTTCGATATATAAGACTTGTCTTGTCGACATTTCTTCGTATGTTAGTACCTACATTCATATTAGACTTTTATTTTTACATGTAGACGTTTCCGGCTGCAATCAGTTTACTTTTACTACATTAAAAGTACCGTACGGAAAATGTCTCGAATTAAACTTACCGAATTACTGGGATCCAGAAATGAATCTGTACAATCTGCTTGGATGCGCAC
>JAJLRJ010000002.1:38583013-38621513 GCA_024195265.1 Dendrophyllia cribrosa | reverse complement strand
AAATTAACCTGTTCCTTTTAGATGCTGCTATAGCTTTTGTTCTATATACCGGGTGTCAAATAATTGGTAACCCAATTCTCTATTCACTTCAATGGTTGAGATCACAGGAGGTTACTGCTGCTGAAAAGGGATGTTATCCAAAAAATAAGAAGTCAATGCTGAAAGTGGCATGAGATTCTCCCAGCGTTTGCTCTTAAGAGCCTTGATTCTGATTTGGCGATGATTTCAGGCCAGTATGACGATTTTGAGATCTGGGACGCTGAAAAGTGAGATGTTACCAAATCTTGCTCCGCACGGTCCCAAACCTGCGTTTCGTGCACTTTAATTTCATGGAAATCGCACTGTTTTCCCGATTTGCCAATCCGTTGAGGCCAGTAAGAAGGTTTTGAGATTTGGGAGGCTGAAAAGTAAAATTTTGCCAAAACTTGCTCCGCACGGCCCCACACGTGCGTTTTATGCACTTTTCATGGAAATCGCACTGTTTTTCCGATTTGGCGATGATTTAAGGGGTTTATCTGAAATCAAAATGCGTGCGTTATAACCTCTCTGACTATTTTGAAATGCTTTACTTAGTTGCATTTGCTTAGTTAATGTTTGTGAGATGGAAAAATACATTGTTTGTTCGTCATAACTTTTCAGACTCATACCAAAAAATTGCCCCTGAAAGGAAACATTTGCTCCGGGCATGCGCGTTACTAAAATGAACTATTGCCGATGCGCAGTTGAGCTCGAACGGCCTGGGCGCTAGTCCGCGCAAGTCACCAATAGAAGCCAAAATGGGCTCAGTCGAAGCATATTGCACTGAAAAAATGGCAAAATGACGGGGTTTTTTTTCGCTCCAACTAAATCATATTTCCCACCAAAATGTTCACTAGATCCCAGTCTCTTCAAAACCGAGTGTGGATGTTGACATTACGTCTATTAAAATGAGTTATACCGCTAAAAGCGATGACCGCGCGGTTTAACTCCATCCAAGCCTTTACGTGACATTGGTCACTTCAAGGTCAAAATGACAGGACTTTTTTTTAAGTTATTAAAATATTTTAACGTTACCAGATAGAATAATTACCAAATTAATGGAATCCGAGTGTGGATTTCCGAAAAGTAATTCATAAATGGGCGAAATTGTGATTTTCCCTTCAAAAAATGGCGTTTTCGCTGTGATTTTAAGGTTAAATTGGAGGCAAATGTCATCCAATTTGTTGCAATGTTGTTGGTTCCTTAAGGTACAATCACTGATGCAGAAACATTACGGAGCCTGTGTTCGTGAATATTTCACGCTTTTTCGATATCAGCCGTCGCACTTCGTGCATACTCTTTCTATAAATGCATAATGATGACATTGTCCCACGAAATAACAAATTTCTTTCGCTTGGCTTATTTCCACGTTAAAAGCCTGTTCGTGAATATTTCGCACATTTTCGGTGTCAGTCGTCTCACTTCGTCTTTGCTCTTTACATAAATGCATGCTGATGACACTGTCCGCCGAAATAGCAAAATTTCGCTTAGCTTATTTCCACCTTATATCGCCAAATGCTAAACTTAGTTGAATAAAAAGATTTTATAGAGCAAAACAAGAGTAGTAGTTTGGAGATTGTAGTATTCGTTATGGCACACACGAGTTCTACTTCTACATTCTCGTTAGTCTCTCTCTCTCTCTTAGTCCAGTTCCACGTGATCGGTTTATATACAAGCTATATACATCACGTGACTGTACATCCAAATATGGTAGGACATTACATCCCTCCCTATCTTGGTAGAAACAACATTAATCTACAAAACCAAAATAAAACTAAACTGAAAACAAAACAACATGCATAATGGGCAATGTTCAACGTTCAATGCTCAATGTTCAGCGTTCAATATCCGGTGTTCTTGTGCATTCAATGTCCAGGGTTCTTACGTACAAACATAGTCCCTAAATCGTGCAGGTTTACGTCGTTCCCTTCTTGGGTACCTCGTTTAAACTGTAGCACTAGAGGATAGGGGCACTAGGGATTTCCAGTACAGCGCTAGTAGGTTGTGGCGATGAAAGGATAACCGCATCCGGTGTTCGATGATCAGTTTCATCACAAGGGATGACTACGTCTGGCGTTTGATCAACCGTATCACAAGGCATTTGTAAGTCAACTGATGGTCGCCTCGCAACGACGGCTGTATCATCGTGGTCGTTAACCAGTGTCGTTTCCTTCGGTAAAGGTGGACAACTTTTGAAATCCTTTGTATTTCTAGTGACCATTCTTCCATCCGTGACTCTTTCAGCCATTTGGAGTGTCTAACACGCTGCAGATAAAAGTTAGTTTGGATATTGCTAACGTTTTGACTATATTTACTCTTCCATATATAGATATGTCTCGAGATGACCAAATGTTGAGTATCTTTTTAAATTTAGGCAACGTTTCAAACAAGTTTTTTTTTTGTGGCAAGTTCTTCATCATATGAAAAATATACACCTAAGGCGTAGACAGACTCATCGCTTAATTTTAAATTTAGAATGGAATCCTTTCTCTGACATAATGATCCCAGCCAAAGTATTTCTGATTTAGATTGATTTATTCGGAGACCAGAACAGTTTTCAAATTGTTGCAGCAGATCAAAGAGCCTATGTACAGACCGAATATCTTTAACAAAAACAGTTGTGTCATCGGCGTACTGGGTTATTTTTATAGAGTTATTTGGATCAATTTGAATACCTTCTATTTCCCTTGAGCGTTTAATTGCGTTGCTTAAAATTTCTACTCCAATAACAAACAAGATCCCAGATAGTGGGTAACCCTGCCTGACACCTCTGCTTAGATTAAAATGTTTGGTGGCAAAGCCATTGTTCAGGACACAACTTGATATGTTATTATACAAGACTGTGATCCATTGTCTTAATTGAGGACCAAAGTTAAAAACTTCAAGGCATTTTTGAAGGTAGCTCCATTCAATAGAATCGAAAGCTTTTTCAAAATCAAGAAAGACCGCTACACCTGGAATGTTCTTCTTTTTAGTAAAGGACATCATATCTGTTATGATTCTGATGCTCTCACCTATATATCTTCCCTTTACGTATCCTGTTTGATTCGAGCTAATAATCGTGGGTAACACTTTTTCCAAGCGTAAAGCTAACGCTTTTGTGACAATTTTGTAGTCGTTGTTCAATAGGGAGATTGGTCTCCAATTTTTGAGGTATTTTTGGTTTTTGTTCTTCTTTGGTATTAACGATATAATACCGCGTTTTTGTGAGATTGACATGTCACCATTCTCAAAGGCATAATTAAAGCTATCAACCATGATTTGACCGATGGCATTCCAGAAGAACCGATAAAATTCAATAGTAAAGCCGTCGGAACCAGGTGTTTTATTATTCTTAAATTGTTTTAGCGAATTAGTACATTCCACAAGTGTAAGCAGCCCTTCGCAGGTGTCCGCTTCTTCCTGTTTGAGAGTATTCAGGCCGTCAAAAAAGTGCTCGAAATTGGCAGATTCTGGACATACATTTTTAGCTTGATAAATTTCTTTGAAAAAGCGTTCCTCTTCTTCTAAAATTAATTTAGGTTCATGAACTGTGTTGCCGTCTTCTTTTGTTAATGAGGTTATGTGTTTCTTCTTGTGGTTCATTTTTTCCAGGTTATAGAAATATTTATTGTTCTTTTCACCGAACTCGTACCATTGTGCTTTACTACGTGTCATTGTTCCTCGTGTTTTTCTAGAGACAATCTTTGCTAATTCTTTTTTGACACGATCCATTTCAACTTTCGTTGCTTCGCTAAAGTTTGATCTAATCTTTTCCTGTAATTGGTTGAGTCTCATAAGCAAATCTTTTTCTTCGTTTCGTTTTTGTTTAGCTTTATTTTTAGCGAAAATTATTGTTGACGCTCTAATTTCCATTTTGATCATTTCCCAAAATAAGCCTTTATCACTGAGGCTACAATATTTGGAGGTGAACTCTGGTATTTGTTTTGTTATCATCTCCGTATAACACTTATCCGTTAACAATGAATTATTAAATTTCCAGAATCCGGGGTCTGTATCATTACTTTCTAAGGACATTGACAGGGTTATAGCAGAGTGATCGGAAAAAATGTTAGGCACAATTTTAGCGTTTTGGATTTCGGACTCCATGCTTTTTGATATAAAAAGGTAGTCTAACCTGCAATAGATTTTCATGGATGAATTATTCCACGTGAATGCTTGTTCATTCGGATGTTTGCAGCTCCAGGTGTCAATAAGATCGTGAGTTCTCATTAGAGTTTTCATTTCTTGAATAACTGTTTTCTTTTGTTCGAAAGAACGCCCTCCGCGTTTGTCAATTTCATTCATAACACAATTCAAGTCTCCCCCTAGGACCACTCTTTCGCCTGCATATTTGTTTAAAACGGAATTCGATAACCCTCTAAGGAATTGCACCTGTTGAGTTTGATCATTCGGTGCGTAAATATTTAGAAAAACAAGTTTCTCGCCTTCTACCACTGCTTCAGAAAGGATATATCTACCATTCTTGTCGCATATAATTTGTTCGATGTTTACATCAAGTTTTGGCTTGAATAAAATCATTACTCCTCGACTGTGGTTACTGCCATGACTTCCAATCATTTTACCACCCCATTCTGCTTCCCACGATTTTAAATTTTGCGCAGAAGAATATGTTTCTTGTAAAAATACTACATCCGATTTTTGCTGATGCAGCCATCGAAATATTTGACGTCGCTTGATCGTCTTGTTTAACCCTCGAACATTCAGAGATAAAACATTGAAAACCATACGTACGTATAAAGTAAAATAAAAAGCAGTTTCCAGTCAACAGATTTCATTGCGGGCAGTTGAGGCGATAAGCATGTGAATTTAGAACTAGCAAGAAACAATTTAGAGCAATCGAGAAACAAACTAATACCACATACAACACTAAACATAAATACCTGCAGCAATTTCGGCGAATTCTCCTGTCTGAGATTCACGTAAGCCTTCCTACTGCTCTACAGAGGCGCTAAATAATTAACAAAATTAACTAATGTCCATGATTCGACCATAGAGTGTAAAATGTTTTGTTTCGGGTCCTCGGTAAACGACTTTGTCAATAATTAGCTTTTCGACGTTGAAGAAAGCCGTTTTATGATCCTTCTTTGCCTTTTTCAGCACCGGGTAAAGCTTTTTTCTTATGTCATCCACTTCTTTCGGGAAGTCATCAGCCACACCAAAACCTTTCCCTCTTGGCAGTTGCTTGATGTGCGATTTAATTTGTTGCTTATCTTTGAAAAAAGATACCTTGGCAATTATCGGTCTTGGGTGCTGATTTATTCTTTCCTCGCGTACTCGGGTTGGGATTCTATGAACTCTCTCGAATTCAATTTCATCAAGGTGCTTCTTTGAGATTTTCATTTTTTTGTGAAGAAACGTTCTCAGAACTGCTTCTGTGTCTTCTGGGGATTCTTGCTCATTATCGCTAATACCGAAGAATTTGATGTTATTTCTTCTGTTGAAGCATTCTTGTTTGACAACCCTGCGTTCTAGCTCATCTAATTTGACTATCTTGTCAGTTGTTGCTTCCAACTTCGCCTCGGTCACGCCGGCATGTTGCTTCAAAACTTCAATTTCTGCTTGTGTTAATTCGAGACTCTCCTTAAGCTTTTCCTTTTCCTTTTCGAGCGTTGCTACTTGGATCTTCAAGTTTTGTATTTCAGGTAGAACAGATAACAATTTATCGAGCTTTTCCTTGTATGTCATTTAACTTCGTGTTACACATCACGCAGCCATGTTCGTGTTGCTCGCCATCACTGAGGACTTCATCATCGGTCTGAGATCCTCGTGCTCGCATTCTTTTTCTTCTTCGGGCTTCACTTTTCCTTGTAGGGTTCTCGTTTGATACATCAACCTCTTCATGGTTTATTAAGTTGTCCGCCTCTGTAGGCATCTTGGTTTTTATCGAGACGAAGGCGGAGCTTCTAGAACACGTCCGCCATTTTTCGCGTGAGGCTGGTTAGTCCACAAACCATGTGGACTCTATCCTCGACGCAGCAACAATCACTGGCCTTGTCGCCGGTATTGGTTGGATTGGGAAAACGACCATCAAAGAAAACTTCACCGCCGACCCCAGTGCAAGCTTGATGAACTACGTCAAGTTCACAGCCGTCATGGCTGGCAGCATCGCACTGAAGAAATATCTCGAGGACCAGAAAATCCTCCCAGATAACATGTAAATCTGGCAGCATCGCGCAGCGTCGCGCCAACATATAAAACCATATGTATACACACGACTACAATGGCCTCGATTGCAATAATGGCCCTTGGTGCTGTTCTCAATGCGGCCGCTTTCACGGGCGGCGACTATCTCGCGAAATATCTGCCTGGTGATAGCGGAAAGGCAGCAATGGATGAGAAAATTCGTCACGACAAAGCCCTGGAACAATACCAAGCGGATTACGCTAAATACCAGAAGGACCGCACCAAGCTCCTCGACTGGATTGCAACCAACGATCGGATTAAACACCAAGCTAGCCAAAACTTCCAAACCACCGACCAAGCCCTGGCCTTGTATAACCAGATGCACCAAACACAACCAGATAAACAAATCAAAGACTACAAAGAGCCTCAGTTCTCGGACTTCTACAAGCCCAGCCCACAACAACAGACTGGTGAACTTGCGTTCATTGGAGGCACCCTGCTTGCGGGTGGGTATGCGGCCTATCGCTTTCTGTAAACAAACATATATACCCCACACACCCCCTATGGAGGTCAAACTCTCTAAGATATACTACAGCCCAAAAGGGTATTGGAAAGGTCTTGCCGCTGTAAAAAAGCTGGCCACTGCGGCTAGGGTCTCTGAAGAAGCGACAAAGAAATGGCTGGTCAAACAAGCCCTTTGGCAAATATATCTCCCGGCTCCACGCTTCATCCCTCGGCCCAAGTTTGATGTCTCCTCACCCAATGCAGTGCATCAAGCGGACCTTCTCTTCCTACCCCATGACAAGCTCCCTAAAGGTAGAAAGGTTTACAAATACGCATTAACCCTTGTGGATGTGGCTAGCCGATACAAAGCTGCGGAGCCCCTGACTTCGAAAGAGTCTGAAGAAGTCTCGAGGGCATTTCAGAAGATTTATAGGAAGGGGCCTTTGAAGTGGCCTCAACTCTTGCAAGTTGACCCTGGGAGTGAGTTTATGGGAGCCGTCACTAAGACCATGGAAAACAACAAAACTCCCATTCGCCGAGGGCGCCCCGATATCCACAGAGACCAAGCAATTGTGGAGAGATTCAATCGCACCCTGGCTGAAAGGCTGTTTGGCTACCAGTATGCTGTTGAAATGAATATGCCCTCTGGCCGGTCTACTGCATGGGTAAAAAGACTGCCAGATGTTGTCTCTGCTTTGAACAATGAAGTGACACGGCTCACTGGTAAAAAGCCAAAGGATGCGATCAAAGAAAAAGCAATATCAGCCAAGCCTGCGACACCATATGCTAGGCCTGTTGGGGTCTATGAGAAGAAGCTCCCTCCTCGAGTCTATGTACGATATCTGTACTACCCTGGCGAGCTGGAAGGTGGTGGAAGGCGTGCTACTGATTCCATCTGGTCTTTGAAGGTCTATAACGTTGAGAGAGTTGTCGCCAAGCCGAATGAGCCGGTGGTGTACTACCTTTACGATGGGCCCAAGCGAGGATTTGTGCGTGAGGAGCTAATGGTTGTGCCGCCTGGCACTCAGTTACCACCAGCTGGGCTCTAGCGCGGGCTAGTGTATGTCTTTATGCCCATATGCCAACGTGTGGACACCATCATCCTTGATCCAACGCTTGGAATCAAAGGGTGACAGTGTTGTCTTATTGAGATGCTCACCGAAGATCTGGTGGTCTTTGCTTCGAAGCCTGTCCATCCCGTGCTTGAAGGTTCGCTTGCTAAAGTAGTTCTGGTGGATGATCTCTTTCTTTGTGACAACCTTGGTGGTGCCCTTTGCTTTCTTGATGTTCAGCTTAGCTTTGATTTCTTTGCCGTCCTTGTCCTTCTTCTTAATACACCTGCTGTCGTCTTTCAAGATGCTGTACATCTTCGAGCGAAGACAGATTACCTCTGAGATAGGCACACCCTCGCACTCATCCTTCATCTTGCCGATGACCTTCTTGTTTACTTGACTGTGCAATGGATGGTCCTTGGGATAGTCACTTGTGTCGTATCGCCAGAGACTGCTCCTCATATCTTTGTATATGTCCTCCGTCTTGATCCCGAGTAGGAGAGAGTCTGTGTCGGTGTAGAGTAGCTCGCACCGTGCACCGTACTTGTACTTGAGGTGCTGTTAGTAGAACCTGTACATCAAGGTTTTGGAGAGATCGAGGATGCACATACCCGTGTATACTGGCCTGTTCATCAGGATGCTGTCTTTATGCATCTGGATTCCGGCCAGGCTGTCACTAAAGACCGTTGCTCTTGCGAATAGTGGGCTGGATAGTAGCTTCCGGAGTTTTACCTCCTCGCTGGCTCGTACGAGCTTGACAACGGTTCGGTTTCTAAGGTTCTCCATTGTCTTACCGAAGACGGAGTTGTTCATCAGCTTGAAGAAGTCCTTCTCAAACTGTGTCTTGGCCTGCTTCCTGAGCTCGGTGTTCAAGGTGATGTATGACTCCATCCAATCCTTCTGGTCGAAGGAGAGAACGTTATGCACCCTCTTAAGTTTCATACCGAGCTCGAGATAGAGCTGGAGATTGCGGTAGTGGAGGACATAGTTCTTCTTATCTCTCAGGGTGAGGAGTAGCTTTTTAGTTCTGTCCTTCCCTAGATTCAGCTCTCTTGCAAGGGCTAGTTAGTAGGGCGACATCCACTCTTCTGGGACCTCTGTGCTCTCTGGGGCGAGAGGGTAAGAGTTGTGCTCGTCATGCAACTCCTCTGGGTACTCCAAGTCCACCTCGAGAATGTATTCTCTCTTTCTGTCTGGCTGCCAGCTCATAATTTGTTTTTCAGTGGGCATAATGCGCGCCCATGAGAAATTGCCAACTGGGAGAGGCTGGCTCATGGCCCAACCATAGAGGTTGTTTGCGTCGAGGTAGTGAATGTAAGTGGTCTCTTCCTCTGGATTGTAGTCTTGCAGATATGGATTGTTTGCCCTGCAGTAGCGCTTCATCTCTGTTGATATGCCGCCCCGCATTCCATTCTCGATGAAGAAATACTTGTTGTAGTCGGTGAGGAGTTCGAGCTGGATTCCAGTGTGTTTGAGTAGCGCGTCCCAACTCAGACCGGGACTTGTGTAGTAGTGCGCAGGGTCAAGACCGTAGTGCTTGAAGGCATGTCTTTCGGAAGTTCTCAAACACATCCGCGAGGAGAACTGTGTCTGTTGCCAGATAGAGATCGTGGTACTGCCAGAGATTCTCGCATTCGAATGCTTCCCAGACTTGCCTGGCATGCTCGTAGTCTTTATCGTCTATACCAGACTTTGTGAGCTTGCTGTAGAAAGCCTCTTTAGGCGGGAGAGATGTCTCGTTGAATCTCTCGAAGGAGTCCATGTACTCGTAGGGATAGACACCCTTGCGGAGTAAGAGACCTCTTTGGGCCTGGTTGGTTATAAGCCGCTTTGTGATCTCGAAGTCCTCTGGCTTGTTGGAGCCTACAAGGTTGTCTAGGCTAGAGCACATGAACTGCAAGCTGTCGATGAACCTGAGTCTGCCGAGAGAGAATGAGATGTATTTCTCCATGTTGTTTGGGATTCATCTCAGATTGGGTGTGCCCTCGATCTCGGCGATGTGCTGCATCAGATGGTGAGTGTCGTAGCCTTTCAGATTATGAAAGACAACCGGAATGATTGTTTTCTTTGGGTCGATGCGGAAGTAGCTCCGGTTACACACATTGTGGGCTGCGCCGCGATACTTACCAGTTATGTGGCAGTGGTCTCTGACAGCGTCTCTAAATTGTGGGCGTAAAAGAGGCTGGCCACATTCAATGCAGTCACTCTCTTCTTCAGCATCGTCTGGCTTAGGCTGCCTCTTGGCCCACTTACCGTCATCTGCTTTGAATCGATTGTAGATATCGAAAAAGCAAGGTATTCGGCTACCAGGATATTTTGTGTGCCTATGAGCCTTGCCGATGTATTCACCCGTGTCTGGGTGAAAGAAATCGGCCTCATCGCGTTGGTTGTGCTTGACAAGGTCCTTCTTGCAGATGTGACAAATGGTTGCGGTGTTGAAGTCATGCCAGTCTTGTCCTGTCATTTGCAGCGGCACCTCCTGCTTGAGTGATTCCCTTAACTCGAGTTCAGTTTCAACAAGAGCAGCAAGAAACCTTTGCACACAGTCTTCACCCCGGTAAAGGAAGTCTTTCACCACCTCTCCATCAGATCGCACAGCTACGAAGGAGAAGCCAAAGGGTTTGTGGATCTCTGTCTGTGTTGTGCTGCTTTTGCCGGGTGCTGGTATGCATGTGTCAACCTTTTCGATGATGCTCTCGCTGTCAGCGTAGATGATAAACGGCGCCTTCATCTGCCTCTGGTAGTTTGTGAACTGCAGAGTGTTTTTGCCTTTCTCAGGCATATCGATTCTTGCTGGGCGAGAGGCGGCTCCTCTGCATAGAGTGCGGTGTTTCTCGAGGACTCCTTCCGATGTGTAGCCCTGCAAGCACCTAGTGCAGAAGTGCAAACGGTGGCCAATGCATTGTTGTTGGCTATAAAGAAGCCTGCTTAGACTCCTTATGTAGCAACAGTGAAACTTCGTATTGCCAGTGTGGTTATCAGTCTTTGCAATGAGCATTAGGTTGGCACTTGGTATATCAGGGGCGTCCATCTCGCTCACATGGTAGATCACTACCTTACTGCCATCCCAGCCTAGAACGTTGATTGCGATGCCGTTATGCCTCTCGATCTTTGGAATCTCATGCAAGGGGGTTGGAAAGGAGATGTTTGTGAAGTCGAAGACGTCTTCTCGAGGATATTGACTTGGCCTGTCAGAGTTTGCAATGGCAGGGAAGAATGCTGCTTTCAAAGCCCACTTAATACAAGCATCATCTCTGTTTTTGACGTTTATGATTGCTTGCTTTGCCTTGAGCTTTGGTTGGAGAGGGATATATGAACCGCCTCTTATTGGATTATTTCTAGAGAAGTCGAGAAAGACAGTTCTGATGCCGTCGAAGACCCATCCTGAACCTCTTTCTGTCCAGCCAGCGACTTTCTCTCTAAGTTGGTCTATTCTAGCCCTAAGTTTTCTTTTTACTTCTTTGTGATTGAAAACGTTTTGGATGGTTGGGTTGCCATCTCCTCCTACGTAGCATTGTTCCCTCACTTCACCTTCGTCTGTCTGCTTCTTAATGTCTAGTAAGACTGTGTATTGAAACTTCAAAGGTCCAAGTTCGTAGGATTGCTCTTCTATGACGTCGAGCATATTGCCAAGGACTTCATTGTGAAACAGAAGAAGATCCTTTCTACCAAGATTAGGTGGAACATCCATTCGGTAACTGGCAAGCCATCCGTGGTAGCCTCCATGTGCTCTGTTGAAGTTGGGTGCAGCGTTTGCCATTGCCATGTGGGGGCTATATATACAGGGCTTACGTTTCTTCAATTGGTTATACCAGATCAGTGTGGGTTGTGCTAGCCGGGTTGGGGGAGCCCGTGGATAACCGGATTGCTAACAATTAGTAGTTAGTACAGTGCTAACCCGGGGTAACCCCGAAATATTAAAATAAGCGGTCCGAACTAGTGAGGACCGCTTATTCTAATATTTCGGGGTGAGCCCGGGTTAGCACTGTACTAACTACTCACATAAGGTGACAGTGCTCTTTTGGGGAACACTTTTGGTCCATAGACAAATTCGGCTAACACATTGTTGTACCCAATTCAAACCTTCTGGGAATAAGATTCTTTGTTCACAATATTTCCATATAATTTCCATGTCAATGCTTCATTGATATGGAAATATGACGAACAAAGAGGTCTAATCCCAAAAGGTTTGAATTGGGTACAACAATGTGTTAGCCGAATTTGTCTATCTAACGGTTTGCTCTTGCATACATTAGCGTATTAAATAAATCATTAGCATATTAATAAATAAATAGTAAGCTTTTGAACGCTACAGATGCTTGCACGCGCATGCAAGGAAGCCCTCCGTTCAAGTTTTGTGAAAATATCTCGTTGCGTTGCAGAGTTATGGTGTCAAATATTCATTAACTTCAACTGTTAATTACTTTGCGAATAAGTTAGGTAATCTTACTTAGTGCATCGCTATATATATCTTGGATCATGAAGAACAATCCCTCAAACATTCATCGAGATTGCTTTAAATCCCGCAAAGTAATTAACGGTTTACGTTTTGCCCAAGATGGCAAACATAACTGTGTGCTTAGCGTGAAAACGAGGCTAAACTTCAACCGTCAATAAATGTTGAGCCACGTAGCACTGGTGATACAAACAAGGAATCAGAGAATTAACTCTGTGTGTAAATTATAGTGCTAAGGTAAACCCATAAATGAGCGTTTCTTTCCCTCGTGTGGTCCCTCATTTCCTTACTAGGGCTAACGCTCAGTACAGGGAAATTTATGGGTTTACCTTAGCACTATAACTTACACACAGAGTTAATTATCTGATTCCTTGTTTGTATCACCAGTGCTACGTGGTTCAACATTTATTTGTACCCTTTACATTCTCATTGCCACAAATTACTACCTTATTACCCACGATCTGCTCCCGTACGGCCTCGTGGCTCAAGCGGTAGAGCGACGGAAGATCTAATCCCTCTAATCCCGAGGTCGTGGGTTCGAATCCCACCGAGGTTAAAGATTTTTTTCTTTCCCTCGCGTGGTCCCTCATTTCCTTACTAGGGCTAACGCTCAGTACAGGGAAATTTATGGGTTTACCTTAGCACTATAATTTACAAACAGAGTTAATTCTCTGATTCCTTGTTCAACCGTCAATATCTTTGAGGGATTTTAATGCAGCGAGCTGAACTTCTCAGGACTTATAATACTCGGCATTGTGCATCTTTTCAAATAATTTAAAATTTCCTAGATGGCACAGTTAGATGTGCGTTGAGTGTAATTTTGAGGTTAAATTTTGGTTTCAGGTTTGAGTTGGAGTTTTATTAGTTGTTAGAAATTCTATGTTCGAGATGTCAGAACAACCCGAGTCAACGGTTCAGGTAGTGATCCGAAAGGCGTTGGATGGCGATGACACTGCCGTCAGTTTTAATTCTTGGAGTTGAAGACACGTTGTTCCCCGATGAAGGACCCCAAATGTGCGTTTTGTGCACTTTTCATGGAAATCGCACTGTTTTTAACCGCACCCGTGAATACGCGCAAGCGTAATGAACGGGTTATCGGTAACGGTGGCCAACTCACTCACTCACTCACTCGCTAACTTGCTCACTCCTTCCATCAGGCTGTAAACTTAGTGACGTAATGCTTTGTTACGAATGCGTTTTGTAACAAGAACAGCGTGAATCCAGCGATAACAACAATTGATTTGTTGTAAACGAATATAAACAACAAGCTTAAAGATGTTTCGCATTTGAAGTCTTTAATGCAACATTAAAATTGATCTAAAAGGATTTTTAACCGAGACACGCGTATCTACCTTGAAGTAATTAAATTTATACTGTTCTAGGTCAGTGATTACGATGGCCGAGTGGTTTAGCGCGCGGAATGACAGTCGGAAGGCCCAAGGTTCAAGTCTCCCTTAGGACCTCCCTTTTTTTCTGTTTTTCTTTCTTCTTCCGACTGGACATTATGAAAGTGATGTACTGTATTTTTCTCTTCGCGTTTGTCAACAATCCTTTCGTATATTGAACCGTGTCAGTGTGAAAACATAAGCTTAACGAAATATTGCGTTTGCTCTTAAGAGCCTTGATTCTGATTTGGCGATGATTTCAGGCCAGTATGACGATTTTGAGATCTGGGACGCTGAAAAGTGAGATGTTACCAAATCTTGCTCCGCACGGTCCCAAACCTGCGTTTCGTGCACTTTAATTTCATGGAAATCGCACTATTTTCCCGATTTGCCAATCCGTTGAGGCCAGTAAGAAGGTTTTGAGATTTGGGAGGCTGAAAAGTAAAATTTTGCCAAAACTTGCTCCGCACGGCCCCACACGTGCGTTTTATGCACTTTTCATGGAAATCGCACTGTTTTTCCGATTTGGCGATGATTTAAGGGGTTTATCTGAAATCAAAATGCGTGCGTTATAACCTCTCTGACTATTTTGAAATGCTTTACTTAGTTGCATTTGCTTAGTTAATGTTTGTGAGATGGAAAAATACATTGTTTGTTCGTCATAACTTTTCAGACTCATACCAAAAAATTGCCCCTGAAAGGAAACATTTGCTCCGGGCGTGCGCGTTACTAAAATGAACTATTGCCGATGCGCAGTTGAGCTCGAACGGCCTGGGCGCTAGTCCGCGCAAGTCACCAATAGAAGCCAAAATGGGCTCAGTCGAAGCATATTGCACTGAAAAAATGGCAAAATGACGGGGTTTTTTTTCGCTCCAACTAAATCATATTTCCCACCAAAATGTTCACTAGATCCCAGTCTCTTCAAAACCGAGTGTGGATGTTGACATTACGTCTATTAAAATGAGTTATACCGCTAAAAGCGATGACCGCGCGGTTTAACTCCATACAAGCCTTTACGTGACATTGGTCACTTCAAGGTCAAAATGACAGGACTTTTTTTTAAGTTATTAAAATATTTTAACGTTACCAGATAGAATAATTACCAAATTAATGGAATCCGAGTGTGGATTTCCGAAAAGTAATTCATAAATGGGCGAAATTGTGATTTTCCCTTCAAAAAATGGCGTTTTCGCTGTGATTTTAAGGTTAAATTGGAGGCAAATGTCATCCAATTTGTTGCAATGTTGTTGGTTCCTTAAGGTACAATCACTGATGCAGAAACATTACGGAGCCTGTGTTCGTGAATATTTCACGCTTTTTCGATATCAGCCGTCGCACTTCGTGCATACTCTTTCTATAAATGCATAATGATGACATTGTCCCACGAAATAACAAATTTCTTTCGCTTGGCTTATTTCCACGTTAAAAGCCTGTTCGTGAATATTTCGCACATTTTCGGTGTCAGTCGTCTCACTTCGTCTTTGCTCTTTACATAAATGCATGCTGATGACA
This sequence comes from Dendrophyllia cribrosa, assembly GCA_024195265.1. Taxonomy (NCBI): domain Eukaryota; kingdom Metazoa; phylum Cnidaria; class Anthozoa; order Scleractinia; family Dendrophylliidae; genus Dendrophyllia; species Dendrophyllia cribrosa. The sequence goes on along the minus strand of JAJLRJ010000002.1, from coordinate 38,606,460 downwards.
CTGTCCGCCGAAATAGCAAAATTTCGCTTAGCTTATTTCCACCTTATATCGCCAAATGCTAAACTTAGTTGAATAAAAAGATTTTATAGAGCAAAACAAGAGTAGTAGTTTGGAGATTGTAGTATTCGTTATGGCACACACGAGTTCTACTTCTACATTCTCGTTAGTCTCTCTCTCTCTTAGTCCAGTTCCACGTGATCGGTTTATATACAAGCTATATACATCACGTGACTGTACATCCAAATATGGTAGGACATTACAAATATGGTAGGACATTACATCCCTCCCTATCTTGGTAGAAACAACATTAATCTACAAAACCAAAATAAAACTAAACTGAAAACAAAACAACATGCATAATGGGCAATGTTCAACGTTCAATGCTCAATGTTCAGCGTTCAATATCCGGTGTTCTTGTGCATTCAATGTCCAGGGTTCTTACGTACAAACATAGTCCCTAAATCGTGCAGGTTTACGTCGTTCCCTTCTTGGGTACCTCGTTTAAACTGTAGCACTAGAGGATAGGGGCACTAGGGATTTCCAGTACAGCGCTAGTAGGTTGTGGCGATGAAAGGATAACCGCATCCGGTGTTCGATGATCAGTTTCATCACAAGGGATGACTACGTCTGGCGTTTGATCAACCGTATCACAAGGCATTTGTAAGTCAACTGATGGTCGCCTCGCAACGACGGCTGTATCATCGTGGTCGTTAACCAGTGTCGTTTCCTTCGGTAAAGGTGGACAACTTTTGAAATCCTTTGTATTTCTAGTGACCATTCTTCCATCCGTGACTCTTTCAGCTGTGACCATACTTCCCTTCTTCTGAAACACCGTATAGGGAGTAACCTCGAATGGTGTACTGAGCTTGTTTCTTTTTTCTTTACGCAATAACACCGTGTCACCTTTCTGGATTGGGGACGTTTTAACATTAGCCCTCTTGTCTGCATACGCCTTTGTCTTCCCCTTCGCCTCGGCTTCTCTCAACCGCATATCAAGATCTTCCTCAACTTTTAAGCTGACTCTAGGAACCTTGCCACGCATTGCTCTACCGCCAAAGAGTTGAGAATATGGGCTCCTACCAGTCACCGTGTGGTCCGTTGAACGGTACACCCGTAGAAATGAAGGCAGTGACATCTTCCAGTTGCTTCCTTCCAGTGTCGTGGCAGTGATGAACTTCTGTAGGGTCTTCACAAATCTCTCTACCTCCCCATTTGCCCTGGGGTGCAATGGTGTAATCTTCCGATGTCTAAATCCCTGTGCTTTTGCATATTCAGCAAACTCTCTTCCTTGGAAGGGTGGACCGTTGTGTCTTGCACTCTCTCGGTATGCCAAACATAGAGAATATTTTACATGAGAAAGTGTTAAGTTTAACGCTGTAAAAAGTGTTAAAAATGGAACTAGACGTTTCGGCAATGCTGCCTTCATCAGTAGTAAAAATGTGTTCGTTGCTAACGTGTGCGAAAATTAAAAAAATTCAAATTCTCGCGCGCCGAAGAAAAGCGCGCGCAAGGCTAGCATACGAGTTAATTATGAAAAGTCTTGGTTCAATCCACTCGGCGCCAAAGTCTTGTAATTGAAAATGAACCGCATTTCTTCGCGTCTTCTCCTGATCTGGTCACCTAGATTCGCTTTAATCACCGCTACCATCATGTCGCTGAGGTTGTGGTTTGGTCTCGTAAAATGTTCAGGCACTGGCAGCGCAACTTTCTTTTTGATCACATCCAATCGGTGTTCACGGAAGCGGTCTCCAAGACGACGGCCCGTCTCTCCAATGTAGACAATTGCAGGGCATTTACGGCATGAAATGCAGTAGACCAATTGGCTTGTGATGCACGTATAATGTCCCAAGATCTTGATGTGTCCATTTGTAGTTCTAATACTGTCACTGGAATTGATGAAAGGACAGGTACGGCAGTCACGTCGGTTGCATGGAAACGTACCCGCCTGACGTTGGACATCTGACGGAAAACTGCTATGGACTAGCAAATCTTTTAGATTCTTTGCGCGTCGGAAAGCTTTTAGCGGCGGCTTGTTGAAAATAGCACTCGTGGTGTTGTCATCGCGTAAGATGGAATAGTTTCGCAGATGGATGTTACAAACATCGACGTTTTGGGGGTGGTATGTGATGACCAGAGGTGGGCGGTCGACGGCAGTGTCATTTCCGGGAGTGATGTCAAGTAGATTGCCTCTTCGTTTTGCTTCCGCTTGGACGCGTGCTCTTGTTATGAGGTCATGAGGATAGCCACGTGCCACAAAATATGTCTCCATAGTTGTTGCTTTATTGTGAAAATCATTGTCGTCACTGCAGATCTTTCGCAGCCGTAGAAACTGACTATACGGAATGGATGATTTACACTTTGATGGATGCGACGAGCTGAAGTCAAGATATGAATGACTATCAGTGTCTTTGTAGTAAACAGATGTTGATATGCGGTTTTCGCGGGGAATCATATAGATGTCCAGGAACGGGAGTTTATCAGCTGAGATAGACCATGTGTAGTCAATCTTGGGATGGTAGTTAGAGGCAAACTCGAGAAACTGCTGTAATTCCTGTTCACTGCACGATGTTGCGCCTGCCACATCATCCATGAACCGCTTGTACAGTTCTGGTTTCACGTCAGGGTACTCTGCTAGCATCTTCTCCTCGACGTAGCCAACAAAGAGACATGCGTAATTGGGCCCCAATCTGCTTCCCATTGCTACACCACCCACTTGTTTGTAGTAGTCTCCGTTAAACTCGAAAGAGTTTAGGGTGAGTACCAATTCGGCCATTCGAACAAGAGTGTTCGTTGGGGGTTCTTCGATTTCTCTCTTGTCTAGAAAATATTTCAGAGCCAACAGACCTTCGTCATTTGGAATGATCGTGTACAACGATTTTATGTCCATAGTAAATACCAATCGGTGCTGCCCATTGTCACTGAACCGAAACGAATCTAGTATTTGCAACATGTGGGTGGTGTCTTTTACGTAGCTAGCCAATTGGCGTACAAATGGTGCCGTTAACTTGTCGAGATAACAAGCTAAATTCTCTGTAGGACATGCGCAAGCGGAAACAATTGGCCTACCTGGATTCCCAGGCTTGTGTATCTTGGATAGTAAATAAAATTTCGAAGTACGCGCATGTTCTACAAGAAGGTTAGTGGCTGATGGAGGGAGTTCCTCGGCCTCTATAGCCTGTTGAACAAAAGAACGCACTAAATCTTGATGTTGTTGTGTTGCGTCATCAGGAATTCGCTGGTAAAAATTACCGTCCGACAGTTGTCTGTAGGCCTCAGCTAGGTAAAGATCTTTTCTCCAGACCACAAATGCTCCTCCTTTATCTGCCGCTCTGAACACAACATCAGTTCGTTTCCTCAGTCTCCGTAAGGCCTCTTGTTCTCCCCTGGTGAGGTTGTGCGGTGTAGCCTTACTCTTGAAGTCTAGATGGTTGACTTCTCTCCGGCATTTGTCAATATAATGATCTAGGGCTGAGAATTTACCAGGTGGAGGGGTCCACTTACTACGCTTGGGTTTTAAGGATTCAAAAATATCATGGTCGGGCGTACTCGAGTGGTCAGTTGCGGAAGCAGAAATACCATTACGATTGGAAGAAGATTCGTCATCAGGGGTATTAGAATTATCGTTAGTAATTTCACTGACGGGGTCATCACTTCCACCCTGTTCTCCGGATGAGCCTTCACTGAAATGAGCTTTAAGGCGGAGGCGTCAGAAAAATTTCTCGTTGTCTTCCTTAGTCGTGAATTCATTCGTGGTTGGTGTTGTGGGTACAAAATTCACGCCCTTTGCTAGTAGAGATTTCTCATCATCGTCCAATGGAAGATTGTCAGGTATTGTAACTACTAATTTGTCTATGTTGTGGTTGGTTTCTGGAGGGTTGGCATCAACGGTTTGGGTGTTAGAAGGGTGATGAGCCGGTTGAGCTGTGGCCAAACGCGAGAACTTGTCCTCTTTTATTGCACATAATTGTTCATATAATCGCCTGTTAAGTCTATGAATCAAATATGTTGAACGCGAGAATGTTGTTGCATCACAGACTGAATTTAACTCATTTCGGCAGTTCTGAATATCAACAGTCAGATCGTCGCAAAGACGTCTCATGGAGGATATTGACAACCTTATCAAACGACAAGAACAAGAAAAAATAAAGGCTCTTACTTGTCGCGCGACGAATCCGTTTTTGATGTCAAACCATGGATGAAAGTTCAGGCGGAATCCTGACGGAATGAGTTTTCTTCGGAGACATTTTCCCAAGAAGTGGACATGACTTGAGTATCTCGTCTTGGTGAATGTTTTTTTGGCTAACGTAAATGTTTGAATCCTTGCTGCTGGATGTTCAAGATCGAGTGAGGACATCAGCTCACCGAGAAGTTCGTTGGTAGAGTTCCTTAGACTGGGCATATTTTCACTGTTGGTGGATAGTCGCAGATTTCAAATGTAACGATAAATAAATATGTATCCTGCGCAGCGTTAATTGTAGTTACGTGAGAATATTTTGTCAAGGCCTGGAAGTACAGTAGCAGCTGAAGTGGTGCTCACTATTTCTACTACTGGATAACGTGAATAATCATCAACCACTATCAGACAATATTCTCCGGAGGGGTAGAGTCCGCTGAAATCAACAGAAACCTTCTGCCAAGGCCTTTCCGGTAACTCAGTCATCTGAAAAGGTTCTGTGCGCTTCTGCTGAGTTGCTGTTTGGCAGGGCAAACAGTTACGGACAACATCTTCTGCCATACGGTCCATCGTAGGGAACCAAACGGATGAACGCAGTAACTGCTTCGTCTTTACTATCCCTTGGTGACCTTCATGACTGATGTCGACCACCTTGCGCTGTAGAGCCTTAGGCACGACGATTCATGACCCTCTGAGGAGGATTCAATTTGCAACTGACAGCTCTGAACGAACAAATTTGTATGGCTTCAAATCATCTTGATTGTATCTTGACTCTCCTTGGCCATTCTGCACTATGCCTATCACTACTGTCAGAGTAGGGTCATTCCTAGTAGCCTCTCTAACTTCCTCCACCAACAGTGCTTCTGGTACATGTTTTCTGGTGATGTAATTCACGACTTTCTCCGTCTGCTTTTGCTCTTGATAATCAGTAGCATTCTCTGGTACACGTACTGGGTGTTCTGGACATGTAGTCTACAGGGTTGCCTTTTCCTGGCCTGTACTCAACTACGAAGTCGAACTCTTGCAGGTACATACTCCATCTCTCTATTCTGACTGGTGGTTTACTGGTTGAGCTGTTAAAGATGGCTTCTAAAGGCTTGTGGTCAGTCACAACCTAAAATCGTGCTCCAGCCAAGTACATGCGTAAACGCTCACACGCCCTGCGAATACCCAATACTTCTCGTTCTGTTTGGCCGTACCTCTGTTTGACAGGTCTAAGTGATCTGCTGATGTATGTGACAGGCTTAAACCCATCCCCCTTCCTCTGGGTCAGCATAGCACCAATGCCCACTGGACTTGCATCCACAATCACCTCCGTTTCTGCGTCCTGCGAATAGTAAGCCAAAGTAGCATTGTCAAGCAATGAATTCTTAAGCTTTGTAAATGTTTGTTGCTCACTCTCTGTCCAGCGCCATTTTACATTTGCTCGTGTTAACTCTCTGAGTGGAGCAGAAAGTGTTGAGAAAATCCTGATGAATCTTGCTGAATAATTAGCCATTCCCAAGAATGATCGTACTTCTTCTGCATTGGTTGGCCTTTCAGCTTCTTTCAGCGCTTGAACCTTTGCAGGGTCTGGTGACACTCCCTGAGCCGACAAAACATAACCAAAGAACTCGATTTTTGGTTGGTCAAATAAACATTTTGCACGGTTCAGAGTTAAGCCATTCACCTTCAACTTCTCTAGAGTGTCTCTGAGAGCCTGGTCATGAACTTCTGCAGTTTTCCCATACACAATGATGTCATCTGTGATGTTTCTCGCCCCTTGTACACCGGCAATCGTCTTCTTAATTCCCTCATGGAACACCTCTTGTGCAATGACATTTCCAAAATTGAGTCGTGTATATCATTTTAACCCCCATGGTGTGGAAAATGTAGTCAAGTGTCTGGATCCGACATCCAGTTGCAGCCAGGGCCGTACCTAGGATTTTTTGTCTGCGGGGGCAAACTCCGCACACTTTCACAAGAGTTTATAGTTGGACGTTTTGTTTTCACCCCTACACAGCAAAATCAAACACTATGTTAGAAAAAAAATTTAGTTTTCCTGGCGGGGCAACTGCCCCCCCTGACCTCCCCTGCCCCCCCCCCCCCCCCCCCCCCCCACCCCTCCCCCGCTATGTACGGCCCTGGCAGCTGATGATAGCCGTGATTAAGGTCCAGTTTGGAAAATCTGACTGCACCATTTAGTTCCTGAACGATGTCTTCCACGGTAGGAAATTCTCTTTTCTCGCTTTTCATGGCTTCATTTGGCTTCCGCATATCCACACATATTCGTATCTCTCCGGGATTTTTCTTGGGGTGTATGACAAGCGGAGATATCCAAATTGTCGGTTCATTATCTGGCACTGGCTCTACTACTCCTGCATCTTCTAATTTCTGGAGTTCTTCTTCCAACTTGTCATGGTAATGATAAGGAATCCTACGGTTTACCTGAGCAATCGGCGTAACCGACTCATCCACGCGGATCTTGACCTTGGCATGCTTATGCTTTCCAATGCCGTGAAACATGTACAAGCAATCGTATTCTGAAACGATGTCAGCGACAGCAGGTCTTAACGTCTTTCTTTTCTTCCTTCTCAACGCTGTTTACAATCTTCAAGACTCCTAGCTCCATTGCAGTGTCGCATCCAAGCAACATTTCACCGTTCGTCTTCCCTTTCACGACAATGAAAGCAGCAGGAACCACGTTGTTATTGGTCTCAATCATGACGTCGAATTTTCCGGCAACGGGTATCGGAGCTTCGCTGGCATATCCGTAAAGCTTGACTTTGGACTTCTCTAACCGGAGTTTTCTCTCAGATTTTCTTGAATCCTTTGAAACCTCTCCTTGTCAATTACATTAGCACTCGCTCCGGAGTCGATTGCCATTTGAACCTTCACGCCATTTAAAAGAAATCTTACGGTGATTTTCTTTCCAACATCGGTACGTATCCATCCGACCAAAATTTTCTTCACGTATTCATCATATGAATCGTCTTCATCAGTTGAGTCGTCGATTTGATTAATCCTCTTCTCAGAATTTCTGTCGCTTCGACAGGCGCGTGCGAAGTGATTCTTCTTCCCACATTTGTTACACGTCTTCCCAAAAGCCGGGCATTTCTGAGGATCGTGTTCTAATCCACACCTCCCACAGGAACGCTTGCTGCCTTTTTTCCAACCTTGTGATTTGCCTTGAGCTTTCCCATGCGCTTTGAAGCGAGAACGATTTGCATTCTTAGCAGAATGTTTCCCCGCTTTAACTTTGTTGACGTTCACATCGCCGCCATGTTCGCCGACTTCTTGTGTTTCCTTCTCGCCCATCTCCAGCTCGTTTGCTTTAGTTTCTTCTTCTGCTTGTGCCTCCTCGAGGAACGTTTCTAAACTGTAGCGATCTCTGACGGATTTCTTTGCAAGCTTTCCATTTCGTACGGTTTCTTGAAGATGACGCTTTATTTCTAAATATGTATTCTGGAATTCGCACTTTGTAGCTTCTGATCGAAGACGAGCGTAATACTGAATAATTGTCTCGTGGTCGTTCTGACGCATCTTGCGAAACCTCGCCACTAAGACGTCTGTGTTCTTCTTCGGCGGAAAGAACGTATCTAATTTAGCCATGGTTTTGACGAAAGCGTCTCCATCCATTACAGGATCTGGCAAGCTGTCGACTAAGGGCCTGGTCGCACTACAGTCTAAAACAAAAATTAGCCGGTGCAAAATGACATAAAAACAAAAACATTCCACAAACCGGAGCGGTTTCTTTAGTTTTCCTCGATTTTTGCACAGGCTAATTTTTGTTTTTGACTGTAGTGCGACCAGTCCCTAAGCCACGAACTCTTTCCCTACCGTAGATGCGAAGATCTTTTACTTTCTTGTTGGCGGCCGTTACGCCGAACCAGTCGAAGTTATCTTGCAACAGGGCTGTCCATTTCTGCCATCGGATGCCCTTTGACGCTAAATCGCCTTCTTCGAATTCGTCAATCTTGATTTTGGCCATCCTCATCGCCAATTGTAGTATTCTTTATTGCACACACGAGTTCTACTTCTACATTCTCGTTAGTCTCTCTCTCTCAGTCCAGTTCCACGTGCTCGGTTTATATACAAGCTATATACATCACGTGACTACACATCCAAATATGGCAGGACATTACAAATATGGAAGTACATTACAGAGATAAAGTGCAGGATTGCAAGGATTGAAGAGGATTGCAGTTTAGTTTGAAATCAACGTTGCTTTTGTTGCTTTGACAAGCAGTGTCAATCGTGGCGTTTATCTCAAACTAAAATGCGTGCGTATTAGCCGCTCTTTCAATTTTAAGGTGCTTTACGTAGTTGCATTTGCTTAGTTATTATTTGTGAGATGGGAAAATAAATTGTTTGTTGGTAATAACTTTTGAGAGATTTGTTGGCCTCTAAACGTGCAATAGTTGTTGCAGAAACATTACGGAGCCTGTTCGTGAATATTTCACGCATTTTCGATATCAGCCGTCGCACTTCGTGCATACTCCTATTATAAATGCATACTGATGACATTGTCCCACGAAATAACAAATTTCTTTCGCTTAGCTTATTTCCACGTTGTATCGCCAAATGCCACAAAATATACAACTTAGATGGATAAAAAGATTCTATTAAGCAAAACGAAAGTAATAGTTTGGGGATAAAGTGCAGCATTGCAAGTATTGAAGTGGATTAGAGTTAAGTTTGAAATCTACGTTATGTCAATCGTGGTGTATATTTGGAACCAAAATGCGTGTGTTATATCCGCTCTGTCTATTTTCAGCTGCTTTTCTTAGGCCCGGTCCACACGTATACGTTTACGTTCGTAAACACATATTTTTTTATGCGTTTAGGCCTCCCGTCCACACGTAAACGATAAAAATGGTCACCCTAAACGGATATTTCCGAAAACGCTCTCCAAAGTGGATATTTTCGAAAACGCCGTTTCCCCTTTTACGTGTGGACAGCGCAAACGGATATTTTCGTAAACGCTGATGTCACAGCTGTTTATGGCGCATGCTCAAGTTATCTAGCGCATGCTCAATGCAGATTTTTAGCGTTTACGTATCGTTTTAGCGTTTACGTGTGGACAGGTGAAAACGAACTGTACACGATGGCTGGCTTCGTGTGGACGGGAGCGTTTTAGATAAAAAAATATTCGTTTACGAACGTAAACGTATACGTGTGGACGGGGCCTTAGTTACATTTGCAATTTAATTTTTGTGAGATGGAAAAATATATTGTTTGTAGGTCAAAACTTGTGAGACATTTGTTGGCTCCTAAAGGTGCAATTATTGATGTACAAACATTACGTATCCTGTTCTTGAATATTTCGCGCATTTTCGGTGTCAGCCGTCGCACTTCGTGTATACTTTTTTCATCAATGCATACTAATGACACTGTTCGGTTCTCTCCTGGTGTACCGGTACACAAGGACAAAAACCATAGACTAAACAATAGACTACACGGACATAATACCCTATAAAGAGAGGGAACACAATGTGGAATCCCTTGTGGACCAGTACACGAGGATAAAACCCGCTGTCCCGCCAAAATAGTAACATTTTGCTTGGCTTATTTTCGCGTTATATCGCCAAATGCCACAAGATATACAACTTAGATGGATAAAAAGATTCTATAGAGCATAGTTAATAGAACAAACTGGTTATGAAGCTCAACAAATTTCAAAAAGAGTGTACAAAGCTGCTTTGTTTTATGTTGAACGAACCGTGACCCTGCACATTGTTTTGTTTAACGTGTGAGCCCAAATGTTTTTACTGGTCAGTTGCTCATATGCATTTCAATACCTTTTGTGTTTTGTGCAGGGTCAAGGCAAACGAACAAAAGAAATGGAGAACAAAAACATATAACAAAGGACTGACTGAGTTTCATAACCAGTTTGTTCTATAAACTATGTATAGAGAAAAACAAAAGTAGTAGTTTGGAGACAAAGTGCAGGATTGCAAGAATAAAAAAATGAAGTGCATTATAGTTTATTTTCAAATCAACGTTCCTTTTGTCTGTTTAAGAAGCAGTGTTAATCGTGGCCTACAGGTGCAATTATTGATGCAGAAACATTACGGAGCCTCTTCGTGAATATTTCGCGCATTTTCGGTATCAGTCGTCTCACTTCGTGTATACTCTTTACATAAATTCGTACTGATTACACTGTCCGCCGAATTAGCAAAATTTCGCTTAGCTTATTTTCACCTTATATCGCCAAATGCTAACAAATATACAACTTAGTTGAATACAAAAATTCTACAGAGCAAAACAAAAGTAGTAGTTTGGAGATGAAGTGCAAGATTGCAAGGATTGAAGTGGATTACAGTTTAGTTTAAAATCAACGTTGCTCTTGTTGCTTTGACAATCAGTGTCAATCGTGGCGTTTATCTCAAACCAAAATGCGTGCGTAATAACCGCTCTTTCAATTTTAAGCTGCTTTACTTAGTTGCATTTGGTTAGTTAATGTTTGTGAAATGGAAAAATAAATTGTTTGTTGGTCATAACGTTTGAGACATTTGTTGGCTCCTAAAGGTGCAATTATTGATGCACAAACATTACGGAGCCTGTTCGTGAATGTTTCCGCACACCAGATCTCAAAATCGTCGTACTGGCCTCAAGTCATCGTCAAATCGACAAAACAGTGCGATTTCTATGAAAAGTGCACAAAACGCACGTTTGGGGCCGTGCGGAGCACGTTTTGGCAAAATCTCCCTTTTCAGCACACCAGATCTCAAAATCGTGGAACTGGCCTCAAATCATCGCCAAATCGGAAAAACCGTGAGATTTCTATGAAAAGTGCACAAAAGGCACGTTTGGGGCCGTGCGGAGCAAGTTTTGGCAAAATCTCACTTTTCCGCACACCAGATCTCAAAATCGTCGTACTGGCCTCAAATCATCACCAAATCGGAAAAACCGTGAGATTTCTCAATGTCGTTCCCAGAGTCCGCGTTACCCTTGTCCAGCGGAACGGGCGAACGAAGATCTCTGGGATAAAGTGTAAAATTTGACGGTTTATTGGCTGATCGACTAGGCATGAGCAGTGTTATTTCAACCGACTGAGCAGACAAAATGTGTTGCCTATAGATGTGTTTCAAGGTTGTTTTTCACCTCAAAATAGTCTATGAACGTTTTAAGATCGAGTCGACGCCTTCATCGAATTTTGTGATATTGAAAGAGTCTGGAAGACTGTTTAAGATTCACTTTGTCTTGTCTACGTGTTTGTACAAGCAGAGGAATCGAAGAAATCTGGTGTAAATGGACGTGCGTTTTAAAATTATTCTTACCAACTTTGTACATGCTTCGAAGCAAATAGCAAAGGAGCGACGACAAAAAATCAATTCTGTCGAAAACAAACTTAAAGAAGCCGAAATGCGCTGTGACAGCAATCCGTCAGAAGCAACCTTATCAGAGTTGTTGATTCTAAAAACTGAATACGAAGAGCTAATTGATCATAAAACTAAAGGTGCAATTATAAGATCCCGAGCAAATTGGTACGAAAAAGGGGAGAAAAACAATAAATACTTTCTTAATTTAGAGACTCGAAAAAAAGAATAAATCTTGCGTAAGAAAACTGATAGTTGAGACGAATAGCGAAATAACCGATCCCAAAATGATTTTAACCGAGCTGGAGTCTTTCTATTCCGATTTGTACAGTGACTGTAATAACATGACAGACCAAGATACAATACAAGACTTTATATTGAAAACACCTATATCTGTACTATCAGAAGAGTCAAGTATCTTATGCGAGGGTCAGTTGAACTTCAATGAATGCTATACTGCAGTTAAAAAATTCGATAATAATAAATCTCCGGGGAGTAATGGTCTAACTGCAGAATTTTACAAAACCTTCTGGCCAGTGATCGGAAAACAACTTGTTGAAACTTTAAATTATTCTTATATTCAAGGCGAACTATCCACCTCCCAAAAGCAAGCAACTATTACCTTAATCGAGAAAAAAGACAAAGATAAACGTTACATTCCAAACTGGCGTCCGATTTCGCTTTTAAATGTAGATGCAAAAATTGCATCAAAGGTCTTAACTAAACGATTACAAAAAGTTCTACCAGATATTATTCACAGTAACCAACATGCTTTTGTTAAAGGACGGTCTATATCAGATGCTGTAAGAAACATAAATGAGATCTTGGAGTTTACAGAGAGTGAGAAAATTCCTGGTCTGTTAGTTGCTCTAGACTTCGAAAAGGCTTTCGACTCTTTAAATTGGAACTTCCTGTTTAAAGCCTTAGAAAGTTTCAACTTTGGACCCTCATTTATTAATTGGATAAAAACACTTTATAACAATGCATGTAGCTGCATAATGAATAACGGCTACGCGTCAAATTACTTTTCCATCAAAAGAGGTGTCAGACAGGGCGACCCACTATCCGCTTATTAAATTATTATTGCACCTGAAATCCTGTTAATCCGCATTTGTGATGATTCGAGCATTTCTGGCATAAAAATCAATAATAAAGAATTTAAACTTTGTGCCTTTGCTGACGACTTAACTTGTTTTCTGAAAGACAAATTATCGTATATTAATTTACAGAGTATCTTGAATAGTTTTTCTACATGTTCAGGACTAAAGCTGAATAAAACAAAAACAGAATTTCTGTGGCTCGGCAGTAAAAAGAACTCCATAGACTCTCTTTCCGACCTAAATTTAAGTCAGAAACCAGTTAAAATTCTAGGTATTTATTTCACATACAACATTAAAAAGAGGAAGGAATATAACTTCGATAAGATAATTAAAGATACCAAAAAAATCCTTGCTGCGTGGAAATGGAGAAAACTTACTCTATACGGTCGAATCCAAATTATAAAAACGTTTGCAATTCCAAAAATAATGTACAGAGCTTCTCTTAGTCACATCGATAAAGAAACCATCAAAGAAATTAATAGCCTCATTTACAATTTTATTTGGAATGGTAAAGATAAAATTAAAAGATTAGCACTTATTAACAGTTATGAGAATGGAGGTCTCAAGGCTCCCCACCTTGAATCCTTAATTGAAACCCAAAGAATACGTTACATTGATAGATTTCTAGACGAAGAAAATGTGAATGTTTGGAAGACAATCCTAAATTACCATCTTAGCAAGGTCGGAGCCTCTTTTATATTTCAATGTAACTTTAATGTTAACAAATTGCCCATTAAACTTCCTGTTTTCTTTGATGAATGTATCAGAGCCTGGAGAAGTCAGAGCATGCAATCCTCACCTACCTCTAGATCCGAACTTCTCTCAGAAATACTTTGGAACAATCAGCACATTTGTATTGGTGGCAAATCGGTTTATAATGACAAGCTAGTTAAAATTGGAATTATAAAAATTGTTGACATAATACAAAACAGTGGAAGTTTATGCAAATGGGACCATTTAAAAAACCGCTATCCTGCACTGAGTGCCTCAGATTATTTTCTTTTAGGAAGAATGTATAACGCCTTACCAGCACACTGGAAACTTATGTTGCGTTGTCGTAATATGGAAAACGTTTTAAATACACCACCAAATGAATCTCCCTTAAACCCAGGCACTTCAAAAAAATCGGTATCAAAGAAAACTTATTGGGATAAAGTTGACACTATCGCTCTCAAACCAACAGCGCAAATTAAATTTCAAGAACTATACCAAAACTTTGATTTTAGATGGAACGTAATATACACACGCCCTAACAAGACAACAATTGATTGTATAACTAGAGAGTTTCAGTATAAAATCCTTAATCGAATACTTTATACTAATAAAATACTATTCAAAATGAAGCTGGTAGAATCCCCGCTGTGCAATTTTTGTAAGGAGAACGACGAATCCCTCGAGCATTTACTGTACCGCTGTTCTCATGTTAGAGACTTTTGGCTATCAGTAAATAATTGGTTCAATACAATTCTTGAACCTTTTATTGAACAGTTTAGTGAAACAGATATTATGTTTGGATATTGGAACAATAACAGAGAAATTATGTTAACAAATCATGTCATTTTATTAGGGAAACAACTTATTTACCAATGTAGGTGTAACGCCTTTATTCCTAATATTTCATTGCTGATTGCCAAACTCAAATATATTTTTAAAATTGAAGAACAGATTGCAAGAGCAAACGATAAGCTTTTAAGCCATTACAAAAAGTGGGAGAGATTCTTACCTTTACGATAGAAATAATCAAATCTATCCTTTCTTATTTATTTATTTATCATTTTCTTTTTATTGTATGTGTTTTGTAACTACTTTTTGTTGTAAAAGCGTAAAAAGCAATAAAATACAAAAAAAAACTTTGTACATGCGAACGGCAGTTTTAATATAAATTCCACTTTTCAAAGTTTACGGTAATCCCTGAGGTCGGTTCCGAGTTGCAAACCATAGGATATGAAGTGGTTTGCTTAGCGTCTATTTTGCTCTCGCGCCGTATCAGTTTCTAATTCTATATCAAGCTTTCTAAAAGGTGGAATATCAGGTATGTTTGTGCGGTTGAATTTATGCGCCGATCAATTTGAAACATCAACATCCTCCCCCCCCGGCATGCCCCGGGCATTTGAACATTTTCTGTGCCCGAGGAGTCGGGAATTTGATGTGAAAGGCCATCCCGGGGATGGGGAATTTGATTTTGCCTGGGTGGGGTGGGGAATTTGAACCGGAAGTGTTCAAAATATCTTTTTTTGGCCGGCGCCTATCGAATGTGGTAACAGTTCAGATTCAACATGGAGCAATTTAAAGGATAAAATATAGTTTTTGTTAGTGAATGGCTAGTGAAAAAGGGGCTGACAAAGCTTTGCAGTGTTTTTGAAGGTTTGTATGAATAGTTAAATATGTTAAATATTTATAAATCGTAGATTTTTAAAATATAGCTTCACCTGTCGTTCAACGCGTACTAAATTTCCCGGTAAATTTCTAAGTCAATGTGGCTGACTGTATTGCCAGTCTATTAAATTTCCGGAGATCTTAAACGGCCATTGATTGAAAGGAAAAACACTGTAAAATGAACAACAACTTCTCTCAAACAAAAAAAATTCATTAAGGAACCATTTGTCAGTTGCTATAAAACGCGTTTTGATAATAAATTTTTACCCCGCGGAATAACGCTTGCAAGCGATTTGTTCAAAACCCAGCAGCTCCACCAAAAATGAATCAACCGCTTTGCTTTAGTAAATATTTTTGCAACATTTGTTGATCACACGAGGAATTACTCAGTTAAAAAAATTAACGAAAAGTAAATACCAAAACAATAACAAAATTCATTTCGACGTGGTATCGACGGGAGTGCCGTGAAATATCAGTTGCAAAGTATACGCGGTTCAGTTGGGTATATTATCGAGGAAAACACTAGCTAGAATAAATCAGAAAAACTGAATGCAAACTGTATTTTTTATTCTCACTAAAAATATTTTATCGTTAAGAAGGGCATTTGACAGTCAAATGCAGTGCTAGGGTGGGCTATTTGAATGCAATTTTCGCCCAAGGGGGCTAGTTTAGTCGGTAGAAGGGGTTTTCGTGCACCCCCCGGAAATCATTTTCTAATTAGCATTTCTAGAGGAGAAAATATGTGTAGATAACGGTTTTTGATGTTAACATGTCATCAAAGTGTCCCTCGTTTCTTTTATTTATGCTGAATGATGCAAATAAGACGCCATTACCGAAAAATGATATTTTTGCTATATCTCAGTCAAAAAACAAAATGGCGGACAAAACACGCGACGTCTTGCAAAGGTCTGTAAGTTTGACGGTAATTCGAAAGGAATTAGTCAATTTTAAGGTACGAAAATATTCAGAACTTCTTTCTTTATCACAAATAATGTTAATGTGTCAGTTCTAGGCAATGTTTATACAGATTTGTATTACATTTGAAGCGATTGTGTAAGGCTAGAAACATTTTCGAACCATGGATGGTAACTGAGTTCATCTGTGTGTTATTATGCCAGATGGAAGTCATTTTTAAGGAAATTTGTCTCCTACCGTTAGAAAACGTTTTAATAAACGATTAAATAAAGAAATGAAGAGCGATAACAATGCAACAATCGGTGAAGGGGAAAATGCAATTAGAGAGTTGGAAATGATCTTTTGTGTTGGCACTTATCAGTCCAGAGTAGCAATGGTATTTCGTTTTCTTCCATTCATAGCATCCTAAATTATAGCTATTTTTGTATTTATTTCAAGGCAAATGTGGAAATGTAGAACGTGCATAAAATCACAATGTCCAAAAGAAAGCGAGGCCAGGAAATTGAAAAAAAATCCTCCATGCGTCATCGCTAACTAATCCCGGTAGTTTTACTCTTTTGAGCAAATTAAGACAAGGAACTGCTATTGAGAAGCTGTATCAGCTACTTGAAATCCGTGACCGACGCCTCGCCCAAGTGCACGACTCTCCAAATCGCATGCAATCAGTATGTGATCAAATTTCCGCAACCCTTCCTGATGACTTGGATAGTGTTGGGTATAACCGCTCATGTTATCAGCGCTTCACTGGCAACCTTGATCGCCTGAAAAACAATGAGCCAGAAGAATCAGTCCTGTTTATTACCCATTTCTGACCCACTTCAGTGGTAGCCTCCTCTGAGCGCTTCAGTAACTTACGTACCACTGAGTTATCCGTGATTGGTTGCTGGATCGGCGTAAAATAGTCAAGTGCTAACTTTCTGTGCGGGAATTCCCCGGTAGCAGATATAAGCCGCCTAACCCAGGAACAACCTGGATGCCACCGCTTCCGGCATAACTGGCAATGAGCCAGAGGTAGTACTCTTTGACCTTGGTCGTATAGACTACCTTGATATCCGCAGGCGTATTTAATGTCGAATCTTCAGCAAATTTAGGGTCGACGTGGGTAAAGGTCAAGGGCGGTATAGTTGCTGGTGTGTCGACCTTCAGGATCCGCTGACGTGACTTGTCGATTCTTGGAAGTGTCCGGACATTTCGATTCTCAAACTCAGGCTCGACTTCCTGCACCATGATTCCCCCGGCGCTGTTGACAATGTTTGTACCATACCATGTACGTTGGTGGTAGTCTTGTTCAAGTTGTCCCACTCACAATGGAAGACAATGTTGCCTTCTCCCTTCACGATTTGTGGCGTTAGATAGCATTGCCGAAACGTCTAAATTTAATTTTTAACACTTTTTACAGCGTTAAACTTAACACTTTTTCACGATTTCCATGTTCCCTCTGACACGGCGCGGGATAGGTCCCAATGGATGACATTGTGCGCTTCACCTTCTCGCTGTTTTCGTTTTCTTCCTTTCCGGACATCAGTAAGCTTAGAAATCTGATGAGGTCGGCAGGTAAGAGATTTGCAGCATTCAGTTTCATGTCATCAGCTATTGGTGGTCACGGTAGTTCTGGACATTCCCGGTGTGTTTTCACGATATCACCGCGAAGGACTAGTGACACATCTTGGTACTTGTCTGTGCTCCCAAGAGAGTAAGCGCCAGATAGAACATCGGATACAGTCATTTTGGAACTGTACACATGCCAGAACGTTATGGCATCCGCTCTACCTTGATCGACCTTGGTAAATAGCACTTTGTTTGTGATCGGGTAGTTCTGTAGGCGTTTCAGTAGTTTCTCAGATCGATAGTTCAAGTTCTCATACCTATTCCGTTTCAGTTCGTCTATATACAGTAGTCGTAAAGCAGCTAGCCGAATGACTCCACTTTGCTGGACAACATGAGTTTCAATATATTCCAGCACCGAGGCGAATGCCTTCTCGTGAGCGGCAAATTCGAGCATTTGTTTCGCATCTCTTGGTTTTTCGACTCTGCAAACACTGCGCTCATAGTTAGCGAATGCTGTACGGAACGATCGCAAGCGTGCTGGATGGTGCTTGGCCTCAGCAGCGAACAGATCTACCCCTTTGACTAGACTATAGAGTCGGACTAGACCCATTTTCTCGGCACGTGATTCTGCTCCCATGCATTCTCTTTGTTTTTCCAAGACGGAAGGCATTCAGCTCGTTCAGTTTTGCGATCTTTCCCAACTTTGATCTCTACTTTCTCACAGAGGATACAATCAGGAGGGAAAAGAGGGCCACTGGCACCGGCAGTGAACGATCTACGCACAGAGCGGGGCGCTGCTGTAGACGGACTGATTCTTCTGGCACATTGTCTTTGAGGCGATCAAGGTTGCCAGTGATCATGAAGCGCTGATAACATGAGCGGTGATACCCAACACTATCCAAGTCATCAGCAAGGGTTGCGGGAATTTGATCACATACTGATTGCATGCGATTTGGAGAGTCGTGCACTTGGGCGAGGCGTCGGTCGCGGATTTCAAGTAGCTGATGCAGCTTCTCAATAGCAGTTCCTTACCTTAATTTGCTCAAAGAAGAACTGAAAACTACCTGGATCAGTTAGCGATGACGCATGTAGGATACATGTACTTCCTTCAATTTCCTGGCCTCGCTTTCTTTTAGACATTGTGATTTTATGCACGTACTACATTTCCACATTTGCCTTGAAATAAATACAAAAACAGCCATAATTTAGGATGCTTTGGAAGGAAAAAACTAAATACCATTGCTACTCTGGACTGATAAGTGCCAACACAAAAGATCATTTCCAACTCTCTAATTGCATTTTCCCCTTCACCGATTGTTAGATTATTATCGTTCTTCATTTCTTTATTTAATCGTCTATGAAAAGTTTTCTAACGGTAGGAGACAAATTTCCTAAAAAATGACTTCAATCTGGCATAATAACACACAGATGAACTCAGTTACCATCCATGGTTCGATCAATTTTTCTAGCTTTACACAATCGCTTCAAATAAAATACAAATCCGTATTAACATTGTGTTGAACTGACACATTAAAATCATTTGTAATAAAGAAAGAAGTTCTGAATATTTTCTTACCTTAAAATTGACTAATTCCTTTCGAATTACCATCAAACTTACAGACCTTTGCAAGACGTCTTGTGTTTTTTCCGCCATTTTGTTTTCGCCCGAGTATAGACTGATGACTAGTGAACACGGGTTCTCCGCAGCATACCAAGAGTACATCAAAATAGTGTAGAAATCGCTTTTTTAGATGTTTTGTCCCTTGATTTGGGGAGGTAGAAATAACTATTTCTTTGTTTTCTGCAATATGGACTGAGATACATTTGTATTAAAAAATAAAACTTTTCCGTAATGGCGGGCCTTATTTGCATATTTACTTATTTACTAGCCACGGACACATGTGATCATCCAAGAAATAGTGTTAACATGTTCTTTGACAGTGAAAACATAGGTTTAGAAGCTAGAACAAGGAGCAAAGGACCGCGAACGAAAATGCTGCTGGAATACGTAGGATCTATAGAAGATCTGATCAGCCAAAAATAGTAATACAAACTTGAACATAGTGAGCAAAGCTGATACTACGTAAAACGACAACGACATGATAGAGCTCAAACTGAAAGCCAAAATGCAACCGTGGACAGCTGTTACGACCTGGTTGGGTCTCGTCAGCACGGTGTAGCAGCAAAAAGATAGAAAAACTAGCGCGAACGCCAATTCTCTACCAAATCGCACATGGCGATGGCAACAAAGAAAGCTCGAATCCAAATGTTTGCCAATTGACCCACGTCACAGCGGCGCGTGACCATGAGTAATAGGCAAAGAATTTGAAATATCATGTCGTTTCTCATGCAAAATGGAAGTGTTTACAATATTAATCTTCTTGCATCCTTGATAATCCTTTGTTATCTGAATCATTTACTGTGCGAATCCAAAAACCGTGAACACTTTGATTTGATTTTGACATTTCCCATTGTACAGCAACCAATCAAAAGCGACTCGAAACCGCAAGAAACCCAAACAAACGGTTAGTCACGAAAACAACGCTTCTCGGTTTCCTTGCAAAAGAATCGTCGCCGCCTCTGCCTGTTAGTTAATCCAGCGTTGTACAAGACCAATACGTTTTCTCTTATAACTTGAGGATACGATTTTTCTTCATCGAAAGCTTTACCGTGCTGATTATGTCTTACGTGCTACGAATTAGAAAGTTGCTCCACAAAGCTCAGAGTAAAATAGTCATAACTCATTTATATTTTTTGGACTGTGCCAAACAAACTGTAATCAGTACTCACTTTTGAGCATAGTAGCTGATAGATCGTCTCAATATTTGAAGCAGCAAACTTCTGTTCTCTTTTGCAGTTATACCGTTGTAAAATTTAAGATTTTTTTTTCTGCTTTCGCGGTTGATTGGTTTGCGCGCGATTTTCTTCTCAACGGTCATGTCACGCCATTTAAAGCTTTCCCCGTGACATTTCGTTGAGAAAAATCGCCCAAACGGCGGCCAAGGTTCGATTCGGAAGTTAAGAATTTTAAAGCCTATAGAAGCAAAAGAAAAAAAAAACAGCGGGTCAGATTTTTAAACTTTATTACTCATGCGCGTAGCGGCATGAGTTATAAAATGGCCTTCGTTTTTCTTTTTTTTATTATTTTTTGTGTCACGATTTTGCATGCACATTTATGCACGCATATTTTAAATTTTGCACTTCCGGTTCATAGCTTTGCCATTTACACTTCCTGTTTAGTGACTTCCGGCTACTCAAACTTCCGGAAAACAGCGTTAGTGAAGTGTCCCGACAGCGTCTAATACAACCCTACTTACATTACTAATGTCCACGTTAGGTACATGTTGCAGTTAATTTTTTATTTCTGGTAATTTTTGTTTTTCCTTTGTTTCAAATTCATTAGCATATATTACCATATCCAAAAACAATGGAAAAATAAAAATTACCTGAGATAAAAAATTAACTACAACATATATATAACACTCAGAAGGATTACTGGCTTCATTGTGGTACAGCCTTCATTTATAAAATATTCAACAGTAAACAACATGGCTTGCAGGAACGACGACTGAATGAAAAGAGTAACTCTTCTCCATGTCGGACATCTTCTTGTCATGTTTAAAATATATCATAAAACTTTCTTACGCATGCGCATGAGTATAGGCTGCTTGGAGCCTCTTGTTAAGATTATTGCAGGTGGCGATTATTTTTCGATCCACAGAAACCCTCATCTGTGATTATCAGATACCATCGAATATTCTCGCCTTCAAATTTTGCAAGGCCGTGTTGCAATTAGTCACACACGGCAAAGTAGCTAGCTGCTGATCAGCGAGAGATCAAAGCAAAAGAAACGTTGTGTAGTAGCTGTAAAACTTACCGTGCTGGGAATAAAAGTTGACAAGTTTACGGCAAGTTAGCGGTACTGTAGTTACATATTTGCATGCCGTAAGTTAACACTTTCATTCGCCGGAACAGCCGATTTTGTCCTCGCTCAGTAGTTTTTTCGAAAATTCACTTTTTCCAGGGAAACTAATCCTCAGGAACTGTCATGTGTTATTGTTCGGCTTTTTCGCTGAATGTTTTTGCGATACTGCCGCGACGGACAAGTGTTGTGTACAACACTGACAAACCGATCAACGCGACATCTGAGCATGAGGCAAAAGTATAGCTAAACGTCTGTCTGGTTTTAGCCGTTACAGTAAAATCGCTCAGATTTCTACTTCATTTACAAAGAAAGACGAAAGGTAAACTAGCAATAAAAAAAACTACAGCGAGTCGGCGACGATTCTTTTGCAAGGAAACCGAGAAGCGTGGTTTTGTGACCAACCGTTTGTTTGGGTTTCTTGCGGTTTCGAGTCGCTTCTGATTGGTTGCTGCACAATGGGAAATGTCAAAATCAAATTAAAGTGTTCGCGGTTTTTGGATTCGCACAGTACCTTATCCCTTCCTCTGACGAATTAGCATTAAGGTATGGGACAAGCTCTCCCTGTCGAGAGTACGACAAGGGACACAGAGTACTAATGTCTTCAGCGAAAGGGTGGGGGAGGACTGACTCCCTCCATGGAAATCTTTGCGAACTCTCACATTTGCATATATTATTCTGCCTTATATAATGTCAATTACGTCATCGCGCGGGATAATGAATTTTACATGAGTATGAATAGTACCTTATCCCTTCCTCTGACGAATTAGCATTAAGGTATGGGACAAGCTCTCCCTGTCTCAGGCCCCCGTGGTACCCCAGATCCAATCTGTACGAACCTCTCTCCATCGTCCTAACACTCCCAATCCTAAATTCACGTCCCAAATCTACTATAATTCCCCTCCAATCCCCAATGTAGATAAGTATACATCTACAACTTTACAGAAATACAATCTTTTATTAAGAGCCAAAAGCTGTAGTGAATCCTGTCAAACTATTTTGTCTCTGGTAAAGCTCAGGAAGGTCCAACGAAATAATTATTTGCAAGGTCGTCACTCGGTCCTCCCGGACACAATACAACTTGAATTAAACGTTCCGTTGTTTTTGATGACTTCCAGCCCACATGAGTAAGGATATCAGACATAGGAGTGCCATCTAACACCGCAAAATTACAGAGCCACTTCTCAAGCCATAAGGGTAATGTTGCGCGACCCAAAAACGTGAGACAGGTACTGAAGATAAAAAGAAAGACGAGCCTGTGCTGCGGAAGAATCAAACGGGGCGGCCATAATCTCCCCGACGAATTTAATGGACGATAACGATATATGCCGCACGTGAACTGTCGATAGGTCACAAATGGAGATATAAGCCTCTATCGCCGTAACAGGACAATCGAATTATTGTTTCCACACCGTTTGAAGGCGAATAAATTGTTCGAGCCACTCCGCAGCATTTTCGTATACATATGGTTGAACAGAAGGCCTTCGTTCTGTGGGAAATATATAATTTCTTGGGTCGGCTTCATTCTGCCTAAATCACCCGCTCGGTCCTCAGCAAAAAACATAGCTTTAAAGAAGGTTTGACCCCTAGCTAAAACGAAGATCTTCTTAGAAACTAAACCCGGTTCGTTCAATCGACTGCGGATAAGATCCCAGATCGCGATCAAGTCACTCAAAAAAGGCTCCGCTTGTGAAGGGGAGAACCTGGCCTGAAGCTGTTCTGCCCTTACCGATGCGAGATAAACCTTGACCCTTCTCGATGCTGTGGGGTTACTATAACCGGGAACACCTGAGTTATCCGAACCTCACCCTTGCGCGGTGAAGATCGCTCTGAGTTTTTTTTTAAATTAAGGAGCCCACGGTCCCAAATGCCAATCGAGTTGGCCAAGGGCACTTAGAAGGGCACAACATGTCTATATGCACTTTCATTTTAGAAAACGGCTAACATCACCAGGGGTAGCAGAGTGGAGATCTCGACGACAACTTCTGCAAAAATGTTCCAAACTTCCTCTCCAAAGACGACTTCTGTCTACAATATGGAGTTGACTGTTTTCGTCTCAGTAAGTCTTCCCTTCGAGCTTCAATTCGTTGAAGGTCTGCAGGAGCTTTCAA
>JAJLRJ010000002.1:38380513-38578013 GCA_024195265.1 Dendrophyllia cribrosa | reverse complement strand
TCCACGAGGAAGGCATGAAGACATTCGGAGACTGGCTGGAGTATTACAACAATCTAGACGTGTCTCCCTTCCTCGAAGCTCTCCAAACGATGAAGGCCTTTTACACGGGCCTCGGGGTGGACATCTTCAAAGACGCGGTCTCCTTGCCAGGAGTATCAATGCAATACGTCTTGCGAGGTTCATTGAGAGGGGGGCGCAATGCTCCAGCCCTATACGCCCCCGGCCCAGAAGCTTACGCCATGCTGAAGGGGGCTGTGGTTGGCGGGACAAGCCTGGTCTTCACCCGCAAACACGTGCGCGGCGAAACCCGCATCCGTTCTCACAAATACGACTTAGCCCGCATCACGAAACGGATTGTGGGGTTCGATGCTAACTCCCTTTACCCAAGCACGATGCTGCAGGAGATGCCCTGCGGTAAAGAGAAGGTTGTGCATTACAACGCCCCAGAGCAGGCGGCGAGAGTTCTTGAAATGAATCTGCATACAGGCAGATGGTTCGGGTTTGCGGAAGTGGACATCGAAGTCCCTCGAGAGTTGTGGGAGAAGTTCGAAGAGTTTCCACCGCTCTTCATCAACCAAGCAGTGCCTAACGAATGCGTTCCACAGCATATGCACGATTACCTCCAAGAAAGTGGCCGAACCCGCTTTCCCGACCAGAAAAAGCTTCTGGGTGTACTGTCAGCGAAAAAGATGCTGATCTACGTACCCCTCTTGAAATGGTATCTCAACAGCGGGCTCAAGATCACGGCAGTCTACCGCACGATCGATTACAACCCTAAAAAGCTCTTCGACTGGTTCGTTCGCGAGGTTGCCGACAATCGAAGGAAAGGCGACGCTGACAAGGAGAAGGCACTGCTTGCTGAAGTGTTCAAGCTCCTTGGCAACAGCGCCTACGGCAAGTTCATCGAAGCCGTGGAGCGCCAGACAAGAACGGTGTACACAACGGACGAGGACGAGGTCGACAGGAATATACGCTCAGCCTTGTTCGATGACCTCGAAGAGATTGGAAATGCCTACAAGATCGAGCTGCGCAAGCCAAAGGTCACAATCGACCGCCCTTTTCAAGTGGGCATTATTGTGTACCAACTTGCCAAGCTCCGCATGCTGGAGTTCTATTACGACTTCCTAGATTACTTCACCGACAGGCGCGACTTCGAGCTCATCCAGATGGACACGGACAGCATGTACTTCGCTCTTGCGCACGACACTCTGGAAGAGGCCGTGCTCCCGGAACTTCGCGGGCAGTTCGAGGCGGAGAAGAAGAATTGGTTGGCGTGGGACAAGTGGAGCGGCAGAGAGCCGGGCTTGTTCAAGCTTGAGAAGGAAGGCACACGGGCCATCGCCCTATGCAGCAAGTGCTATTACGTAGAAAACGAGGCTAGCGGCGAGGCCAAGATGTCCTCCAAGGACGTCAACAAGAAGCAGAACGAGCTTCGATGGGAAAGGTACGAAAGAGCCCTGCAGGGGGGCAGGGACATGGCCACCAACAGGGGCTTTCGAATGCACAACGGGTCCATGTACACGTACGAGCAGCACAAGCTGGGCCTTTCCGCTTATTACGACAAGCGTTGGGTGCTGCCAGACGGTATCCACACAGAACCAATCGAGTTTCACAACCCAGCTGGGGCAACTGAGTGCCCGGTGGCACAACCATCAACTCTTCACGAACAAACCCTCTCTTAGGACCATCGTAGAGATAATACACGACAGGCGCATCTGGCTTGGCAACAACCTTCTCAATGTTGTGGACCTTCATTGACCAGATGGGATCGGTCGCCTGCCTACCACCACCCTCAAGCTCACCGGGGTAATACAGATATCTCACACTCACCCGGGGAGGAGCTTCTTCTCATAAACCCCAACAGGCCTAGCATATGGAGTCGCTGGCTTGGCTGAAACGGCTTTCTCTTTGATCGCTTTCACAGGCTTCTTGCCAGTGAGTCTTGTTACTTCATTGTTCAAGGCCGAGACAACATCTGGCAGTCTTTTCACCCAAGCAGTCGAACGGCCAGAGGGCATATTCATTTCAACGGCATACTGATAACTAAATAACCTTTCAGCCAGGGTTCTGTTGAATCTCTCCACAATTGCTTGGTCTCTGTGGATATCAACCCTCCCGCGACGAATGATCGTTTTGTTATCCTCCATAACCTTCGGTACAGCACCCATAAACTCTTTCCCAGGATCGACTTGTAATAATTGGGGCCATTTCAAAGGCCCCTTCCTATAAATCTTCTGAAAGGCCCTTGAGACTTCTTCAGACTCTTTCGAAGTCAGGGGCTCCGCAGCTTTGTATCGGCTAGCCACATCCACAAGGGTTAATGCGTATTTGTAAACCTTTCTCCCATGAGGAAGTTTGTCGTGGGGTAGGAATAGAAGATCTGCTTGATGCACTGCATTGGGTGAGGAGACATCAAACTTGGGTCGAGGGATATGGCGTGGCGCTGGGAGATATATTTGCCAAAGAGCTTGTTTGACCAGCCATTTCTTTGCCACATCATCAGAGACCTTGGCCGCTGCAGCTAGCTTTTTCGCAGCGGCAAGACCTTTCCAGTAGCCTTTCGGACTGTAATAGATCTTTGAGAGTTTGGCCTCCATAGAGAGGTGCGGGGTATATATGTTTGTTTACAGAAAGCGATAGGCCACATACCCACCCGCAAGCAGGGTGCCTCCAATGAACGCAAGTTCACCATTCTGTTGTTGTGGGCTGGGCTTGTAGAAGTCCGAGAACTGAGGCTCTTTGTAGTCTTTGATTTGTTTATCTGGTTCGTGTTGGTGCATCTGGTTATACAAGACCAGGGCTTGGTCAGTGGTTTGGAAGTTTTTGCTAGCTTGGTGTTTAATCCGATCGTTGGTTGCAATCCAGTCTAGGAGCTTGGTGCGATCCTTCTGGTATTTGGCATAAGCCGCTTGGTATTGTTCCAGGGCTATCACAAGACAGATATTTCGCGAGATAGTTGCCGCCCGTGAAAGCGGCCGCATTGAGAACAGCGCCAAGGGCCATTATTGCAATCGAGGCCATTGTAGTCGTGTGTATACATATGGTTTTTACATGTTGTCTGGGAGGATTTTCTGGTCCTCGAGATATTTCTTCAGTGCGATGCTGCCAGCCATGACGGCTGTGAACTTGACGTAGTTCATCAAGCTTGTACTGCGGTCGGCAGTGAAGTTTTCTTTGATGGTCTTTCTCCCAATCCAACCAATACCAGCGACAAGGCCAGTGATTGTTGCGGCGTCGAGGATAGACTTCACAAGCTTGTTGTCAGTCATGGTTTGTGTGCAGTATACATATGATTTTTTATTTTTGTGGCAGAACCTTTTGTGCCTTTGTCGTCTCGTTCAATCTCAATCCTCGAGCTCGGACTCGGGCTCGGACTCGGACTCGGACTCGGGCTCGGACTCGGACTCGGGCTCACTCGGTCTCGGTCTCGGGTTCGGTCTCAGGTTCGTTGCGCAGTTCATTGCCAATCTGTTAATTGTTTCACTGGCAGCCACGTTTAATTCAGCCAATAAAAGAAGCGCACCTCCGATTGCAGCTACATTCATCACAGCCCAAAAAAGATTCATGGTGCAGTATATAATTCCTTGTCTTACCGGAATTCGAGATGGTGGTGGTGCAGCGGGTGCTGCTTGTGGTGTGTTTGCTGGTGTTGCTGGTGTGTTTGATTTGCGTCCAAGCTTTTGCATTATGACTTCGCGTTGGTAATACACACCCGCAGCAGAGACAACCAACCCTCCAACCCCCAGAATATAAAAGATTGAGTTGTTGTTGCTGTCACTTGTTGTGTCACTTGTTGAGGGTTGGTTTGCAGCACTGGTGTCACTTGTTGATGGTGCAGTCTTTTGTGCTTCGGCCTTTTTCTTTGCTTCACGGGCCAGGCGGTTGCGTTCTGCTAGCATTTTACCAGAAGCAACGCGGCCGGGGTTCTTTTCTGTTGCAGGCTTTGTTTTTTGGGCCTCAGAGGTAACACGTGCAGGTGTTTGTGTTGGAGTTGGAGTTGGAGTTTGAGTTTGAGTTTCTTCAGGGATCGTCTCGAGTGGTGTGGTCATAGTGGGTATATATGTAAATTTTATTTTTTACAAGATGTTATAAGTGTGCTGACAGGTTGCTGTCAGGTTCCAGCCAGGTTCCAGCCAGGTTCCTTCAAGGTTGCTGCGAGGTTGCTGCCAGATTAACACCAACTTCATCAAAGCCCTCAAGTGGATAGCCTTCACTGTCTCTGCTTGGATGTGTGGGTTGGGGTTCCAATTCTATCAAGTCAGGCTCTCGTTCAAACTTGATGTGTTTTGTTGTGATGAGAGCAGCATTGGCAAGCGCCAGCCATCGTCCGCATCGCATCGCAAGAGCCCCAGCAAGATTTGTCAGCTCCTGGTTGATGATGTAGTTTTTGAGTTCTTGCTGCAACGCCTTGACATCCTCAATCGGGATCACCATACCAACGCCTTTGGACGCGAGCATGATAGCGGAATCAATTAGGGATTCGGTTGTCTTGTTGCCTATGTAGGCCTCGTACCTTTTGCAGCACTTCTCAACGTCCTTGTCTGACAACCGCTTGACATGATCGTGTGTGAGCTGCACGCCGATAGCTTCTTTGGCCTTGCCAGTTGAAACAAGGATTGCCAGCGTCTCACGTTTGGCAGGAATGCCATTGTCACCAACTATCCCTGTTGGAGGTGTGGTATCAGGAGTGGCCTCCAGCATCTGCATTACTTCGTCAAAAACGGCCTGGTCTTCAGCTGCTTGTGCCATCAGAGCAAGGGGTATACATATGTTTTTATTTTTATTTTTCGATAATTCTCTTGATGTCGGGCAAAAGAGTTTCAAGCTCTCGTATAAGCCCCGCCATGGTGTCTGCCATAGAATTCAACCGCAATGGATATCTGTTGAGAAGCATGAGGCGCAGCTCTTCCTCACCAGCGGCTTTGATAATTTTGTTTTGCGCATCAAGTGTGTGTTTGTGTAATTCATCCAAAAGCTGTGAAAGCACAGTGAGCTTGTGTAGGCTGGTTGGAGCATTCATGGCATGTATATATGTGTCTATTATTTAAACCTTGTACTCAATTCCATACGGGTGTCTCAGAGAGAAAACCAGGTGGGAGAACTTGCGGGATTTGAGCCTTGCGATAAGCTCTTTGTACTCCTCGTGGGAGAGCTCGCCGGCATAGTCTTCGAATATGGCCTTGGTAGTCTTGCTGGAGGGCGTGTAAAAGAGCACGATCGCTGCGATATTATCACGATATGGCTTAGCAATGCTGGTGATCTGCTGGGTCAAGACCCACACGGATATACCGTCATGCCTTGCGCTGAACCCCAGATTGACCAGCTGGCTCATGCGGCCTTTGACATCTTTGGAGGCGGCGCAGTCATCGAGAATGAATAAAGTGTTGGTGCATGTGAAAAAGAAGCTCGCCAACTTCAACCAGTTTTCGATTTCATGCTGTTGGCAGACAATCACGAAGATGTGCGGATCGCGGTCCACGAAGCCATCGTATGTCTTGTTCTTGACAAATGTGGGGAAGAATAAAACGATGTAGTCAAAACAACCCCTAAAAGGCCTCTCAGTTGGTTTAGAAGATACTGTGTCTTGCCAGAGTTAGTGGGTCCCACGATTAGTGCATTGAATGGCAGCTTTCTTGGGTCCATAACCAACACCTATATTAGTTGGTTTGCAAACAATTGGCTCATGTGTTGGTGGGGAGGGTGCCTTTGCCAGAAGTCTTTGTATTTCATTGTATGATAATGCCCTGGTAGATGGCAGTGGAGCCGGCTTAGCATAGAAGTTGACTTTGTTTGTGGCCATGGTATATTAGTACTGTACAGATTCCAGCTGCCTGTCCATGATGTTCATCTGTGAGTCTGAGATGGCGAAGATGTGGCAGTTTGCGGTTCCCGAGCTTTTGCCGTCTCGTTCGATCTCGAGTTGCACGCCATCCTGTGTGTTGACGAGCCGTTCGCCGTTGCCGTGCAGGGCTGTGTCAGCCATGGACCGCAGGTCAATCCAGAGACCAAACTTGTTGCCTGTGAGATATTTTGTCAGGTTCATGTTAGGCCTGCCGAGTGTGTGTGGGTTGAAGTATCGGTATATTTCATTCCACATGTCAGTACCACTGATGCACTCGTTGTAGATCCTGTTTGGGGCACCGTTGACTGTGACCTTAACTTTGGTGATGTCGGGATTGAAATAGTTCTCAGAATCCCTGGCGCCCGCTGCATAGGGATTGATGAACAGCAAGAGGATGCCCTTGAGAGACCTAAGCTGTGGGTTAACCCGAAGATTCAGCCTAGTGTCAACGCCTTTTGTGAAGGGATACACCCGATCTCGCATTACGAGGTCATAGGCAAACCCCTTGCCATTAGTGTAAGCGTTTGTTGCATCGTCGGCCAGACTCTTACTTCTGATCGTCTCATACTCCAGCTGGAGGTTTTCCAACTTGTACACGAGGTTGCTTGTGTCTGAGCCCCGGACAACTTGGGATGCGGGGGCGAGGGTTAGTTCAAAGACCAGATCATTGAATAATGCTTGGGGATATATGATTCCGTGATCAGTTAAGATTTGGTGATCCAGCTTGATGCGATACTTATTCTTGTATATTGTCTCAAGCTTGGTTTCCGCATCCACGCCTGAGGTCTTCTTGTCGCCAGCACCAGAGCGGATCTCACACAAATCGACACTCTGGATGCCCTCCATAAGCATATTTTCCCGCTCATCGATTGATTTAAATAGGTCTTCGAAGACTTTGTAGATGTCATACCCAACCGTGTCCTAGACAGTTTCAGCGGCAAATGACATCGTGCTCGCCAAGCTTAGGCACCGAGACGTACAGTGTCTCGCCGGGATTGGCCTCAGCTGGATTGAATGTGATGCGCTTGACGGTTCGCTCTGCCTTCATGGCGCCCAGTGTCTTTTCACTGTGAGATGGAAGTAGATTCGGTTGCACAGCCATGGTATATATTTGTGTTTTTAAAATTCATATTTATATATGATCATGGCTGATATTGATCCAGCTGAGACAACTGACAGAGACCCTCTCATCCCAGACACAGGGGATGACGATGACACCCCATGGGAGCAATATGGTATGACAGAAGAAGAATACAATAAATTGGGCCAGGCCCTAAACCCCGACACAGACACCAACACCACACAACCCTTTGAACCAGGTGCTGCTTCCACCCCGGCTGGCGAACAAGTACCTATGGTCACAAGAACAAGACTCCCCCAAGAGAAACAAGGGTCCCGCACTGAAGAAACCTCATTCATTGAAGGGGCTACTCAAGGCCAGCGAACAATCGAGGAATACAAGGCCTACATGGCCTTTGAGGAGGCTAAGGCAGAGTTTCCCCACTTAGACAGAAATCAACTTGATTTTCGGCACGAGAAGAAACCAAGATCAGGTGGGTACGTCAACGAGGTAAAATATCATACTAGAGGAGAGAAGTCATTTAAACCTCTTTACACAAAAAGCCGTGGTGATACACAAAAGACTTTCAACACTGGTCTTACCAAAGAGGTCAAAGAGGCTCTCGGAAAGTCTGTGACTGAAGAGTTAAATGAAACAAATACTGCACTTAAAGCAAAACAAAAGCAACTACAACAAAAAGAACAAATGGCTGCTGATGCACAAAAAATTCGCCGCGACATGGATGCCATCAGAAATAAAACCAAAGAGGTTGATGACCAGAAGCAAGAGTTGGAAGATGCACATGGGCCGCTGAATACGGAGGCAATACAAAGACTGAAAAATGAAAAGAGAGCTCTTGAAGCTGAGCATCAAGCCAAACGAAAAGAACTGGACAATGCGCTAAAAGCTGCCAAACAAGTAGACGAACTGCGAAAAGAAATCGACAAACTAAAACTTAAAAAAGGGGGATTAGAAAGACAATCAGAGGAAGTTAGAGCAAAAAATGACGCCATAAAACCACTGGACGAACTGAAACAGAACAAAGAAGAGCTTGAACGACAGAATGCTGAAGACAAGCGCACCATAGAGGGTGAGGACACTTCTCCATCTGAAAGAGAAGCCGCGGAAGCCCGGGTTGCTGAACGTGAAGAAGAGCTGGCAAGGCTCAATACAGAAATTGAGGTGCGGGAAAGGGGCATGTCTTTGAGAGAGAGGGTTAGAGAAATCTTCAAGAAATACGGATGGACCCTGCAAGCTGTTGTCCTGGCAGCTGGCATCACCATCAGCGCTGTGGTACTCGCCACCTTGAATGGCCTGGCAAGGGCCACCAAGGCTATTGGAAATGGGCTTAAAGAGCTTGGCAAAAAGGCAGCTGCCGCCTTGCCTGGCCTCATTGGCTCAATTGTGAGTTTCATCTTCAAAGCGGCTGGGTCGGTCATCTCCTTTCTGGGTGAACACGCCTGGCTGCTCATCCTTGCCGTGGTGGCCTTCCTTGTTGAAAGGATCACTAAGCGTGCGAAGTCTTGAGATTTGCGCTTATCTTAACCAAACGAAAATTCCTGCCACAGCAAGCGCCCCCACAGCAATGAGTGCCTTGTTTACGTGATGTGAGTCGGGTTGGGGTGGCGTGGGTGTGGGGGTTGGTTGTGGTGTGGGTGTTGGGGCTGGTGTGGGATGTGGTGTTGGTTTTGGGCCTTTGGGCCTTTGGGCGCGATGCCCTGTGCCTGTGTAGCCGCTTTATGAATTGGGTTTGATGGGTGACTGTTTGGTGGATTAATCTTTGTTGGTCCACCGTCCATGTGGCGAAGTGAGGCTTTTTTTGTGCCCAGATTAACATCATTGTTCACACCCAGCTTCATCCCTTGCGTTGCCTCCTGTAGATTGTTGTTATACCCGATCACGCTCTCTGTGTTGATAATCATGCGTGATGGCATGAGCCAGCTTCCGGGTGCTGTCGCAAAGTCTAGGCGCACTTTAGTTGCTTGGATGGCAAACTGGTAACGCTGTACGCTTGTTGCGATGTCGTTCAGTATTATGGCCTCCTCTAGATGGGTGAGGAATACTCTCTGCGTTTCGAACGCCTGGCCTCCTCTTCCAATGATGCTGCTGCGGGTTTTGGCTTGTGAACCAAGAATGCAGTACACAAAGGCCTCGATTGATTGGTTCATACGCGCGAGCCCTGGCTGTGTTAGCCCCTGTGCGTAATTTAGCACAAAGTGCTCGAACTGGGTGTCAGCCCCTTGATCGTTGTGGACGAAAGATATTCCATTGGCGCGATAGTTGGGGTCGTTTCTATCGGTCACGCGCTCATCATTGAACAGAGCTAGATCGGGGTCTGGATAATCGTAATCGGTAGAAATGATGCCACCTCCATATTCACCAATGTAGACATTCCCAAGACCGTGGTTCTTGCCGTATGTGAAACGGAAGTCAGAACTGGGGTCGATACCGAACTCTATGCAAATCTTCTTGTACGCATCGATGTTGTACTTGTTGTCTTTCTGGTTGAATGGAGGGTCGTCTGGCAAAGCACTCACGCTTTGTTCCCCACCCATCTTGTAGAGTATTCGCCTTGTTGTGAAATAAACGTGAAACCGGTAAAACGACCGGAGCTGGAGGGTTAAGGATAGACTGGAGTTCTTATCGAATAGAATGTCACGCGAAATTCCGCAGCCGGTTGTTGCACACCACAGTGCGAATGATAGTTGTTGTGGCCAAAAACTCATATGAGGCCCGCCTAGCCACTTTCTACCGTATTTCGCGGGTGTGAATGAAATCTGTGTGTCCCTGAAGATATTTCTGTATTTCGTTGTGAAATAATCAGTTGGCGTGACGTAAATCTTTTGCGCTTCGTCGTTCAAGATTGCGCCAATCATCATATCCTTGTCTATTGTGGTGGAGAAATCAACAGCTGGGATTGACTTTTCTGTATTTTGAGTCAACGATAGCTGATAGGGGAAACCACCGTCTTGATGGAGACCAAGAGCGTCTTTCATGGCTTGAGTCCAATCTTTGTGGGGCATTCTTGTAACGAGTGCCCATGAGCCAGGGCCCTTTTTGTAAAGCACTTCCCCTGTGGCGGTTTTGTGGTCGTCGCCAAAATCTACTTGCACTTCAAAGTGTGACATATCAGCGCGCGGGAAACGCTTTTTGAAGTCTGATATCGCCTTGGCCTTGGCTGCGGCAGATAGATTTGCTGTCTCCGGTGTTCCCATCCAGGCTAGTGGATCTGGGGGTGGCTTTGACTTTTTTACATGGCTATAGGCGTTTGGGGTTGAATAAAAAGGGGGCGGGGGTCCGTAATTGTGGCCGCCAATGTTTACACCAAATGAATTAGGATTAAATCCAGCGGACCGTCTGCCAAACATGATTGTATATATTTATATTTTAAAAATTAATTATATATGCAATAATGGTTGTGTTAACAATCGTCGCACCTTCGAACCCTCACACGATCTACTTCGATCACCCGCTTCCGAAACCGAGTTATATCCGTCTTGTATCTTGCTCATTTTTCAACTCGTGGCATAATTTGAAAGAAGAAGCAGTTATTTCACCAACAAACCCTCCCTCTAATGGTTCATCACGTGACGTGACCTTACTTCAAGGCCATTACACTATTGATAGCTTAGCGAAAACCTTTGAAGACCTAAAAGACCATAACAGCCGTTTAAATCTAACAATTGAAACAAACACACCATACGGGGTCATGATCATTCAGAATAACAGCAGCGGTGTCAAGCTTAGTAACAATCTGGCAGAATTACTTGGCATAAGACCTGTATTGCTTCTAATAACTTTCGTCAAGCGTTTAAGGGCACCAAGCACTTACTTCATCCACTGTGATCTGGTTGATAAAGAACTGAACTTACTCAATGGTAAGCCTTCGACAGTTTTGGCTCGGTTTGATGTTCGTGGAAAAGCTTTTGAGAAGGTTTATTACGAGACAACACAACAGAACGTCTTGCGTGACGTCTCGTCTGGTGATTATGTAAATAGCATATCACTGTCAGTGAGGGATGAGAACAATGGCCTCTTCAACTTCAATGACATGCCCTTAGAATGTGAAGTTGAGATAAATTAAAAAATCATAGATATACCCACGCCATGAGTTCTGCCAATGTGCTTCCATCGGCCCCCGAATACAGCGAGACACAACAGTTCTATCCAGTGTTGCCAAATGGTGATGACTTCCGTCTAAAAGAAATATCTGACTTACAGACAGAGCTTGAGTCAGAAGCCGGTCATTATAGGCAGGTCGCTAAGAAGTACAAACGAACCCGCTCTGTTGTTCACGGTTCAGCTGTTGGCCTTGGTTTCATTTCTGCGGGGTTGTCTTCTGCAACCTTGGCAACAGCTTTGACAGGAATTGGGATTATCGCCAGCCCTCCTCTTGCTGGCATTGCCGCCGTTTCAGGGTTTTCATCAGCTGGCCTTACTGCGTTCGGTAAAAGGCTCGAAAGAAAAATCACCAAACATGAAAAAATCTACACACTCGCCCTTGCTAAACGAAACTCTGTCAATGACTTGGTTTCAAAAGCTCTGACGGACAAGCGAATCAGCGATTCAGAATTTTCAATCATTCTGTGTGAGGTTGAAAAATATCACGAACTGAAAGCCTTGATTCGCTCTGGTGAAAAAAGGCTACACAAGGAGACAGGCAAACTCCAGCGCTAGATATAGACAAGATCAAAACCGAACTTCGCAAAGAAGTCAAGGAAGAGTTTCAAAAAAAGTTCAATCGTCTCACAGCTGTGTCCAAATCAGATTTGAAAGATTAAATTCAGGTTTTAATCTACAAATCTTGAGGGAAAAATCCCGCAACACACAGGCCCATAAATTCCGAAGCGCCACCAAAAAAAATTTCAAAAAATAAATTCCGAAGCGCCCCGTTTTATTTTTTTCAAAAAAATAAATTCCGAAGCGCCCCAGAAAAACTTTTTTCAACAATGTTGGGGCGCTTCGGTATTTGTGGGGCGCTTCGGTATGTTCAAGAAGCTTCGATCCCCAATTGAACATTCTGTAATTTCTAAAAATAAACATGACGGAGTCGCGACATATTGAGCGCTTTATCACGCAACTGTCTATTGTTAGACGTATGGATGAAAATAAAGAATACGAGACGCAACTAGATGCCTTGGATATAAAACACAAGCAAGTCATGCTGTGTGGCTTCTATGGAAGCTGCTACCTAAAAGAGCTTCACCGCTCACAACTAACAGAAAAACTTCAAATCATTTTCGAA
Organism: Dendrophyllia cribrosa; assembly: GCA_024195265.1. Classification (NCBI taxonomy): domain Eukaryota; kingdom Metazoa; phylum Cnidaria; class Anthozoa; order Scleractinia; family Dendrophylliidae; genus Dendrophyllia; species Dendrophyllia cribrosa. The sequence goes on along the minus strand of JAJLRJ010000002.1, from coordinate 38,565,866 downwards.
GATCTTAGTTTGTCAGCGAGACAAGAATTAATCCAACAATATCGCGAAAACAAGTTTGTTATCATTCTAGACAAAACAGATAAAAGCATTGAATCGTGCCAAAGCTGTGGCGGCTGGTTTACACTCATGTGTGATTCAACAGAACTTATCTTCAGAGAATGTAGCCGCATTGAAAGAATATACGGAGCTGTCTTTTCTCATAAAGACCTTTACGATAAAGAAAATATGAAAGTTAAAACACCATGCAGAATAAATTATAATTTTAAACGGCGCCTTGATCAGTTACTCGGAAATTATTCTTTAGAATGCATAAGCGGCAGTGAAAAGGTTTTATTAGAAATACGGAAAGAAATGGCAAAACGAAATGTTCATCCATCATTTTTAACAATTGACTCTCTACGAAACATTCTAAAAAAAATAAAACGCAGTGATTTCAATAAACACACAACTCTATTGTTGAGTTTTATCTTAGGGGAACCCCCTCAGAGATTAACCGATGACGAAATTAAGCAAATTAACTATGTTTACTCAAGCATAAGATATCATCTTCCAAGCGGAATATCTTATGACTTCATAATTCATAAGATCTTAGAGCTAATTTTACCAGAAGGGCCAAGAAAATACAAAATCTTATCTTACATAAGACATCAGAAGCCCGCTACACATTTAAGAAAGGAATGGTATTGGAAAGCAGCTATTAATAACCTTGATCAAGTTTATCCATAAGAAATTCTAACATTTGCTCTTCGTCTCCAGCCCTTACGACGGCAGCATTTTTCTTAGGGCTGTGATAGCTTTCAGCTGCCTCTTCAGAGTGCTCGGTTATTTTTTTTCGAAGGCTTGCCAAGCTGTTATGAAAGTGCTCGACTGACGTTTGAATATTATTCAAACAGTTTGGTTGCTTTGACGCCCAAATCTCAGTTATATCCAGAAGCTTCCATGCTAACATAGCTACCGGTTTAGGGCTTTCTGAACTCTCTGAAAACACATTTTGCATACGATTATAACGCAAAAACTCCTCGTCTTCGTCCTGTTTTCTAAACGCCATTCTTACAGCACCATAACAACACCATATGCCCTTCTCAGCAATGGAAGACATAATTCTCTCAAATAATTGTTTTGATTTGAGTGAACCAACATCGATGATTGACCTTTGATTTCTTGTTATCGTCCGTTTGCTAAATAAATAACAAACTCCCCACGCAAGTGTTGTGTCACACTTCGTTTTATATTTATTTCCTCCGTTTAGAAACTGCTTGTGTTCCAAACTTGGATCAATCTGGTTTAAAGAACACATTCTAAAATAGCCGTCAACAAACAGACCTTTGTTTACCATATCACCGCTCAAAGCAAGGCCTGTTTGTATCTAATCACTATAATAACTAGGAATTCTATTAATAGCTATTTTTCGCTTGAACGGACATTTAAACTCTAACAATCTTAAGGTGTTATCTTTGTCTAGAAAATATCCGTCTGGACTACAAGTGACCTTTCGATAAAGTGGATGATCTCTTGCTAGATTAAGAGAGATGCTGTGCCCAAAAACGGAAACAGAATGTTTTTGCTCAAAATACTTGCGAATAAGCGGCTCGAACAGATTTCCCCAGGTACAAGCCACATTGTTGAGCATATCTGTTGGCTGTATTTTCTTTAAGAGCAAGCTTTGCCGTGATTCAAACGGCGACGATCCTGTCAAGGCAGAGATCTCTGATGCACCAATGGAGTTTTGTCTGGCTCTCACCCAGTCGGCGCTCTTTTGTTTCAGACCAGTGTTTCTCGATTTGAGAAAGTTCATGAACACTTGTGTTGTCGCCATCATTGATATACAAAGGGCAGACATTTTTTCAATTGGTAATAACCACTCAACTCCGTTTGAAACGTTGCGAGTGATTTCTTACCACCTGCGATGTAATCCGAAACAAAGCTTAAGTCACGGATGTCATTTAAAGGATCAAGAGCCTCTAAGCTTTTATTTTTAGCTGGTTTTTGTTCTTGTTCTTGCTCGTCAAGCCATGCATTCAGCTCATGCCAGCTGACATTTGACTTGGCAAAAACTTCTCGAACAGCACTCGTGGGTGCCACCGAATCCGCCTCATGTTTGAGAAGAGCTCGAGGATTTCTTTTAAAAGGCGGACAGCCATTATTTATATGATTATAAATCGTTGACAAACACACTCTTCGTTCGCAACCAAGGCAAGTGATCTTTAGTCGATGTGCCTTGATGTACATAGTTGAGTGTTGCATTTCCGCATTTACAATGGCGAGCAAAAGCCTTCGTTCATACGCCATCGTGGTATATACAAGGGGTATGCATTTCTTCAATTGGTAATACGGAGACAGACCTAACGTGCACCATAGGGCTTCGTTTGGATGAATGGGGGCCTCCTTGGCGTTTTGTTTTGGTTGCTTTAATCGGTTGTTGTCCTTATGAGTTTTGCGCTCTGTGTGAAGAAGGATGGATCGGGCAGAGTAGATATATAAGGCTAGTTTCGGGGACACCCATTTTAGGGCTCCACAGACCCCTATGGAGCCTTAATTTAATGGTTGGCACCCCCTACTCCAGGACCTCCTGGCCAGTCGGCCCTGGGGTAGGGGGTGCCAACCATTAAATTAAGGCTCCATAGGGGTCTGTGGAGCCCTAAAATGGGTGTCCCCGAACTAGCCTTATATATCTACTGATTGCCAAAGCCAGACGAAGAAATTCCAGACGACTGTTTCTTCTGTGGCGAGTCTCTATTACTCGAATGTTATAGAGACGCAGTAAGAGACCATTGTCATATTTCAGGCAAATACCGCGGTGCAGCCCACAACACTTGCAACAGAAGTTTTTTCAGAATCAACCCTAAGAAAACCATCATCCCAGTTGTTTTTCATAACTTGAAAGGCTACGACGCTCACCATCTGATACAGCAAATCGCAGAGGTTGGTTCTGATTTGAAATGCATACCCACAACCATGGAGAAGTACATCTCTTTCTCCATGGGAAAGCTGAGATTCATATACAGTTGTCAGTTTTTGCAATAAAGCCTAGACAGCCTTTGTAGCATCAAACAAGCCAGAAGATTTCGAGATCTTAAAACAACACGAAACGGATCCAGCAAAAAGAAGCCTTCTACTCCGAAAGGGTGTCTATCCTTACGAACACATGGACTCTTTCGAGCGATTCGAAGAAGAGTCTTTACCCCCGAAGGAGGCCTTCTACAGTAAACTCAAAAAGGAGCACATCACAGATGAAGACTATGAGCACGCACAACGAGTGTGGGATGCCTTCGAATGCGAGAATCTCGGGGAGTACCACGACTGTTACCTTCTAACAGACGTTCTACTTCTTGCAGATGTGTATGAGAACTTTAGGAAAACATACCTTAAAAACTACGGCTTAGACCCGGCGCACTACTACACTAGTCCAGGCTTAAGTTGGGATGCGTTGTTGAAACACACGGCTATCGAGTTGGAGCTTCTGACCGACTACAACATGTATCTCTTCATCGAAAAGGGAACGAGAGGCGGCATTTCCACAGAGATGAAGCGCTACAGTAAGGCGAACAATTCATACCTCATCGACTACAACCCGGACAAAGAGAAAGTTTACATCATTTATCAAGATGCAAATAATCTCTACGGTTGGGCCATGAGCCAGCCGCTTCCCGTAGGAAACTTCAGGTGGACCCGAACCCGAAATTTGCCAACCGAAGAGCAGATCATGAAGTGGGCACCAAACACAAAGCGAGGCTGCATCCTCGAGGTGGATTTGGAGTACCCACAAGAGCTCCACGACAAGCACAACTCTTACCCTCTCGCCCCAGAGAAGTCACAAGTTCCAAGCGAGTGGATGTCACCATATCAAAGATCCCTTGCAAGAGAGTTGAATCTAGAGAATGACAGGACAAATAAGTTGCTCCTCACTTTGGAAGACAAGGAAAATTATGTCCTTCACTACCGAAATCTCCAGCAGTATCTCAAGCTCGGTATGAGGCTGATGAAAGTGCACAAGGTGCTGGGTTTCGACCAGAAGGATTGGATGGAGCCCTATATAAGACTGAACACCGAGCTCAGAAAGAAGGCCACATCAGACTTTGAAAAGAACTTCTTCAAGCTCATGAACAACTCAGTCTTCGGCAAGACGATGGAGAACCTCAGAAATCGTATCGATGTAAGGCTTGTTCGAGCGAACGAGACAGACAAGCTCGGAAAACTAATCGCCAACCCACTATACGCAACGGGTTCAATCTTTGGAGGGAGTCTTGCTGGCATCCAGATGCACAAAGAGAAGATCAAAATGAATAGACCGGTCTACACAGGCATGTGTGTGCTGGATCTCTCCAAGACTTTGATGTACGACTTCTATTACTTCCATCTAGATCTGAGATACGGCTCGGAATGCCAGCTTCTCTATACCGACACAGATTCCCTGCTTCTAGAGATCATAGCAGAGGATGTCTACAAAGACATGAAGAATGACATCGACTTCTATGAGACGAGCGACTTCCCAAAAGACCATTTCCTTCATAGTCAAAAGAACAAGAAGGTTATCGGTAAAATGAAGGACGAGTGCGCCGGCGTGCCAATCTCGGAGATCGTGTGCTTGCGTTCGACGATGTACTCAATCTTGTTGGGAAATGAGAAAAATATCAAAAAAGCAAAGGGAACGACAAAGTTTGTGACAAAGAAGGAAATACTACACCAGAACTACAAAGACGCTCTCTTCAAAAAGGAAGCCTTCAAACACGGGATGGACATGCTTCGAAGCGAGGACCACCAAATCTACGGCGTGCATCTAAACAAGACAACACTCTCACCATTTGACTCAAAGCGCTGGATTTCAGATGATGGAGTCCACACGCTGGCATATGGTCACAAAGATATCGGTGGCAACTGAGTGTCTGGTGGCACAACCATCAGCTCCTCACGGACGAAGCCCCGCTTGGGTCCATCGTAAATATAGTACACGACCGGCTCATTTGGTTTGGTAACAACCCTTTCAATGTTGTAGACCTTTAAAGACCAGATTGGATCGGTCGCCCGCCTACCACCCCCTTCCAGCTCGCCAGGCTGATACAAATATCTCACACTCACTCGGGGAGGGAGCTTTTTTTCGTTGGCTCCCACTGGTCTAGAATAGGGGGTAGAGGGCTTGGATGAAACGGCTTTCTCTTTGATTGCTTGCGCAGGCATCTTGCCAGTCAATCTCGTTACTTCATTGTTTAAAGCTGATACAACGTCGGGCAGCCTTTTAACCCATTCAGTCGATCTCTGGCCGGATGGAAGGCGCATTTCAACCGCATACTGGTGTCCAATCAGGCGTTCAGCCAGGGTTCGGTTGAATCTTTCAACTATTGCTTGGTCTCTGTGTATATCAACGAGTCCACGACGAATAGCAGTTTTGCTATCTTCCATAGCCTTAGTCACAGCATCCATAAACTCACGTCCAGGGTCGACCTGTAGTAGTTCTGGCCATTTCAAAGGCCCGCGTCTGTAAATCTTCTGAAAGGCTTCTGAAACCTCTAGAGACTCTTTCGAGGTCAAGGGCTCTGTTTCTTTGTAGCGGCTAGCCACATCGACAACCGTCATATTTGTAAAACTTTCTCCCACGAGGAAGTTTGCCAGGGGGCAAAAAAAGGAGATCAGCTTGATGTACCGCATTGGGCGAGAAGACATCAAACTTCGGCCGAGGAATGTAGCGTGGCGCTGGGAGGTAAATCTGCCAAAGGGCTTGTTTGACGAGCCACTTTTTCGCTACCTCATCAGATATCTTAGCTGCTGCAGCTAACTTTTTCACAGCGGCAATGCCTCTCCAATAGCCTATCGGGCTGTAGTAGATCTTTAAGAGTTTAGCATCCATCGTGTAAATATATAATATAGGATTTTAAAGAAAGCGAAAAGCTACATACCCAGGGGCAAGTGAGCCCGCGCCGATAAACATGAGTTCGCCTTGCTTCTGCTGTTCACTGGGTTTATAGAAGTCAGAGAACACTGGTTCTTTGGAGGGTGCTATTTCTCGGTCCTTGTGGGTTTGATTGCAGAGCACAAACGCTTTGTCGGTCTTAGCGAAGTTTTGTTTTGTCATTGGTCGCAATCCAGTCGAGTAGCTGTGTACGGTCTTTCTCATATTTAGCATAAGCAGCTGATAGTCCTCAAGGGCTTTGTCGTGCCTTTTTTTCTCTTCCTGTGCGGCTTGGCCGCTATTCCCAGACAAATATTTTGCAAGATAATTGCCTCCAGTGAAAGCGGCTGCATTGAGAACTGCTCCAAACGCCGTCATTAACGCGGCACAGACCATGGTTGTGTATGATATATATTATGTTTTGTGTTTTTACATCGAGGTTGAAAGGATTTTCTGGTCCTCAAGGTATTTCTTCAGTGCGATGCTCCCAGCCATGACAGCTGTGAACTTCACGTAGTTCATCACATTCGAGCTGGGGTCAGATGTGAATGGCTCTTTGACGACTTTTTTAGCGACCCATCTAATACCGGCGACAAGGCCAGTGATTGTTGCGGCATCGAGAACTGATTTCACAAGCTTGTTGTCAGACATGGTGCGTATATATATAAGATTTTAAAATTTCGATTAATTCTTCATCGTCCTCTGCGATCTCATCAATAATCATGACAAATGTTGTGTAAAGCAAAAGATAAATGTAGGCGGAGATGGGGTCAGCTGTGAACGCCTCTTTGTCGTTTTTTTTTTTAGCGACCCATTCAGTACCGCCGACAAGGTCAGTGATTATTGCGTCATCGAGAACTAAGTTCACGAGCTTGTTGTCATGGATGAGTTTTGCCATTGTATATATATGATTTTAAATTTCAATTAATTTCTCATCGTCTGTGTTTTTGTTGATTGGTTGTGTTGCTAATTGCCAAACTGTTTTCAAAGCGGTTATGTTGAAATGAACCAAAACAAGAAGAACACCTCCTATTGCAGCCCCGTTTACGAAAAGTTGTGTGATGTTTGCCATTGTATATATATATAGGATTTTTTATTCCATTTCGCGAATTCCGGATTTTCGTTTCGGCGCTGTCTGTGTGACTGGAGGAGTAGTTTTGACCTCCTCTGCTGCTGCTGGAGGATTTGTGGCTTTGTTGCGCCCAAGTAAAGTAAAAAGTAAAGTCGCGCACACGAGCCAGAAGGCTCACAACGGCCGGAGCTTAAACCCGGTTTCTGTAGCATGAAGCGACTAGGAATATTGCTACTCCCCCCTGGATGGGATGCTAGTCCATCGCAGGGTTACCCCCAGCATTTTTTTGTCGCCGGTACCCATTTATACACCTGGGTGGAGAGAGACAGTGTGGAGTAAAGTTTCTTGTCTAAGGAAACAACACGACGGCAGAGACCAGGCTTCGAACCATCGACCTTCAGGTTGAAAGCCCGACGCACTAACCACTAGACCACCGTGGCTCCACGTGTTGCGTCCAAGAGTCTTCATAATAGCTTCACGATGGTAATATATACCCAAAGCGGAGACAATCAAACCGCCAACACCCAGAATGTAGTAGCCCGAGTTGTTGCTGCTTGATGAGTCATTTGTCGAGTTTGGGGATTGGTTTGGAGTGGGGTTTGGAGTGGGGTTTGGAGTGGGGTTTGGAGTGGGGTTTGGAGTGGGGTTTGGAGTGGGGTTTGGAGTGGGGTTTGGAGTAGGGTTGGCAGCTTGTTTTTTTGCTTCGCGAGCGAGACGGTTGCGCTCCGCTAGTCTTTTGCCAGAAGCAACACGGCCAGGGTTTTTTGCTGAAACAGTTTTTGGAACATTAGAGGTTACGTGCGTGTTGGTTGTTGTTTCTTCAGGTATCGTCTCCAGTCGTGTCGTATCCATATATATAAGTTTAAAAAAAACCTGCGCTCGTTCCTGCCTGGTTCCTGCCTGGTTCCTACCTGGTTCTTGTCAGATTATTTGTCAACTTCATCAAATCCCTCTTGTGAGTAACCTTCACTGTCTCTGCTTGGGTGTGTGGGCGGCTGTAGCTCTTCATACGCTGCTTTTTCGGGCTCCTTTTTGAAGTCGATGTGTTTTGTAGTGATCAGAGCAGCATTGCCCAACGCTAACAATCGCCCGCATCGCAGCGCAAGGACGCCAGCAAGGGATGACAATTCATGGTTAATCATGTAGTCATTTTTGAGTTCTTTCTGCAGCTCTTTCACGTTGTCAATCGAAACAACCATGCCAGCGCCTTTGCTGACAAGCATTATAAAGCTGTCAATCGGAGATTCGGTCGTCTTGCTACCGACATAGGCTTCATACCTTTTGTAGTATTTTACAACCTCCTTGTCTGTAAGGCGTTTCACCTGCTCGTGTGTGAGCTGGACGCCGATAGCTTCTTTTGATTTGCCAGTCGAGACAAGAACTGCCAGCTTCTCGCGTTGAGTTGGAATGGGGTTGTCTGAAACAAAGGGCACCGACTCCGAAGGCATTGAATCTAGAGGAGCTGCCTCCAGCATCTGCATTAATTCATTTATTGCGGCCTCATCTCCATGGTTTGCGTGTGCCATTGTGTATATATAGTATTTTTAATTTTCAATTATTCTCTTGATGTCAGGCAAAAGCCTTTCAACCTCCTGGAAAAGCGAGGCCATGGTGTCTGGCATTTCAGTGATTTTCAAAGGATAGCGGTTAAGAAGTATGAGACGCAGATCATCCTCACCAGCGGCTTTGATAATTTTGAATTGCATTGCTTCTGTCTTGGCCTGTAATTTACTCAAAATCTGGTAAAAAGCTGTTAGCTTGTGGAGACTGGTGGGGGCATTCATAACTCAGAGCATATATATATATATATATGCAGTTTTTATTTTTACATCTTTACTTCGATCTCATATGGATGTCGCAGAGAGAAAACTAGGTGGGAAAACTTGCGCTCCTTAACCCGTTCAATAAGATCTTTGTGTGTAAGCTCGCCGGCATAGTCTCCGAAGATGGCCTTCGTTGTTTGCTTGATGGGGTGTAAAAAAGTACGATCGCTGCCACGTTTTCCCTAAAGGGTTTTGCAATGCTGGTTATCTGTGTTGAGTCAACACCCACACGCTTATGCCACTGTGGCGCGCGCCGAAGCCGACGTGCACCAGCTGGTTCGTGCGGTCTTTCACGTCTTTCAAAGCGGCACAGTCATCGAGAATGATGAGTGTGTTAGTCCCGTTGTAATGGAAACTTGCTAGCTTTAACCACCATTTAATCTCATGCTGCTGGCAGTCTATCACAAAAATGCGTGGCTCTTTATCCACGAAACCATCGTAGGTCCTGTTGTGGACAAAGGTTGAACATAAGAGAACGATATAGTCAAACTTGCCCCTGAAGGGGCCATGGAGTTGGTCCAGAAGATACTGCCTTTTGCCAGAGTTAGTCGGCCCAACAATTAGGGCATTGAATGTTTTTAATGTTGTTTGAATGATGTTTTTACAATGTGTTTTTAATACTGAACCGCATGCAGCTGTCTGTCCATGATGTTCATCTGTGAGTCACTGATGGTGTAGATGTAGCAGTGCGCGCTTCCCGAGCCGGAGGTTGTTCTTTCAATCTCAAGGTGCACGCCGTCCTTTGTGTTGACGAGGCGTTGGCCATTACCGTGCAGGGTTGTATCAGCCATTGATCTAAGATCGATAACAAGGCCGAACTTGTTATCCGTGAGATATTTGGTCAGATTCATGTTGGGACTCCCTCGAGTTCTCTTCCCGAATAGTCGGCTGATTTCATTCCACATGTCACTGCCATCGATGCCGTTGTTGTAAACCCTGTTTGGAGAGCGTTTATGGTGACATTCACTTTGGTGATGTCGGGGTTAAAGTATTTTTCAGAGTCCCTGGCTCCTGCCGCGTAGGGCTCGATAAATAGCAGAAGAATGGCCTTGAGCGATCTGTGCTGCGGGTTCACCCTAAGATTTAGCCTAGCGTCTGAGCCTTTCGCAAATGGCACCACCCTTTTCTCGCATTATATGGTCGTAGGCGCACTCCTTTCCGCTAGGGTAAACGCTCGTTGCCTCGTCAGCCAGTTGTTTGCTGCGGATCGTCTCGTACTCAAGCTGGATATTTGTCAACTTATACACAAGCTTACTTGTATCCGACCCCCTTACAACCTGAGATGCCGGTGCAAGCGTTAGCTCGAAGGTAATATCGCTGAAGAGGGCCTGCGGGTATAACACACCGTGGTCAGTCAAAATCTGGTGGTCCAGATTGATGCGGTATTTGTTTTTGTACACGATCTCCAGCTTATCTTCTGCAGCCAAGGTCTTCTTGTCACCTGCTTTTGAGCGGATTTTGCACAAATCCACACGCTGGATGCCCTCCGACAGCATGTTGTCGCGCTCATCCACTGAGAGAAACAGATCCTCAAATATTTTGTGAATGTCATAGCCAACGGTGTCCTGGACAAAGGTGCCGGCAAATTTAACAACGAGTTTGTCAACCAACGCCCGAGAAACATTCTGTGCGAGATAGTTGTTTACGTGGCCGCCGGCAAGCTCGATGTTAAAAATCAAGGCAAGCGAGCCCGACACGATAACCTCATGTTCGTTGAGCTTGGGCACCGAAACGTACAGGGTCTCGCCGGGCTTTTCCTCAGAGCGGTCAAATGTGATGCGCTTTACTGTGCGCTCTGCTTTCATTGCACCAATAGTCTTCTCGTTGTGCGTGGGCAGGAGGTTTAATTGTACAACCATAGCCAGAATATATGTATGTTTTATAAAAATAAATATATACTTTGTTAAATTATGGCAGAAGGAGGATATAATCCAACAACTGAGAATGAGAATCCTTGGGAAGACTGGGGGATTGACCACGATGATGATGATGATGATGACGAAGCAGAAGTTGACACAACAACCCCCTTTCAACCAGTCGGCTCATCCACCCCATATCATGGTGGTGAACAGCATGAAATGCACACAATGCCTCGCGAACAAAGTGGGTTTGATCCTGATGACATCCCTCTGCTTGGGGACTTACCAACAAACAAGGCAAAATTCAGCTTGGAATGACCTCACAGAAATGTTCCAAAATGCAAACAAAGAGGCGATCGAAACGTTTTATGAAAAAGATAAAAAAGGGAACCCAAGGCTGTACGTTAAAATGGTTGGCAGGGGGAAAAAGGCATATCCTCTGTTTACAAAAAGCGCTGTAACACAGCAACTTAGGGAAAACCCACAGATTTCACAAGAAATCAAAAGTTATCTCGGAAAGTCAATGCTTGATCAGATGAAAGACTTTGAAGCAGAACGAGACAAAAATCAACGAGAGCTGCAAGCAAAACAAAAGCAAAAACAACAAATGGAAAAAATACTTGCAGATAGAGACAAGATTCGTCAAAGCATGGACGAACTTAGAAATCAGATAAAACATGCTGATGATCAGATTCAGGATCTTGAAATTCAGCATGGAACGCTGAATGAGCAAGAAATACAAAGGCTGAAAGATGAAAAGAAAAATCTTGAAACAGAACATCAAAGTAAAAGAAAACAACTGATACAGAGTCAGAAAGCGTCAAAACAAGCAGAAAAAAATACAAGAGGACATCAATAAACTCACGGTTGATAATGATAATGATAATATAAACAGGCACATAAATGAACTTAATGAAAACATTGACTCCAAAAAACCACTTAACGAACTAAAACAACAAAAAGAAGAGCTTGAGCGCCAACACACTGAAGATAGACGCGTGATAGACGCTGAAGACACTTCCCCTTCTGACAGAGAAGCTACAAAAGCCCGAGTTGCAGAATGTGAAGAAGAGCTGGCAAGAGTCAATACACAAATTGAGGAGAGAGAAAGGGGCATGCCTTTGAGAGAAAGAATCAAAGAGAGATATTCAAGAAATATGGGTGGACCTTGCAAGCTGTTGTTCTGGGTGCTGGTTTAGTCATAGGAGCTGTGACGCTTTCTGTAATGAATGCCTTGAAAGCGGGGACTAAGGCTGTTGGAAATGGGCTTAAAGAACTTGGCAAAAAAGTAGCCTCCATCCTGCCCGGTCTCATCGGCTCTATCGTGAGCTATATTTTCAAAACGGCTGGACAGGTTATATCTTTTCTTGGCGAGCATGCTTGGCTGCTAATCCTTGCTGTGGTGGCCTTCTTGATTGAAAAGACAATCAAACGCAAGCGTTAACGCATCCAGGCAACAAAGCCTGCCAAAGCAAGCGCGCCCACAGCAACGAATGCCTTGTTTACGTGATGAGTATATGTGCCGCTCTCTTTTGTGGTCTCTTTTGGGGTCTCTGGTGCGGGAGCTGGCGTTGGGGCTGGCATGCTGGGAAATGGCTTTGCGGGCTTTTCACCCAGACCCTGTGCCTGTGTTGCCTGTTTGTGAATAGGGTTCGATGGGTGGCTGTTTGGTGAATTTATTTTTGTTGGTCCACCATCCATGGGACGTAGTGAGGACTTTTTTGTGCCCAGATTAACATCATTGTTCACGCCAAGCTTCATCTCTTGCGTTGCCTCCTTAAGATTGTTGTTATACCCGATCACGCTCTCTGTGTTGATAACCATGCGTGATGGCATTAGCCAGCTTCCTGGAGCTGTCGCAAAGTCTAGACGCACTTTCGTCGCTTGGATGGCAAGCTGATAACGCTGTACACTCGTTGCAATGTCGTTCAGTATTTTTGCCTCCTCTAGATGGGTGAGGAATACTCTCTGCGTTTCGAACGCTCGGCACCATTTCCAAGAATGCTGCTGCGGGTTTTGGCTTGTGAACCAAGAATGCAGTACACAAAGGCCTCGATTGACTGATTCATGCGCGCGAGCCCTGGCTGTGTTAGCCCTTGTGCGTAATCTGGCACAAAATTCTCGAATTGATTAACCGCACCTTGATCATTGCGAACGAAAGCTATTCCATTAGCGCGATAATTAGGGTCGTTTCTGTCAGTCACGCGTTCATCATTGAACAGAGCTAGTTCGGAATCTGGATAGTCGTAATAGGTAGAGATGTTGCCCTCTCCATAAGCTCCAATGTACACATTTCCAAGACCGTGATTTTTGCCGTATGTGAAACGGAAGTCAGAACTGGGGTCGACACCGAACTCTATGCAAATCTTCTTGTACGCGTCGATGTTGTATTTGTTGTCTTTCTGGTTGAATGTGGGGTCGTCTGGCAAAGCACTAATGCTTTGTTCCCCACTCATCTTGAACAAGATTCGTCTTGTTGTGAAATAAACGTGAAACCTGTAAAACGACCGGAGCTGTGGGGTTAGGGAGAGACTGGAGTTCTTATCAAACAGCAGGTCACGCGAGATTCCACAGCCGGTTGTTGCACACCACAGTAAAAAACTTAGCTGTTGTGGCCAAAAACTCATATGTGGTCCGCTAAGCCACTTTCTTCCATATTTCGCGGTTGTGAATTAAATCTGTGTCTCTGAAAATATTTCTGTATTTCGTTTTGAAATAACCTGTTGGCGTGACGTAAATCCTTTGCTCTTCGTTATTTAAAACAGCGCCAATCATCATGTCTTTGCTTATTGTCTTAGAAAAATCAACAGCTGGGATTGGCTTTTGTGTGTTTCGATTCAACATCAGCTGATAGGGGAAACCTCCGTCTTGATGTAAGCCCAAAGCGTCTTTCATGGCTTGAGTCCAATCTTTGGGCTCTATTTCTGAAACGAGCGCCCATGAGCCTGGGCCCTCTTTGTAAAGCACTGTTCCTGTAGCTTTGTGGTTATCATCAAAGTCGACTTGTACTTCAAACTTAGACATATCAGCTCGCGGGAAACGCTTTTTGAAGTCTGATATCGCCTTGGCTTAGGCCGCTGCAGAGAGCTTTGCTGCTTCTGGTGATTTCAGCCAAGCTAGTACAGGATCTACTGCGGGTTGGTTTGGAGGTTTTTTTCTTTATATATGGAGGGTTGTAGGCATTTGGAGGAGTAAAAAATGGGGGTGGGGGTAGTTGTGACCTCCAATGTCTAGACCAACGTTTGAACTAGGCAAGAATCCACCAGGACGTCTGCCAAACATGTTTATATAAATATATTTTAAAAAATGTATTATATACACAACGGTTGTGCTAACAATCGTCTCGCCTTCTAACCCTCACACAATCTACTTCGATCACGCGCTTCCAAAAGCGAGTTATATCCCGCTTATATCTTGCTCGCTTTACAATTCGTGGAATACTTTGAAACAAAGAGGAGAGATAACATTGTTTACTAATGGGAGTAAAGAAGGAACTGTCAGGAGGCTTCTCCCAGGGCATTACACTCTTGAGTATTTGGCAAAAGAATTAGAAAACGTATTCCCAAATAAAAACTTTAAATTAGGCACCGAAACAAACACGCCACTGGGGTCGATGATCATTTTCAAAGAATACCAGGAAGAGGTGAACTAGACCGCGATCTGTCAGAATTGCTTGGAATAAATCCTAAATTGCTGTTCCCAACAACATTCGTCAAAGGATTAACGTCACCAACCAGTTACTTTATCCACTGTGATCTGGTTGATAAAGAACAAAACCTACTCAATGGGAAGCCTTCTACAGTTTTGGCTCGATTTGATGTTCGTGGAAAACCCTTTGAGGAAGTTTTCTATGAATCAACACAGCAAAATGTCTTGCGTGACACCTCATCTTGTGATTATGTAAATAGCGTGTCTCTATCAGTGAAGGATGAAAGTGGAGACCTCTTTGACTTCAACAATAAGCCATCAGAGTTTGAAATAGAGATAAATTAAAAATATATTTATACCCCACCATGAGTTTTGCCAATGTACTGCCTCCATCGGCTCCGGAATACAGCGAGACTGAACCTCTATACGCAGTCTTAACTAATGGCGATAACTTCCGTCTCAAAAAATCTCTGACTTACAGAAAGAGCTTGAATCAGAAGCGGGCCACTATAGACAGGTCGCAAAAAAATATAAACGAACCCACTCCATTGTTCACGGTTCGGTTGTAGGCCTTGGTTTTATCTCTGCGGGCTTATCTTCCGCCACCGTGGCAACGGCTTTAACTGGAGTTGGAATAATTGCCAGCTCTCCCCTAGCCAGCATCGCTGCTATTTCAGGGTTTTCATCCGCTGGCCTTACTACATTCTGTAAACGGCTCGAAAGAACGATCACGAAACATGAAAAGATCTACACGCTCGCCCTTGCTAAACGAAACTCTGTCAACGAGTTGGTTTCTAAGGCTCTCACGGACAAGCGCATCAGTGATTCAGAGTTTTCAATCATACTTCGCGAGGTAGAGAAATACCATGAACTTAAGAGCGGCTTTCCCTAATTTTCGCCTTCGACCATGCAAGATAAAAAAATCGAAAATTTTCAAACTTTGTCATAACAAAGGTCTTACTAAACCATTTGTAAAAATATAAGTTTCAGTTTGTTTACTTTAATATTTTTCCGTTACGGCGACTTTTCCACTCAGATGACTCAGGAGCGAGGAAAACTGACTTGGAAGTGTCACTTGTTTAAACTTCTCGTCTTCAAAATATGACGCGTAGAAATAAAAATGAAAGCAATATACTAAAAGGAGAGTATTTCTTCCACACGTAAGCATTGTCAAATATCAATTTTATGAAAACCAGAATTTTTGACAGATTTTCAAAAATTAACCGTTTTGAGTGGAATTGTCCTATGCGAAAATAAGGCCAAATTCAAAAGCAAAAAACACGTCTTGGTACATAACTTCGCCAGATAAGACTACATTCGTCGGAATAAGCAATGTTTCTTCTACGATTTTATGAAATAAAATTTTTGGGTAAATTAAATAGAAAAATTTAAGAGCGCAATATGCACATCGTATTTATCCTCAAAACATGACCTTTTGACCTTCACTAACGGCAAAGTAGTGACCAGCGTTTTCAAGTAACACCCGTTAATTCTGATTTTTTGCGGCTATGATCCAAACTTTAAGCCTCCTGGTAAGCTTTAAACTCAAGTAAAGTTATCAAATCAGAAATAAGCGGTGTTTTCTTGCAAGTAAGTACTTATTTTAGCGTGAAAACATTTGCATAAATCGAGTTTATTTTTCTGACAGTTGAAATATTTTCATTTACATTCATTATGTAGAATGGTGGCAACAGAAAACAAGATAGGTTACTCGCCCAACTATCAGTATCTATAAAGTGTATCGTACCTTGAAATGACGAGAAGACCGCTAAAAATCAACCGTCGAACTTCGGTGATCTTTCAAAATACCATAACTGTCACGCAATATACGAAGGTCTTGAATTACAAGCCACGCGGACAATCATGGCTGCGTGTGGTTATGCCCGGGGGGGGGGGGGGGGGGGGGGGGACTCAACAAAGTTTTGTACGGGGATGCTCCGCCCCAAGGTCAAAACCCTTACCCTTTCATATACCGTTCAGTTTTAGACAGAAAAGGTACCCCTTTTATACACCTTTCATTGAAAATGGTACCCCTTTCATATAGCCTTTACGTGCCTCTGTTTGATATATTTTGAAAGGCCCTTTTCTAATACTTAAATGGCAGTTTCCCCTTACCCTTTTTTATACTTCAACTTGTGTTTTCCACACCCTTTCCTATACTTCGTGAAATCCCTACCCTTTCATAATACTTAAACTCGTGAAATCCCTACCCTTTCATAATACTTAAACTCGTGAAATCCCTACCCTTTCATTTACTCATATACCTCCAGCCTAAAAAAGGTACCCCTTTCGGGCGGAGCATCTCCGTATAGCCCAATATAGGGAGTATGAACCCCCACCCCGGGTGGTGATGCGGCATTTGTTGGAGGAATTTGTGGATGTAGCTCAAACAATCCTGCAAATGTTCAGTACGTTACAATACACAAGTGCAAAAAGGATATCAGTGCACATCTGAACGGCTACAAAGTGTGGGATTCTTCACTAGATTCGGAGGCAAGCCTTTTGCTGGCGCATGCAGAAACTACCATGAAGTAACTTTTAAAGTATTATCATCACTTTCGATGACGAATAGTCCCTATTTTCTCTTAGGGATAGTCTAGCGAAAAGTGAAACAGTGTTCACAAACAAGCGTGGGAGAAAGTTGTCTGCCTTGCCGATACATGTACTCAACAAATGAGAACAATGAAAGCGCGTCAAGTTACTATGCAGCTGGTGACTCGCAAGTTTTGCTTTCCGCTCGACTATCAGAGACGGTCGGAGATCAAGCGTTAACCGCCACCGCATAGCATAAGCATGTGCTTATGCTATGCTTGCGTCACATTTATGTCAAGTGAGAACGGGGATGAAATAAGCACAAGCATAAGCACAAGGCAGTCAACCAAATCATCCGCCATCTTTGATTCGGATCTCACAGCCGAGGAAAGCTGGTATCGGGAATTTCGTTCATACTGCGTTTGCGTATGTCTTTATGCTTATGTTCTGGCGTTCTCACTTGCTTTTCGGCCGATTTATGCTTATGCTTATGCTTGTGCTTATGCGCTAGTGAAAACCAGCCTTAAAGCCTTCCGAACAGATTTCGACCGAAACGATTGGTTGGGTGCTCCTGTTTATACGACAGAGATTTCTTTTCTTTTCCTGGATTTGGAAACAGTACAGCTAGCTGGCTTATACCTGTAAACATAGGCCGTTTAATATTTTTATCATCCTTTTGGTCGGTACTGCACTTACTTTAAAAACTGTTTACTGTTTTTAGGGGTATTTTGGTCAATTTTTAATTGAACTCAACAAATTATAAAATCCTTTGTTCTTAAAATGATACCTCCAAAATGATATACCGTACATAGTAAACGGAATGTGTTTAATTTTGTTCTATTTCTAATTTTTTTATACCATTGTTGTAACTGAATTACAAGCCAACGGGCAAACCAGTGCATTAATAAAATTCTTTGGCAGATAACGACTTCACTAAGGCGAGACAAACCTAGTGAGCCTTGAGTCAGTTGAATATTGTTCAGTACATTTCATCGGAATTATTTCCTAATCTAGACAGCCTTTTCTAATTGCTAAAAGTTGAGAGTCTAAAGTAAATAAAATTTATGGGAAATTCTTCGCCCTCCTCCCAGAGCCCTCCTCCCCACACCGCTCCACCAACACGGGGCGTAGCTGGTAACGCAAGACCTCCGTACATTGCGTGACATTTATGGTAGATCATCGAAGGTGCGACACAAAGTTCGACGGGTTCGACGGTTGATTTTTAGCGGTCTTCTCGTCATTTCTTGTACAGGAAGGGGCTCTCAAGGTACGATAAACTTTATAGAAACTGATAGTTGGGCGAGTAACCTATCTTATTTTCTGTTGCGACCATTTTACAAAATGAATGTAAATGAAAATATTTCGACTGTCAGAAAGATGAACTCAATTTATGCAAATGTTTTCACGCTAAAATACGTACTTACTTGCAAGAAAACACCGCTTATTTCTGATTTGATGACTTAACTTAAGGTTGATGCTTACCAGGAGGCTTAAAGTTTGGATCATAGCCGCAGAAAATCAGAATTAGCGGGTATTACTTGAAAACGCTGATCACTACTTTGCCGTTAGTGAAGGTCAAAAGGTCATGTTTTGAGGATAAATACGATGTACATATTGCGCTCTCAAATGTTTCCATTTAATTTACCCAAAAATTTTATTTCATAAAATCATAGAAGAAACATTGCTTATTCCGACAAATGTAGTCTTAACCGGCTAAGTCATGTACCAAGACGTGTTTTTTGCTTTTGAATTTGGCCTTATTTTCGCATGGGAAAATTCCACTCGAAACGGTTAATTTTTGAAAATCTGTCAAAAATTCTGGTTTTCATAAAATTGATATTTGACAACGCTTTCGTGTAGAGGAAATACCCTCCTTTTAGTATATTGCTTTCATTTTTATTTCTACGCGTCATATTTTGAAGACGAGAGGTTTAAACAAGTGACACTTCCAAGTCGGTTTTCCTCGCTCCTGAGTCATCTGAGTGAAAAAGTCGCCTTAACGGAAAAATATTTAACTAAACAAACTGAAACTTATATTTTTACAAATGGTTTAGTAAGACCTTTGTTATGACAAAGTTTGAAAATTTTCGATTTTTTTATCTTGCATAGTCGTAGGCGAAAATTAGGGAAAGTCGCTCTTAAAGCCTTGATTCGCTCTGGTGAAACAAAGGCTACACAACAAAACAGTCAAACTCGAGCGCCTGATATAGACAAGATCAAAAGCGAGCTTCGCAAAGAAATCAATAAAGAATTTCAAAAAAAGATCAATCGTCTCACAGCTGTGTCCAAGTCAGATTTGAAAGATTAAACTCAGGGTTTAATCTCTACTGCTCAAGGGAAAAATCCCGTTAAACTGAAAAAATATAAACCACTATATATAACAATGCCTACTCTCAAAGAAATAATTGCCCTTCTACAGGAGGCAAATAAAAAATACGATGAATTATATCAGAAGCATAAAGACTTAAAATCAGCTACAACAGCCTTTATCAAGACTATATGAAACTGCAAAACAGACTACTTTGCCAAGATTGCAAAACACGATGTAAAGAAGAGGAAGAAGGTGGTTGCACCGAACTTTGTAATCTTTACAGCGCCCCATAAATTCCGAAGTGCCCCATAAATACCGAAGCGCCCCAACTTTGTTGAAAAAAGTTTTTCTGTGGCGCTTCAGAATTTATTTTTTTTGAAAAATAAAAACGGGGCGCTTCGGAATGTATTCGTTAAAAAAGTTTTTTGGGGCGCTTCGCTATTTTGGGGCGCTTTGTAATGTTCGAGAAGTTTCGTTCCCCAATTGAACATTAATCATTTTCTAATAATAAACATGACGGAGTTGCGAAATACTGAAGTTTTATGAGCGTTTTATCACACAACTGTCTATCGTTGGACGTATGGATGAAAAGAAAAAATACGAGACTCAACTCTGACTTAGATATTCAACATAAACAAGTTATGCTACGTAACCTCACTGGCAGAGACTACACAACCGAACTTTACCGCTCACAACTACCAGAAAAGCTCTATGCCATCTTCGAAGCTCTTAGTTCTACAGCAAAACACGAGTTTATCCATTATACAGCGAAAGCAGGTTTGTTATCATTTCAAATAGAACAAACAAAAGTCTAAAATCATGTCTAGACTGTGGCGGTTCATTTTCACTCGAGTGTGATTCTACAGAACTTGTTTGTACAAAATGCGGTCGTGTTGAAATCATAGACGGAGCGGTCTTTACTAGTGATCAACTCTACAAAAATAATATGAAAATAAAAGGCCGCTCTACTTCAAAGTATGCTTTTAATTATTGTCTCGACAATATACTCGGTAATGTCTCATTGACAAAAATAGGCGACAGCGAAAGGGTTTTATCAGAATTACGGAGGGAAATGGAAGAAAATGATATTCTTTCAGAAGGGCTAACAATAAATGTTTTGAGAATTTTACTGCGTAGAATTGGCCGTAGTAATTTATTCAAATATTCTACTCAGTTGCTGTGCGTCATTTCCGGTAAAAAAAAACCCGCACTTGACCTACGAACAAAAAGGTCTGATATAGTTTATTTAGTCTTGCATCCTGAATTACCTACCCAAGAGCATTTATTACTCCTTTTTTATTTACAAAATCTTAGATTTAATATTACCAGAAGGACCACAACGCGAGATTTTATTTTACATACAACTTCAGAAACCCGCTACAAATCTAAAGAACGAAAAACTTTGGCGTTTAGCTACTAATGACGCGGGCATTAATACTATACCGAGATCATTTTACTCTCGCTCTTCGTAAACTAATTTATTCTCTAAAAAGTCTTTCATAAATTCGCCATCATCGCCGGTGTTTGGTACTGTTTCCTCTTGTTTAGCTGGAATTTCGTCTGGGCAACCCTCGATTTCCTCCTCAAAAGCGATTTGTTTTATTTTTTCCCGTATACTAGATAAATTTTGGTGAAAACGCTTTACTAATCCTTGAATGTTTTCTAAGAAATTTGGTTCTTTTGTTGCCCAAATTTCAGTCAAATCAAGCAGTCTCCACGCAAAGACTGCTACTGGTTTTAGCCTTTCAGATGATTTAAATGCTTGTAGCATAGAAATCAATCGCTCTCTCTCCTTACCTTCATCTTGTTTTGAAAACCCCATTCTCACTTTGCCGTAACAACACCAGATGTTTTTCTCTGCAATAGATTTCATTACCTTCTCAAACAAGGCTTTCGATGTTTCAAGGGCACCAAGGTCAATGAGGCTGTTTTGATTTTTTGAAATTTTTTCTTTGCTAAATAAATAACAAACTCCCCAGGCAAGAGTTGTTTTGTCTTTTGTCTTGTATATAATCCCTCCGTTTAAAAACTGATTATGGCCTAAACTAGGTTCTAGCTGTTTTAAAGAACACATTTAAAGCGTCCACAAATAGACCTTTGTTTACTCTTTCTCCACTAAAAGCAAGGCAGTTTGTACTTGATTTCTATAATAACGAGGGATTTTGTTTATAGCTATTTCCTCTTGAACGGGCATTTAAATTCTAACAAAACTATAGTGTTATCTCTACTAATAAAATACCCGTCTGGACTACAGGTAACCTTTCGATAAAGCGGATGATCGCTTACAAGATTAAGAGAAATACTATACCCAAAAACTGAAACAGAGTGTTTTAGTTCAAAATACTTGCGTATTAATGGCTCGAATAGGTTGCCCCAAGTACAAGCCGTAATATTGAGCACATCTGTGGGTTGTATTTTCTTTAAGAGCAAGCTTTTTCGTGACTCAAACGGTGAAGATCCTGTCAAAGCAGAGATCTGATGCGCCGATAGTATTTTGTCCTGCTCGCACCCAGTCGGCGCTCTTTTGCATCAAACCAGTCATCCTTGATTTAAGAAAGTTTATGAATGCTTGTGCAGTTGCCATCACTTGTATATACAAAGGGTATACATTTCTTCAATTGGTGATGCCCCACCCCAAAGTCTTCCAGAAAGGCTCCGAGAGGTGGAATTACCCGCTTGGACAAGTGCTTAAAACACAGTCACTGATCTAACAAATAGTACTTAGAACGATACCGTCTCGGGCTCAGCATTTTTAAGGGCTAGCGAACCCCCACAGAACCCTTCTAGGTATGGCTCACCGTCATTAGGTCTATACCCCTAGAACCGACTGAAAGGAGGTCCTGGGGGCTTAAATCAAATGACGGTGAACCATTCCTAGAAGGTTCTGTGGGGGTTCGCTAGCCCTTAAAAATGCTGAGCCGGAGAGGGTATCGTTCTAATTACTGTCTCTGAAGCTCTTCCCACACAGCACACAAGAAGGTCAAATGACAAAGGGCGACATCTAAAGCCTTGTTTGGTAGGAAAAAAGCAATGCATCCGAGCAACCTTGCGCGCCAAAACGATCATCTGTTGGGTCATACCCATTAAAACTGGCCACCCTGGAGGAAAAGGTGACAGCCTTGGAACTACCATAGTACCTACCGAATCCTGAGCAAGGAGAAATCGAAGCAAAGGAAAAAATAAGACCAAGGGGCGGGAAAACGTAGGCATTGACTTTGCACCCATCACAATACATTGAAATGTAGGAGAATCCCGCCCTGTCTGTTTCTCATGGCGTTTCTGTCTAGAGTCGTAGGATCCAAGGAATGACCATTTTCACCTCCAAACTCCGTCTGGACAATCTGCCAGCATCTTGGTGACAGCATAGCGTCGTTACGAAACAGCTTTCGCGGAAACCAGTCCGCCGCATTCATGTTTGAAGGGACAAAGATCATTGATAAAGCAATATTTTCTCTCAATAGCCAAAGTAAAAACGCGCGGTTCAAATCCTTGCAACGAGAACCTCTACCATGCCAGATATAAATAATAGCCTGGTCATCCACTTGAATATCGAGGCGGCAATCTCGAACTTCTGGCGGAAGAGATTCTAGAGCTTTGCCACTGCATGTACTGCCCTCATTTCTTTGACATTGATATTCAACGAGAGAAGGTCCTCCTCCCAAAAATCGCCAAATGTCAATTATATACTCCCGAGCTTGTGCGAATCACCGCTGCCCAACGAGACAGTGATGTGTCCGTTGTTAACTTGAGTGCCACATACTCTTCCTTTCTCCACGGAATATACTCGGACCAAGAATCCAGGAAACGCCAGAACACCAATTCCTCTCGCAGCATGGGTGAAAAGTGGAATTTTGCTTTCCCGAGGCCGCCCCAATAGCCGACGCCAACTCACGTATATAATATTTTGCCCCAGGGAATGCAAGCGTAAACGAAATACACTTTCCCATAAGCTTTTGGAGAGATTTGACAGCCACCGAATCCCTGCGGGTAAGGAGGCTTTCACTTAACACCGCAAACCTTTGTTTCTTAACATCTGGAATCAAAAACGCCTGCAAGTGCGAATCAGCCAACATTCTCAGGTATGATATCCGCCCGACTGGGACAAGGATGTACTTTGCTAAACCAAGGGAGTACCCCAACATAATTAAAACTCGACAAACAATATAAAGGGAGGCCTCCGCTGACCTCCTACTAAAAAGAGTGTCTCGCAGACTTATAGGGCGGGACCAGAAGCCCTCTTTAGCGAACAGTTCTCCTACCAATCTATCATCGATATAAAGGGACAGGCGACACCGAGGCCCCGAAGATAGCTAACTGCTGCTAAACTCACAGACTGGTAAACAAAAGGATAATTTTTCCAGCTAAATGGCAGAGTCGCGTTAACAAACCACCAGCCATTCCATTCAAAGCCCACAAGCTCTTGTGATTTTTCCGTGAGCAGGATGTGGTCATAGCCCACATTATCATCCAATTTAGACATAAAGGACTCCGCATAAAGAAAACGTAAAACCTCCGCCAATTTATCTAATGAAAATGGCGTGTCTGCCATCCTTAAATTCAGAAACCAAGCAGCAATACACAAGCCAGGTTTCCAAGGCTCTACAGTGAGGTATAAAACAAGCCAAGGAGGTTCCACTGTTCCTCCTGCATCCCAAACTTTCACCGCTCTAGTAATAATGCGGGACTATATTTCGTATGAAATAACCGTTTCCAAGCCTTTACAAAATAGGTGGTTTGAAAAGACTTTCCTTGGCGGAGAAGGGCTGCCGTAATGAGCTCCTGTAAACACTCCCTTAGGGACGGAGAAAATCCAAAATATTGACTCTTGATAGTTTTCTTATCCTGGAAGTCCTGCAGAATGACATTCCCACGCTTCCAAATGATTGTGAAGTTCCCCTGCTAAAAGCATGCTCGGGTCCCGAAACTTTACTTCTTTAATAGTGGAATTTCCCCTCTGATAACACCCGTTTGATACTTGACCAAACGGCGTCAACAGTCGTCACCTCCTCTAGACCTGAGGCCGAGACTCCATCCGACCAAACCCATTGAATTTTCCTTGTTGCAGCCAATTGCTGCACTTTGCTCGGGGAAAAACATTCCCCCACATCAACGATCTCCCTTATTTCGAGCTAAATAAAGAAATAGAAAGAAAAACGAGTAACCAACGGATGGAATCGAAGAAAAACCCGCTTTACTTCTCCCCGACCCAGGCCTAGAGATGACTGCCACTGCCCGACAAGTCGAAGCAACAAGGGATGCCATCGTTGACAATCGCTTGCGGAGTCACCTCGCAGGACCCAGAAATTGAAAAATAGATATAAAACTATAAACCCAACAACAACTTCTGTCTGTTAAGAACGAATCCCATGACACTTTCTCAGTCCTTCGCTTCCTATCTTCATTATCGGTCCGGTAGCACAGGGAACCCACAGTTACCCGCAAGTCATATGCCCCATTCACACCACCAGTTAAACAGTTTAAATGTTGTTTAGTTTAACTACGTTTTTAGCCTCTATCTTGGACGTTTTGAAATGTATATGACTTAAACTACCTGGAATGGTAATAAAGTCAATGAAGTTTCTTTTAGTAAAGATTTCACTCCAAATATTACGCGAGGTTAGGAGGTATTTTTCTAAACCTGTTTTAAACTAAACAACATTTAAACATGTTTAAGCGTTGGTGTGAATGGGGTAATATTCATATTTACTCCCCACACAGTAAAAGAAAAGTGTACACGTTAACTTACCAACTTTATTTCATGAACAATCTCGTCATAAAAGACGAGCAAAAAATTACAACACTCCAAGGCATATGCCTAGAACGTCAATAACAGCCACGAAGACTTTCCCGCATATACATCTATAACTAAGGTTTTTTCCACAAAACCTAGCAATATGGCCATACCGACCGCAGGTGTAACACTTAATCAGTATATGCACGCGATCGTTGATTCGAAGGCCCCCCAAAAACATAAAACTAGGTCACACAAGACAATCACGCCTCTCAAAGAACATTAGGTTCACCCAGATACCTATAACGCATATTATTGGGCTCACCACGCCGGTTTTGAGTTTCCACTGGACTCATGTAAAATACGCTTCTCAATTGGCATAGACCTTTACAGGGGCTATATTTCAGTAACTGCGAGTCCTCAAAAGAGAACCCAACCGCCAATATATCCCCCTCTTACAACAACTGACTTAGACATATTATATCCTACTGACAACGTCGTTGGACTCAACCTTTTTTCGTCATTATGGGCTCACATAGAAACAACTTATCTCAACAATGAGTTCACAAAGATACTCAACTTACTTCGTCGTTGGGCTAAAAAAGAAACCCTTTATCTGAACAGAGAGTTCACAAAGATACTCCACTTACACTTACTCCGTCAATTTGGCTCACCAAGCAACACTTAATCTCAATAGCGAGTTCACAAAGAAACTCAACTTACTTCGTCATTGGGCTCACAAAGAAAGGTAGTGTCGAAAACGAAGCACTCGAAAACGAAGACCGAAGCACGAAGCACCCTGACAGTCGAAAACGAAGCACCCAAAACTCGAAAACGAAGCATCCGAAGTCGAAAACGAAGCACCCAAACTCGAAAACGAAACACCCGAAGTCGAAAACGAAGCACCCAAACTCGAAAACGAAGCACCCTAACTCGAAAACGAAGCACCCTTTTAATATACGTTTTCGATTTTCGATCCGAAAAAAGAACCACACTTGTGATCCGGTTTCGATTGCAAAACAGTCACACAAGTACAAATTACACTGCTTTCCGGGGTGTCTCGAAAACTCAGACCTCGGATCCGTAAAACGTAGACCCTCTGGGTGTTTCGACAGCTCAGAACCAAAACCTTTTAAAACAAATAACAAAGTTCATGAACAATGTCGCGTTGTGATGGGTTCGCAATGCCTCACGTTACAGGACCGGATATTACCCCAACCGGATATAAAGTTGTCTCGAATAAGAAATGAAATACTTCAGGAAAGCAATGTTTTTTGCATGGGAAATCTTTCTTGCTTTCCTCGATGACAATAATTTTGCAAACAAACCAAAAAAAAAATTCTTCTTTTCATTCGTTAACGATTACATTTTTGCTGACGTTCTTTCGCGCTAAATTTTTAACTCCGCTTAAATATCACGTCCACATGGCGGTCCGATGTTTTTAGAAAATGACTGTGAATCCCGGAGGGGGGGGGGGGGGGGGGGGGGGGGGTGTACTCCGGCCCTTATATAAGCTATATAGGTATGTACGGCACTAAAGGGTATGGTTTTCAAGCCGTCTTCCTGGTCTGAAATAGGGTATCGAATTTTGGGTCAGGTCTGAAATGGGTTAGGGAAAATTGCATATTTTGGTGTGAAATAGGTATTTCAATTCAATTCAAATCGAAAAAGTATAGCGGGTTTTATGAGGTCATCAAAAAGTTCGGGTGTTTCGTTTTGGAGTTTGGGTGCTTCGTTTTCGACTTCGGGTGCTTCGTTTTCGACTGTCAGGGTGCTTCGTGCTTCGGTCTTCGTTTTCGAGTGCTTCGTTTTCGATACTACTGGGATCAAATGTCATTCCGGCGATGATTGTCGTTGTTCACGCAATGTGACATGTTTTAAATGTGGAAAACCCGAGCATTTTGCGTCGGTGTGTCGAAGCAAGACTCCTCAGGGTGGTCGAACAAACTTCGACTCACAACGTGGACGAAATGTTGACAAAGGAAAGTCCCGTGGAAATCGTGTACGCTATGTTGATGAGCAAGACCAACAACCGTTGCGTGACACATTCCGATCACCAGACTCTAACAGTGATGATGCCTACACCGATGAATATGCTTTCGCATTTCAAAGTAGCGCGAGCACCTTTCCTGTTGTAATCAATGGCCTTTCCGTTGGAGTAATCATTGACTCGGGCGCATCACGTAATATTGTCAACTCCGTCGTGGCGGACCAACTCCGTGACATTGGTTCCAATTTCCAAAAGTGCCGACGTTTCATTCACCCTTACAGGTCACCGCCAATAGTATGCGAGGAGTACCTGACCGCTCACATCAGCATCAGCGGAGTTCAACCCGTATCAGCAGATTTCCTTGTTGTCCCAGGCTCCGCTCCATCGCTTTTGAGCAAAGTTACAGCCGAGAAACTTGGGATCCTGAAAGTTGGAGTGAATCATGTCTCGCAATCCAGCTCACCGTCATCTACAGACGATTTTCTTGCCAAGTATCCAGGCTTGTGTGAGGGAATTGGATGCCTCAAAGATACTGAAGTGATGCTGCACATTGATAAGAGTGTACCCCCAGTTGCCCTCAAGTACAACCGCACCCCGTTCCATATGCGTGACAAGGTTGCCCAGGAGATTGAAAAGTTGGAAAAAGAAGGCATTATCGAGAAAGCGTCAGGTCCGACTGAGTGGATTTCGAGGATTGTCACTCCCCCAAAGCCAAAGAGTCCCGGAGAGATCCGTCTCTGTGTAGACACGAGGGCCGCCAATCAAGCCATCCAAAGAACAAGGCATGTCACGCCAACAATTGAAGAACTGACTACAGATCCTAATGGTGCGACTGTTTTCAGTAAGCTTGATCTTCGCTCCGGTTATCAGCAGCTAAAGCTGCACCCCTCCTGTAGATACATCACAACCTTTTCCACACATCTTGGACTCTATCGATACAAGAGACTGAGTTTTGGAATCAATGCCGCCGCGGAGATCTTTCAGCACACAATTCAAACGTTGATAGCTGACATTCCCGGTGCAAAGAATATCAGTGATGACATCGTAGTATATGGCAAAGATCAAGGCGACCACGACCGTGCATTAGATCAGACCCTGCAGAGGCTTCACCAGTCAGGTCTGACTGTCAACCCCCGGAAACGTGAATTCAACAAACCCAGCATCGAGTTCTTCGGTCACATCTTCTCTAAAGATGGTATAACTCCAGCCCCTAGTAAAGTTCATGCACTTCGCGACGCTGCTGAACCGCGGAATCCTACAGAACCCCGCTCCTTCTTGGGCATGGACCAATACAGTGCCTGTTTCATTAAAGATTTCGTGACAATTACCGAGCCCCTACGCAAGTTGACCAGGAGTCAGACACCATGGACTTGAGACAGACCTCAAGTTGAAGCATTTGAACAGGTCAAGAATGCTCTCTCAGAAACCACTGCAATGCCCTACTTCGACCCTGACAAACCCACTAAGATTCTGGTAGACGCCAGTCCCGTTGGCCTTGCTGGAATTCTTATGCAAGATAACAAGCCAATCGCGTATGGCAGCCGCGCACTCAGTGACGTCGAAACACGATACTCGCAAAGAGAACGTGATGCTTTAGCAGTCGTGTGGGCATGCGAACATTTTGATATCTACGTCCGTGGTGCATCATTCAAAGTCGTAACAGACCACAAGCCACTAGTCCATATCTGGAAAAAACCAAACCCTCCGCTTCGCATCGCGAAATGGGCGCTAAGGTTACAACCCTATCATGCAGTCATTGAGTATCGCCCCGGGCACGACAACCCCGCAGACTACATGTCAAGACATCCGTCTAAGCAGAACATCCTGTCTAGCAGACAAGAAAAGATGGCAGAAGACTATGTGCAATTCATCTCCCAGACTTCACTCCCCAACGCTCTCACTATTGAGGAGGTGCAACTCGCTACAGAGCAAGACAGCACGCTACAGGTCGTCATCAAGATGATACAGACAGAAAAATGGTGTGACGTCAAGATGCACGAAGAGCCATCCGCAGTCAATCATTCCGCGCTGCTACAATTTCGGAATGTCCGTGAAGAACTCACTGTTAATCACAGCGCTAACCTGATTCTCAGAGACTCCCGAATAGTAATACTTTCCAGTCTTCAAGCAAGAGTTGCACAGTTAGCGCATGAAGGACACCAAGGCGAGTGTAAAACCAAGGCACTAATTCGCAGCAAAGTGTGGTTTCCTGGAATAGACGCCGCGGTAACAGAAGCTGTCCAGCGATGCATACCCTGTCAAGCAAACACGTCCCGACGCCGATTTAAGCCACCGAACATGTCAGATCTTCCGCGTGGACCCTGGTTTAACCTTAGTATTGATTTCTGTGGCCCACTCCCGTCAGGCCAATACTTACTTGTGATGATCGATGAGTACTCTCGTTGTTGTTCGCAGTACCGCCGCCGAGACAGTAATTCCAGTCGTCGACAAAGTCTTCTGTACGGATGGGTATCCTGAGGTCATTAAATCCGATAATGGCCCACCGTTCAACGGTCAAGCGTGGAAAAGTTTCGTCAACAGTTGTGGTGTTAGACATAGAAATATCACTATATTGTGGCCTCAAGCCAACGCCCAGGCAGAAAGTTTTAACAATCCCCTGATGAAGGCAATCCGAGCTGCCAAAGTTCAAGAACACAGCTGGATAAATGCCATGCATCAATTTCTGCGTGTCTACAGGTGCACGCCTCACACCTCCACGACCTTTACGCCTTATAACCTACTCTTTCGGCGCGAACCGCGAACTAAGTTTCCGGAGGTCAGCAGTTCATTTTCACGTGCTGATGACAAGCTTGTCCGTCTTCGAGACTCCCAAGTCAAAAGCTCCATGAAAACGCACACCCCAAAGACCGCAATTGAGATCGGTGATGTCGTTCTTGTGCGGCAACCCAAACCAGAAAGGCACCATGATCACTGCCAAAAGGGAGGGTGAACCGCCAATCACACGTAATTCGTCGATGTTTCATCACCTACCTCAAACCTTACTGACCAAGTCACCAGAGCTGACCCTGTTGGACCAGAGTGGTAGATCAGCTAAGAGTAGAGTTGTTGGTCCACCATCCATTTCCGAAAGACCCAAGCGAACAATAAGGAGACCCAAAAGACTGATCGAAGAAATATAATGCCTGTTTCGAAAGAATTTAAGAACTTTGAACTCTGTTTGTGTGAACGCTAAAGACTTTAAGAACTGTGGATGTTAGTTAATTTTTTTCTAAAGCATCCAGGTCATTTGTTTTACTTTATTCTTTTTTTCCTTTTTTCGTTCTAAGTTTTCTTTTGTTAAGGAAAAGAGGGATGTAATAGCCATGATTGACATTTCCCGGCATGCTTGGTGTGCATGGATTAGCGAACACATGGTCGGGATTGAAGAGGTCGTAGTTGGTTTTGTATCAGTATTTATTCGACCATTAAAGGACCATTACAACATCGTCATAACAGGGGACTTAAAGTGCAATCCTGTTGACCTGTGGCTTCCTCGCACTCAAAGGGCGCTCGAATTCATGGACCTATATGAGGGTATGACCAACATTCTCTATGCTAGATTAGACTTGCTAGACCTGCTCATGACCGCCACCCCTTGATTTTCCCGCGCTGAAGTTTTAGAGAACGTCCTCACTGATCATCGACCGCTGGTGTAGAGAGTTATTCCTCGCAGTGTCATATGTACATCGTATAATTTCATGGAGATGGTTATAACAGCGAGCATCCCTTGAAGACATCGATAAGCAAACTTGACACTGAAACCACTGCAGGTCATTTTAGTGCGAATGTTTTATTTGCTTTAAATAACGTGGAGAAATAATATATTAAATAAAGAGAAATTCAGTAAAGTTCGTTCGTTTTTCCTGTAACTTGCTAAAGGTGCTTAGGTTGTTACTTTATTTCTATAACATAATTCAACTATATTTTATGCTTTTATGACATTTTATACTTTAACACCTTTCCGAACATGGTGAAAGGTGACACGTTTTTCGTTTAAAAATACCACGCAATAAAGCAAATTGTTTTGACATTTGCAGCCTATGAAAACAAGTGAAATTGATTAATGTTTGTTGTTGGTTCTCTCCTTGCTACGAGAGGTTTTTCTCCGGGTACTCCGGTTTTCCCCTCTCCTCAAAAACCAACACTTCCAAATTCCAATTAGATCTGGAAAGTGTCCCCAATTAGTACTCGCGTGCTAGATACCTTTGACACTTAAATAAAGTGATTATTATTTATTATTATTATTATTATGTTTATGCCATACAACCCTGTGAACCATTGTCAAAGACAAAATTGATGTTTGAATGATGAATAGTAAGATGCTATAAATCAGTACATTTCATGTCACCATTCACCAATTTATACCATGGTATTGTACTATTAAAATGGACACTGTCTTAAGTGATTTTCCGGTTAACGCTTTATCCCAGAGCACGCTCGGTAGCTACTTCATATATGATATACTATTATGTACCGTAGTATATTCTGTACTCTCTTACTTGGCTTATGATATACTATTATGTACCGATATATATGCTTGGTCTACTTGAGTTGCTTGAGTTACTTGGTCTACTTGAGGTGCTTTGCGTACTTGAGGTACTTTGTGTACTTGAGGTGCTTGGCGTACTTGAGGTGCTTGGCTTACTTTAGTTGCTTGGCATGCTTGAGGTGCTTTGTGTACTTGAGGTACTTGGCGTACTTAATTTGCTTGGCATATCCTTGAGCTACTTGGCTACTTGAGTTGCTTGGCGTACTTGAGTTGCTTGGCTTGTTTGAGGCACTTTGTGTACTTGAGGTGCTTGGCGAACTTGAGATGCTTGGCGAACTTGAGCTACTTGGTCTACTTGAGTTGCTTGGCGTACTTGAAGTGCTCTCGCACTTGAGGTGCGTGGCGTACTTGATTTGCTTGGCTTGCTTGAGTTAATTAGTCTACTTGAGTTGCTTAGCTTGCTTAAGCTACTTGGTCTACTTGAGATACTTGACCTACGTGAGTTGCTTAGCTTGCTTGAGGTGCTTTGCTTACTTGAGTTACTTGGTCTACTTGAGTTGCTTGGTCTACTTGAGTTGTTTGGCGTACTTGAGTTGCTTGGCTTCCTTGAGTTACTTGGTCTACTTGAG
Organism: Dendrophyllia cribrosa; assembly: GCA_024195265.1. Taxonomy (NCBI): domain Eukaryota; kingdom Metazoa; phylum Cnidaria; class Anthozoa; order Scleractinia; family Dendrophylliidae; genus Dendrophyllia; species Dendrophyllia cribrosa. Next base: position 38,533,898 of record JAJLRJ010000002.1, on the reverse strand, counting down.
TTGTTTGGTCTACTTGAGTTGATTGGCTTGCTTGAGATGCTTTGCGTACTTCAGGTGCTTGGTGGACTTCAGTTGCTTGGCTTACTTCAGTAACTTGGCCTACCTGTGTTGCTTTGCGTACTTGAGGTGCTTGGTCTACTTGATTTGCTTGGCGTACTTGAGTTGCTTGGCTTGCTTGAGTTGCTTGGCGCACTTTAGTTGCTTAGCTTGCTTGAGTTACTTGGTCTACTTGAGGTGCTTGGCATACTTGAGTTGCTTGGCTGGCTTGAGCTACTTGGTCTACTTGAGTTGCTTGGCTTGCTTGATTTGTTTGGCTTACTTGAGGTGCTTTGCTGTCTAGAGTTGCTTGGCCTCGTCGACTTTTTTGGGCGTATTTTCTTTAACCGGAATTAAAGAATCTGTTCAAGACCTCGAGTGACACTTCTCAAAGAGGCGTAATCTTAATATCAGATAAGTTATTTGTCACTAAATAGAACTAAACACTTAATCCATGGCAAATACCACAGAGCTCATTATCGCTCCCATCGCTGTCATACACATCATCAGATCAGATGCATCTTTTCCGTGGTCTCGCAAAGGTATCCGCTATCGAAGGAATTACACAAGCCTGTGCACTTGAGAATTACTTTGCGACATTGGTATCTGTTGGCTAAACAGCTCTACAAATACGTATTATAGTATATAGTGCAAGTGCCCGCACGTACTAGAGTACCGAAATAAAATGCTAAACCATTTCCAGTAATATTTGGGTTCCCCGTACGCAAACAATAATTAATGCAGCTTGCGGAACTCTTTACTGTATTTACAGCGTTTAGTGTGAGCGGTGGAAGCTCGCATAAGCGATCATCTATCTCTCATAGTGCTAGTCGCCGTTTACGACGATCATTTCCGTAAGCAGCCAACTCAAGTAAAAGGACACTTTTTTCCCGAGGGTGTCAAAATACGAGGAGTTGGTTATTAGGAACAACCAAGTAACTCAAGGGAGCCAAGCACCTCAAGTAAGCCAAGCACCCCAAGTAGACCAAGTAACCCAAGTACGCCAAGCAACTCAAGTATACTCCAAGCAACTCAAGTACGCCAAGCAACTCAAGTACGCCAAGCAACTCAAGTATACCAAGTAACTCAAGCAAGCCAAGCACCACAAGTACACCAAGCACCTCAAGTACACCAAGCACCTCAAGTAGACCAAGTAACTCAAGCAAGCCAAGCAACTCAAGTACGCCAAGCACCTCAAGTACACAAAGCACCTCAAGCAATCCAAGCAACTCAAGCACGTCAAGCAACTCGAGCAAGCCAATCACCCCAAGTACGCGAAGCAACTCAAGTAAACCAAGTATCTCAAGCAAGCCAAGCAACTCAAGTACGCCAAGCAACTCAAGTAGACCAAGTATCTCAAGCAAGCCAAGTAAATCAAGTACGCCAAGCACCTCAAGTACGCCAAGCACCTCAAGTACGCAAAGCACTTCAAGTAGACCAAGTAACTCAAGTAAGCCAAGCGACTCAAGTAGGCCAACTAACTCTAGTGGACCAAGTAACTGAAGTAAGCCAAGCAACTGAAATCCGCCAAGCACCCGAAGTACGCAAAGCACCTCAAACAAGCCAAGTAACTCAAGTACTGTAGATCAAGTATCTGAAGCAAGCCAAGCAACTCAAGTAGACCAAGTAGCTTAAACAAGCCAAGAAAGCCAAGCAAGCCAAGCAAGGCAAGCAAGGCAAGCAAGCCAAGCAACTCAAGTACATCAAGTATCTCAAGCAAGCCAAGCAAATCAAGTACGCCAAGCAACTCAAGTAGACCAAGTAGCTCAAGGAAGCCAAGCAGCTCAAGAACGCCAAGCACCTCAAGCAAGCCAAGCCATTTTATTAATGAAACTTACATGCACTTGACGGCAAATAAGGTCAACACAAGTAGTATAGGGCGTTGGTGATCCGGGGCCACCTGAAATAAGCTGCCAAACGCCCAAGTTACCGGCCCCCGCGGACTCATTGCATTCGTCCTGGGGGCCGGTAACTCGGGCGTTTGGCAGCTTATTTCAGGTGATCCCGGATGACCAACGCCCTATACTACTATTCTGTTTGTATATGCTGATCCGGTACGAGACCACCCCCTAGTCTGTTTGCGTATGCTGCTCCGGTACGAGACCACCCCCAACCCAGGGGCTATTACCAATTGGAGAAATCCCACCCCTGTATATACCCACCCACATGGCGAACGTGCAAGCTTTCAAGGGCTTCCTGAAATCGCGAGAAACAGGCCTGATCCAAAAGAGCGAAGAATGGGTTAAGGCAAGGCAAAACACAATCGGCGCATCGGAGATCTCTGCCTTGACAGGATCTTCACCATATGAGAGTCGTACAAGCCTTGCACGCAAAAAGTTACACTCCATCGATATGGGTAAAAACGTTGCCTGCGCATGGGGGTTTCTTTTCGAGCCCTTCGTCCGTGCATACTTTGAGTGGCAACATAATACCAAGGTTTTCGGGCACACAATATCTCTCAATCTTGCAAAGGATCACCCTCTCTATGGGAAAGTCACTTGTAGCCCAGATGGCTACTTTCCATGCAAAGACAATACAATTGCTTTACTCGAGTTCAAGTGTCCTTTCAAGAGAAAGATCGCAACAAACAAAATCCCCGCACAATACCGGGACCAAATACGAACCGGTCTCGCTCTCAGCGGAGAGAGTGTAACCAAAGGCCTGTTTGTTGACGCATATTTCAGGATGTGTTCTTTAAAACATCTTGGAATAAATCTTGAACACAATGCGACATTCAACGGTGGAGTTGTGCACAGAACCAAAACTCCATTCCCACGTGCATGGGGCATCTGTATTCTTTCAAGCAAGGAAAAGATACGCCCCAACCAAACAAAACTTCTTGACCTTGGTGCAGTACAATCAACAGAATTGTTTGCCAAGGTAATTCGAGGCATTTTAGTAAGAGAGATTGAATTCTATCCGTCCCAGGTACGAGTGGTTTTCAACCAGGATGCCAAGAAGCGGGAGTTCGAAAATTTGTCGCGTCACAATAAACACTTCCGTGGAGAATGGGAACCAGACACTTTTTATCCGGTGGCCTTCTTTGTATGGAAGCTACTCGATATAACAGAAATCTGGGAGACAAAACAACCAGACTTCTTGGAAGCCATTCAGGAATCAGTCAACAGTTTCCATGATTGCTTGGCAAGAAAGAAAAGCACCCAACAAGCCGCCCTTGCCAAAACTTTTCCAAACAATTTGGATGATGACAGTGCCATGTTGGAAGCCTTCTTAAACTCAAAAGTGAAGCCAATTGAAAAAACATACCCCCAGCCTATACCCCAACTGAGGCAATGGAGAAACTGCCTTTTGGTGAATCCCATTGGGACTACTTGCCAGACATGATCCAAGACTACATCTTTGGCATGGCAGAAACTAGCCATCAGCTCGATTTGGCTGCAAGGGCCCTTCATCAACGCAGGATGAAATCTGTATGCCGTTCAATAAAAAATCATTATCACTGGCAAAACGATTGCCATTTCCCTACATTAAATTCACAAACATGTGATAAATGTCAAGAACTCTTCTCACCAGAAGTGGACATGGGCAGACACCGAGCCATTTGCCCCGGCATGCCCCCTTATAGATACATACAGAGGTCGTTACTGTTTGCAGACATCGGCAGTGATGACGAGGAAGACTATGACGGCCCAAGTGCCCATGAAAGTTTCTATGGCATTTACTCGAGCAGCCCTTATAGCATCTACGATAGAAATTCTTATTTGTACACCCACTTAGAGCCCCAGACAGCTGTCCGCAACGGCAAGGGAGGTATTACCAATTGAAGAAATCCCTACCCTTAGTATATACGCCCACTGCGTACAAAACTGATGGAGACACAAGCTGCACAATCGTTGACTGATACCACCGCACAAGAAATACTAGCCTTGGTGGAGCAACAGGTACTTGCTCCACACCCTGAACGGCAAATACTAAAACGGGACTCACGAGGGTTTTTTCAGCCTTTGTTTGACGATGTGTATGTTTTAACCTGGGAGGAGTTTGATAAGCTTATCACTAATATGATGATAGGCATATCATATCAAAAAATTACAAACGAAGATGGCACTAAACAAACCATGGTCGGGTTCTCACCTACACCGTTAGAAGCTTATTTATCACTCCTCGGTCCCCCCATCGATGAGGGACTATGCACGTATGAAGAGGAAACTATCAGTGTTTCGGATTTATTAAAAACTGATATATTTACTGATGGAGACACGACTGGAGACGCTCCTTGAAGAAACAACCAGGGCCCCAGACAGCCCTTGTTGTTTGAAAGGGATATTTCGTGTCGCATATACAATATCTTTCTTCGCCTGTCTTAGTCCTCGATCCCAGAGGTAAAATGTGGAATGACACCCGCCTTGTCAGCGGTTAAAGTCCTAGCCGAGGCTAGGCAAAGAACAGCCACCGGCACCCCCTGCAAGAGTTTTGTCACGCAATGTGTCACGCGTGACAAGTAACGCAATGTCACACAACGTGACCCATCTTTCCAAGCATGATCTTGCAGTTTTGTTCGTGTTTCCACATTGAGTTTTGTGGAATTTGTAGCCAGAAGTAATTGACAATAGCACGTTGTGGCCTTTTTAGTACTATCGCGTCTAAGATTTTGTAGGCTACAAATGGCATAGAGATTCTATCGGGTAGATGTTCTTCAATGAAGTTGAAGGTATCATTTGCATGTTGTATTTCTTCGGAGGACAAGCAGGCATAGGGTTCACAAATTTTCAGATGTTTGTTGAGATAGTTTTTGAAGTTGTAGCGTTTGGTGGGCCTTCTTTTTTTTGGTAATTTTGTAATCACCACCATAGAGCTCGTTATAATCAAAGGTCACACCATCCAGAGGCTCTAGGAGCCCGCAGTTCTCACAGCAAAGTTCAGATGAAAACATCCTGAGGCTTAATTTGCCTTCGCAGTTTTGGCAAGCTTTTATCCTTTCATTCAAAAGGGTGAAAGGTAGGTTGGGGTGGTATTGTGCCACGTGACAAAGACGCTCCTTGATGTGATGAAGGCGTTCTGGCAGGTAAGAACGGCGCATTTCCTTGTTGTAGTTGTCGAGTGAGCGTAGGAGGACAAATTTGTGTTCTTTTTCCAGCTCATCGAGTTGGGGTTTGTATTCACCTTTAGTGTCCAACCGTCGAACATCAGCCAGTTGTTTAACAAACTTCTCCATGGTATTACACACCCGTGTTGTCTATTCAATTGGGCGCAAATGATTTATCCTTCGAAATGTAGAGGTTAAATCCAGAATTTAATCTCTCAAATCGGACTTGGATGCTGCGGTGAGAAGATTTATCTTTTTTTGAAACTCTTGTTTGACTTCCTTGCGAAGTTCGTTTTTGAGTTTCTCGAGGTCTGGCGATTGTATTTGAGTGGCAACGTCTTTTGATGCCTTCACACCATCCCTAATTGCAGCCTTGAGTTCGTGATAATTTTCCACCTCACGAGTAATTATGGTGAATTCTGTATCACTAATCCTCTTGTCTTCCAGAGCCTTTGAGACCAGCTCATTGACAGAGTTGCGTTTAGCCTGGGCCAGTGTGTAGATATTCTCGTGTTTAGTCCCTTTCCGCTCTAGCCGCTTGTTTGCAGTTGCAAAGCCAACTGAGGACAACCCACAGAGGGTCGCAACACCGGCAAGTGCGGGGCTTACAACAATGCCTAACCCAGTCAAGGCAGTGGCTAGGGCTCCTGATGACAGCCCAACAGAAAGCGACCCAAGTCCAACCGCCGAGTAATGAACTATTGATTGGGTCCGTTTGTATTTCTTTGCGACTTGCCTGTAGTGCTCGGCTTCGTCAGACAACTCCTTCAGCAAGTCAGAGATCTTTTTGAGCCGGAAGTCTTCTGCATTGATTTGAGTGATCACACGCATAGGGTAAAGTGGTTGTGCATCACTGTATTCCGGGGCCGATGGCAGCACGTTCGCAGAACTCATGGCAGATGTGTGTATATAAAGGGTTTTATATTTTTAATTTATCTCAACTTCAAATTCTAAGGGCATGTTATTGAAGTCGAAGAGGTCATTGTTCTCATCCCTCACTGACAGCGATATGCTGTTTACATAATCACCAGACGAGACGTCACGCAAGACGTTCTGTTGTGTTGGTTCATAAAAAACCTTCTCAAAGGGCTTTCCACGAACATCAAACCGAGCCAAAACTGTCGAAAGTTTACCATTGAGGAGGTTTTGTTCTTTATCGACCAGATCACAGTGGATAAAGTAAGTGCTTGGGGATGTTAAACGCTTGACGAATGTTACAAACGTTAATTTAGGATTTATACCAAGCAATTCTGATAAATCGTGGTCTAATTTCACATCCTTATTTTGCAAGTTGAAAATGACCATCGACCCTACAGGCGTATTTGTCTTGGTTTCTAATTTTACCTTTTCGACTGGGAATGCGTCCTCTAATTCTTTTGCCAAATACTCAAGAGTGTAATGACCTGGAAGAAGTCTCCTGACAGTTGTGTTTTTATCAGGCCCAGTAAACAATGTTATCTCTCCTCTTTGTTTCAAAGTATTCCACGAGTTGAAAATCGAGCAAGAGACAAGACGGATGTAACTCGGTTTCGGAAGCGGGTGATCGAAGTAGATCGTGTGAGTGTTCGAAGGCGCGACGATTAACCCCAACCCGCCCCCGTTTTATTCTCCTCCAAATACTCTTCAGTCAAGGTATATCACCACAAAACAGCCCACAGTAGATCCTGAAATGGCTTGGATGAGTTCGCCGGAGGCTGCCAGGCTCTCTGCTGCTGCCAAGGCCAAGGTGATCTCAGACTTCAAAACGCGTTTCCCAAATGCTGACATGTCAAAGTTTAGAATAGAGGTATCTTTTGATGAAAACCACAAGGCCACAGGAGAAGTGCTTTTCATAGAGGGTCCAGGCTCATGGGCGCTCGTTTCAGAGATTGGACTCAAGCCATGAAAGACGTCTTGGGCCTACACCAAGACGGAGGCTTTCCCTATCAGTTATCATTGAATAGGGGTCCAATCACAAAACTAATCACGGCCGTTGAGTTTTCAAAAACAATAAGCAAACAAATGTCAGTTGGCGATGTCTTGGACAATGAGTACAAGATCTACGTAACGCCAACCGAGTTCTTCTCAACCAAGTTCAGGGAGATTTTCAAGGTCTCACAGATTAAATTCACTAAATCTAAGTACGCAAGGAAGTGGCTTGGCGGGCCAAGGATGTCTTTCTGGCCACAGCAACTAAACTTTGCTTTGTGGTGCGCGACAACAGGCTCTGGGATCTCTCGTGATATTCTGTTCTCCTCCTCCCTAGACCTCACCCCACAGCTCAGGTCTTTTTATCTCTTCCACGTCTATTTCACAACAAGACGAATCCTCTATGAGTTGGGCGGGATACAGAGTTTCTCCGCTCTGCCCGGCGACCCGACATTCAATCAGCAAGAAAACAAATACGACACCCCCTCTTACAACAGGATCTGTGCGGAGTTCGGTGTCGCCCCAAGCACTGACTTCCGTTTCACATTCGGTAGAAATCACGGTCTTGGCAGTGTTTACATTTGGATCGCATATGAAGGGCTTAGTCCTGTCGATTACACCTACCCCGATTCCGATCTAGCTTTGTTCGACGATGAGCGTGTAACAGACAGAAATGACCCGAATTACAAGGCTAATGGGATTACTTACATTCTCAATGGCCACTCGGTTAACCAGTTCGAGCACTTTGTCCCAAACCTCTCACAGGGGTTAACACAAGCGGGCCTATCGCGAATGAATCAGTCAATCGAGGCCTTTGTCTATTGTGTCCTTGGCGCCCAGGTTAACACGCGAAGCAGCATTCTTGGAGCAGGCGGGCGGGCCAAGGAGACGCAGAGTGATTTTCTAGTCCTCATGGAAGACGCAATCAGGACGCCAGACATTTCCAAGAGCGTACAGCGTTTTCAGCTAGCCATCCAAGAGGCAAAGGTGCGTTTGGACTTTGCTGTAGCTCCCGGATGTTGGCTAATGCCGTCACGCATGGTTATCAACACAGAGAGCGTGGTTGGGTACAATAACAAGTTGAAGCAGGCAACTCAAGGGATGAAGCTGGGAGTGAACAATGATGTTACAGTGCTGCGCGCGGTACCGTGAACACCAGACAATTTATTTGACATATTTTTGACGAGTTTGATACAGGCGGGAAAGAATTCGGCGGGAAACCAAAGCGCTGGCCAGAAGTTATCGATTTTCTTTCAAAAGCTCACGGTTGTGAAATATATACTGAAATATTGATCAAGAGTTCTACAATGCTACACACTCGAGTTGAAAGTGCTTGTAAGTTTTTCTTTTCTAAAATATTTGAACTTGGGTTTACTTGACGATCCGTTTTTTCTTTTTACGGCAGCTGTCTCGCAAACGAAATTATATTTTTACTCTATTTTACCCTAGCTGATGTTCAACTGAGACTGAATAGGTACAGTGGAATCTTTGATAACGGAAGACCCCTACCTGCAATGTACAGAGAACGAGTGTTGGACCTTTATCATGATGGATTTGGCAACCGTCCAATCGCACGGGAAATTCGTTCGAGTCCCGGTTTTGTACAGAAAGTGATAGACCGTTACAATGAACAAAATACATCTCTCAGAGGCATAAGAGTTCACTTTCCTAACCCCAAAATCGATGAACAAGTCTTGAAGTATATAGAGGTACAAAAACTAACGAAACCGAGCATTTACTCGACCGAAATACAACAGAGACTTCTACTTGATGGCGTGGTCCATCCTGTCAATCTACTAAGCGTATCCCAGATCAATAAGGTCATTCGCAAAGGACTTGTGATGACGAGAAAGAAACTTACAACTATTCCACTCGAATCTACAACCCCTGAAACAACTGCAGCGTTGATGATTTTCTCACTGAAATAGCTAACGTCAACCCAACCACCCTGCATTTCTTTGACGAATCCAGCGTAATCAAAACTACGGGAAACAGAAACTACGGGAGCGCGCCACTTGGACAGGCTGCTTTCGAAATTCAGCGCTACGCGTCTAATGCAAATTTTACTATAAATCTTTTGCATTCATTTTGCGGCGTTGATTTTTACAATATACTGGACGGTCCATCTAATGGATTAGAATTGCTAAACTTCTTTGACGAAGTTCTTCAAGAGCAGCGAGCTGACGGGAGTGCAGTGCTTGAGCGGGGCGACTGCGTGGTCATGGATAATTGTGGCTTCCACCACGGTCATCGCATTGAACCAGTGCTCAGGAACATGTTAGCCGATTGCGGTGTAAGACTATTATTTCAGCCACCTTACTCACCGCATTTCAATAGCTGTGAATATTGCTTCAACGAGAAAAAGGCATTTTTACGTCGCCACCAGATGCTAGCTGTCAATGAAACCAAAATCGCAATAGCGCAGGCGATGCTCAACATTACTGCCAATAGCTCGTATGCATATTTCAAGCACTGTGGATACTTTTAGGCAAGACTTTATTGTAAACCAGGTCAGAAACTTGAACTAAGAAAAATGTTACATGACATCTGTGAACACAGCATATCATATTTACCAAGTTTGTTGTTTGTTGACATTGTTGAGTTGCAAAATATCACGACGTAACGCAAGAGGTACAAGTACAGCTTCATTATTGGAATATAAACGAAGCTTTGTTAAGCTAATAACTACATAAGTAAAACATTTCCAGAAAAATCAACAAATGAATGAGAATCTGAAATTCGCAACGCCATAAAGTCGAGCTATAAAATAAAAGTTATCTAACCTTGATAAATATTCGCCTCGTTCAAATAAATCAGTGTGCAAGAACTGTTGAGTTACTTTAGTTTACGTTAATTTAACTCGAGTAAAACAACGCGAGAAGTATCAATAACTCAATATTAAAAACATAACATTACAAGAAGAGAAATAAAATGCCTTCTATCCTGTACATGCTTTTTGCGCTTCACTTATAAATAGATGTTTACATTTGAGTTCTCGTATTGATCTATAATCAGCGAAAGTCTCCAGTCTTCATCTTTACACCAGTCGGGAACCTTTTTGAGCGCTCTTTGCAAAATCATCAAATCCCTATCCAACCGGCTTCTGTTCGCATACTTTACTTGGTTTTGTGCTTTCAATCTAGGTCTCATAACAAAGATAAACGAAGATTTTACGCGCTCACGTGCGGCCGTGAAACTTTTGAGATGGGTTTCCTCTTCTTGTGCCTTCTTTTCCAGGGATCTAATTTCACGCTGAAGGTTGGTAATTTTCGTTTTGTGTTCGGGATGCTTTTCTATTATTTTACACACACTGATTTTCGTGCAAGGAGGTTTTGAGCATTTTACTTTTGTGTGCCCACTGAAATGACAGTTGTTGCAGAGTCGAGCTCGAGTTTCACTTAGCGACTGAAAATGTCTGGATTCACTGTTCAGTTTCTCCAATTCTTGCTTAGCGCTAGCAATTTGTACTTTAAAAACCTGAAGATTTTCTTCCATTTCCTGTCGCTGGCAGTCCAAAGGACTTTTCTCGGCATTTTTTGGAGCTGTTGTAGCTGCGAGATGCGCGCCAGGTGTTGGTGTGAAAGGCAAATGTTTCGGTTGAAGCGACTCGAATTCGTCAGAAGCTGAAGAACTCGGCATTTCCATGTCAGTTCGTCTCAGTTTCCTCGGTAGCGGCGAATCTATTTCACTTGCCTGAAGAAAAATCTTTCTGTACTCCCGATCCTTTACTTCTTTTGCACTCCTTAGCATCTCCCCGAAAGCAAAACCATCTAGATCTTCCGACAGATTGATCATATCGCCGTCCTCGTCGCGATATCTTACCCGAACGTTTGAAGCGGGTAAGTGAGCAAGCGGTGAGCAGTTTTGCTTTATCGCGTGCACAAGCTTAGTAAAGGAGATATCCTTGATCAAGAAAGTACTGAATCTTTCCTCTCCGTACTTCACCTTCACCTGGTACGTCGCCATGCTGTTTACTTACAAAGTAAAGGATGCCACGCTAAGAGATCTACTCCGCCTTTCAAGATAATCTGCGCTCTGATTGGCCAGTTACCAATTACCAAGCATCAAACTCGTCAAAAATATGTCAAAAATATGTCAAAAAAATTGTCTGGTGTTCACGGTACCGCGCGCAGCACTGTACTATGGGGACAAAAAAGGCCTCACTTCACCACATGGACGGTGGACCAACAAAGATTAATCCACCAAACAGCCACCCATCAAACCCGATACATAAAGAGGCTACACAGGCACAGGGCGCGCCAGCCCCAGCCACAAGCGCGCCAGCCACCTCAACCACAAGTGCGCCAGCGCCAGCACAACCCGACCCACATCACGTAAACAAGGCACTCATAGCTGTGGGTGCGCTTGCTTTGGCAGGCGCTATCGTTTGGTTTAGATAAGCGCAAATCTCAAGACCTCGCACGCTTGGTGATCCTTTCAACAAGGAAGGCCACCACGGCAAGGATTAGCAGCCAAGCGTGTTCACCCAGAAAGGACATGACTGACCCAGCCGCTTTGTAGATGAAGCTCACAATTGAGCCGATAAGGCCAGGCAGAGCGCCAGCTGCCTTTTTGCCAAGCTCTTTAAGCCCATTTCCAATAGCCTTGGTGGCCTTTGCCAGGCCATTCAAGGTGGCGAGTACCACAGCGCTGATGGTGATGCCAGCTGCCAGAACAACAGCTTGCAGTGTCCATCCGTATTTCTTGAAGATTTCTCTAACCCTCTCTCTCAAAGGCAGGGCTTGTTCCCTCTCCTCAACTTGTGTTCTGAGCCTTGCCAGCTCTCCTTCTCGTTCAGCAACTCGGGCTTCCGCGGCTTCTCTATCAGATGGAGAAGTGTTCTCATCCTCTATCACGCGTCTGTCTTCCTCGTTTTCGCGTTCAAGCTCGGCTTCTCTTTCGTTTAACTCATCAAGGGGTTTAGTAGAGTTTAGCCTTGCTTCAACTTCATTTCTTTCCTTCTCTTTGGCAGAAAGGCGTGTTCTGAGTTTGTCAACCTTTGCCTGTTCTTGGTCTCGTTGTTTTTGTATTTTTTGAAGGGCACCTAATTCTTTTTTCTGGGTTTCAAGATCGCCTTGAAGATTCTTTTTCAGTAGTTTTAGGTGCTCTATCGCGGATTGATTTTCAACGCTTGAACCGTGTTCCTGCTCCAGATTGTCAATCCTCGCTTGAGTTTGCTCCAATTCTGTTTCTGAGGTTTTGCACCTCATTTGCTGCTTGTTGTTGTTCTACAGCAACCTTTTCATTCTCCTTCAGTTGTTTTTCTGCCACCTTCGATCTTTGTCTTTCTTCCCTTATTGATACATTATCTTCAGAGACAAGCTCTTCAGCGCTTGGGCCAAGAGATTTTTTGAACTTGTCTGTGAACGATTTAAGAAGGTCCGACCCATCTTACTTGAAAATGGGAGTCTCTCCACCCTTTGGCCCAAAGGAAACTATTCTGCCTTCATTTCCTGCTTTTTTACCGTAACCAATTGGGCCTAATCTGTCGAAGGCTACTTTTGGAAAGCGCCTTCTTAACCAATCCCTAGCTCTATCAAGCATTCCTTCTTTGTCATCATCATGTATGAAGCCCTCAAGCAGAGGGATGTCTTCAGGATCAAATCCACTCTGCTCAGTAGGCAGCCTGACCATTTCATGCTGCTCGCCGCCATGGTATGGGGTGGATGTGCCGCCTGGTTGAAAGGGGGTTGTTGTGTCAACTTCTTCTTCGTCGTCATCATCGTGGTCTATGTCCCAGTCAAGCCCTGTATTCTCATTCTCACCAGGTATATCATATCCGCCTTCAGCCATGATGATATATAAATATAAATTTAAAAAACACAAATAAATATACCATGGCTGTGCAACCGAATCTACTTCCATCTCACAGTGAAAAGACACTTGGCGCCATGAAGGCAGAGCGAACCGTCAAGCGCATCACATTCAACCCCTCTAAGGCCAATCCCGGCGAGACGCTGTACGTCTCGGTGCCCAAGCTGGGCGAGCACGATGTCATCGTCTCTGGCTCGCTGGCCCTTGTGTTCAACATCAACCTAGCCGGGGGGCCACGCTAACAACTATCTCGTGCAAAACGTTTCTCGGGCCCTGGTGGACGGGCTCGTTGTAAAGTTTGCCGCAACCACCGTCCAGGACACGGTTGGGTACAGCATTTACAAGATCTTCGAAGACCTGTTCAAATCGACCGATGAGCGGGAAAATATGCTTTTGGAGGGCATCCAGAGTGTGGATTTGTGCAAGATTCGCTCTGGTGCTGGTGACAAGAAGACCTCCGGCGTGGATACGGAAACCAAGCTGGAGACAATATACAAGAATAAGTACCGTATCAAACTGGATCACCAAATCTTAACTGATCACGGCGTCTTCTACCCGCAGGCGTTCTATAACGATCTGGTTTTCGAGCTCACCCTCGCCGATGCAGTCCACGTTGTCCGGGGTTCGGATACAAGTAAGCTTGTTTACAAATTGGAAAACCTCCAGGTGAAGTATGAGACGATCAGAAGTAAGAGTCTGGCCGACGAGGCAATAAGCCCTTACACTAATGGTAAGGAGTTCGCCTACGATCTCGTCATGAGAGATCGGGTGCATCCCTTCTCAAAAGGCGGGGACTCTCGTCTAAATCTTCGGGTGAACCCGCAGCGCCGGTCACTCAAGGGCATCCTCCTGCTCTTCATCAACCCCTACACGGCTGGTGGCAGGGAGTCTGAAAAATATTTCAACCCCGACATCACCAAAGTGAAGGTCACAGTCAATGGTGTCCCCAACAGGGTTTACAATCACTGGCCTTGTCGCCGGTATTGGTTGGATTGGGAAAAAGACCATCAAAGAAAACTTCACTGCCGACCCCAGTGCAAGCTTGATGAACTACTTCAAGTTCACAGCCGTCATGGCTGGCAGCATCGCGCTGAAGAAGTATCTCGAGGACCAGAAAATCCTGCCAGACAACATGTAAATCTAGCAGCATCGCACCAACATGTAAAAACCATATGTATACACACCACCACAATGGCCTCGATTGCAATAATGGCCTTTGGCGCTGTTCTCAATGCGGCCGCTTTCACGGGCGGCAACTATCTCGCGAAATATCTGTCTGGTGATAGCGGAAAGGCAGCAATGGATGAGAAAGTCCGTCATGACAAAGCCCTGGAACAATACCAAGCGGCTTACGCCAAATACCAGAAGGACCGCACAAAGCTCCTCGACTGGATTGCAACCAACGATCGGATGAAACACCAAGCTAGCCAAAACTTCCAAACCACCGACCAAGCCCTGGCCTTGTATAATCAGATGCACCAAACACAACCAGATAAACAAATCAAAGACTACAAAGAGCCTCAGTTCTCGGACTTCTACAAGCCCAGCCAACAACAGCAGACTGGTGAACTTGCGTTCATTGGAGGCACCCTGCTTGCGGGTGAGTATGCGGCCTATCGCTTTCTGTAAACTAACAACACAATACATAAGTATATACCCGCACACCCCCTATGGAGGCCAAACTCTCTAAGATATACTACAGCACAAAAGGGTATTGGAAAGGTCTTGCCGCTGTAAAAAAGCTGGCCACTGCGGCTAGGGTCTCTGAAGAGGCGACAAAGAAATGGCTGGTCAAACAAGCCCTTTGGCAAATATACCTCCCGGCGCCACGCTACATCCCTCGGCCCAAGTTTGATGTCTCCTCGCCCAATGCGGTGCATCAAGCGGACCTTCCCTTCCTACCCCATGACAAGCTCCCTAAGGGCAGAAAGGTCTACAAATACGCCCTGACAGCTGTTGATGTGGCTAGCCGATACAAAGCTGCGGAGCCCCTGACTTCGAAAGAGTCTGAAGAAGTCTCGAGGGCATTTCAGAAAATATATAGGAAGGGACCTTTGAAGTGGCCTCAACTCTTGCAAGTCGACCCTGGGAGTGAGTTTACAGGGGCTGTGACTAAGACCATGGAAAACAACAAAACCACCATTCGGCGTGGGCGCCCCGATATCCACAGAGACCAAGCAATTGTGGAGAGATTCAATCGCACCCTGGCTGAAAGGCTGTTTGGCTACCAGTATGCCGTTGAAATGAATATGCCCTCTGGGCGGTCTACTGCATGGGTCAAAAGACTGCCAGATGTTGTCTCGGCCTTGAACAATGAAGTGACCCGGCTCACTGGCAAGAAGCCAAAGGATGCAATACGTGAAAAAGCAATATCTTCCAAGCCTTCAACCCCATATGCTAGGCCTGTTGAGGTCTATGAGAAAAAGCTCCCTCCTCGAGTCCATGTACGATTTCTGTACTACCCAGGGGAGCTGGAAGGTGGTGGGAGGCGTGCTACTGATCCCATCTGGTCATTGAAGGTCTATAACGTTGAGAGAGTTGTCACCAAGCCGAATGAGCCAGTGGTGTACTACCCTTACGATGGGCCCAAGCGAGGATTTGTGCGTGAGGAGTTGATGGTTGTGCCGCCGAGCACTCAGTTACCACCAGCTGGGCTCTAGCGCGTGTCTTTGTGTGCGTATGCCAGCGTGTGGACACCATCACCCTTGATCCAGCGCTTGGAGTCAAAGAGGGAAAGTGTTGTTTTGGTGAGATGCTCACCGAAGATCTGGTGGCCTTTGCTTCGGAGCCTGTCCATCCTTGAAGGTTCGCTGGTCGAAGAGGGCATCCTCGTAGTTCTGGTGGGTGATCTCTTTCTTTGTGACAACCTTGGTGGTGCCCTTTGCTTTCTTGATGTTTTTGGCGCCATCCACAAGGATGGAGTACATCTTCGAGCGAAGACACACAACCTCCGAGATCGGCTTACCCGCGCACTCCTCCTTCATCTTGCCGATGACCTTCTTGTTAAGCTGGCTGTAGAGTGGATGGTCCTTAGGATAGTCACTTGTGTCGTAGAGTTCATCCCGAAAGTTCTCCATGTCTTTGTAGACATCCTCCGTCTTGATCTCGAGGAGTAGGGAGTCGGTGTCTGTGTAGAGTAGGTCTACTCGCGGACCGTACTTCAGCTTGAAATGGTTGTAGTAGAAGTCGTACATCAGTGTTTTGGAGAGATCAAGGATGCACATGCCTGTGTAGACTGGTCGGTTGAAGAGGATTTTCTCCCTCTGCATCTGAATCCCCGCCAGGTTGGTTCCAAAGACCCCTGCTCTGGAAAACAGTGGGCTTGCGATAAGCTTTCTCATCTTGTCTCGCTCGTGCGGTCGGACAAGCTTCATGTCAATTTGATTTCTGAGGTTCTCCATTGTCTTACCGAAGACGAAGTTGTTCATGAGCTTGAAGAAGTTCTTCTCGAAGTCGGAAGTTGCCTTCGTCCTGAGCTCGGTGTTCAGCGAGATGTATGGCTCCATCCACGCCCTCTGCTCGAACTTGAGGATTTTGTGGATTTTCCTCAACTTCATTCCAAGATCCAGGTACTGCTGGAGGGCTCTGTAATGCAACACGTACCGGGAGTTATCGCGTAGGGTAAGGAGCAGCTTCTGTGTCTTGTCCTCTGGCTGCCCCTCTGCCAAGGCCCTTTGGTAGGGTGACATCCATGCCTTTGGGACGACCTGCTTTTCTGGGGCTAGAGGATAGGCATTGTGCTCATCGTGCAGCTCCTCTGGGTACTCAAGATCAACCTCGAGGATGTAACCGATCTTTCTGTTTGGCCTCCACTTCCTGATCTGGTGAAGTGTTGGAAAGGCAGGGCACCATGCGAACTTGCCAACTGGGAGAGGCTGACTCATGGCCCAGCCGTAGAGATTGTTTGCGTCGTAGCACATGATGTAGCTTGGCTCTTCCTTTGGGTTGTAGTCGCGAAGATATTTATTGTTGGCCTTGCAGTAGCGCCTGCTCTCCATGGATATACCGCCTCGCAAGCCTCTTTCAACAAAGAGGTGCATGTTGACGTCTCTGAGCAGCTCCAGGTTGACACTCGTATACTTGAGAAGGGCGTCCCATGAAAGGCCCGGGCTTGTATAGTAGTGTGCCGGGTCAAGCCTGTAGACATGTTTTTCTGAAGTTCTCGAAAACATCGGCCAGAAGAAGCACATCAGTCCCGAGGTAGAGATCGTGGTAATCTCCGAGTGTTTTGCATCCGAATGACTCCCACACTTTTGCGCATGGGCGTAGTCACGATCGGAGATGCCTTCCTTCTTGAGCTCACTGTAGAAGGCATCCTTCGGTGGTAGTGTTGTCTCATCGAAGCGGGTCCATGAGTCCATGTGCTCATATGGGTAGACACCTTTTTGTAAAATAAGCTTGCGTTTGAAAGGGTTCTTCTCGTAGTCTGCCGTGATTGTACAGTACTCTGGCTTGTTTGCTTCAACCAGGGCGCTTAGGCTAGACTGCAAGAACTGCAAGCTGTCAATGAACCTCAGCTTGCCAAGGGAGAAGGATATGTACTTCTCCATGTTGTTGGGGATGCACTTCAAATTAGAATGCACCTCCGCAATGCCACTCATTATGTGGAGCGCATCGTAACCCTTTAAGTTGTGAAAGATTACTGGGATTATTTCCGTTTTCGGGTTGTTACGGAAATAGTTGATGTTGCAAGCACTGTGAGCCGCACCCCGATATTTGCCTGTGATGTGGCAATGATCTCTGACTGCGTCTCAAACAGAGCCTTGGATAAGGGACTCTCCGCAGACGAGACAATCGGCCTGCTCGAATAAATTGTCTGGGGCGGCCTGCCTTTGGTTTCTTGGTCCGACAAATGGGAACGCTTCCAATTTGCCATCCTCGCCCTGGATGTAAGTTTTGAATACCTTTTGGTAGCATTTGTTGGTGTGCCGATGAACAAAACCCGCGTGTTCTCCGGTGTTTGGGTTGTAAATCGCAATGGCATCCCTGTGGTTCTCCTTGATGAGAGACTTGTCACAGATGTGGCAATCTGTTGCACGGTTAAATTCTTCCCAGTCTGCTCTTGTCATGGAGAGTGGTGCCTTGTGTTGCAGCTCGCCTCTGATCTCTACTTCGAGCTGCTGAAGGCTGTTAAGAAAGAGTGACACCGAGTCCTCTCCTCTGTATAGGTAAGGACCCTTTGTCTCTCCATCAGAGCGAACAGCTAACATACAGAACCCGCAGGGTTTATGCACGGATGTTTCAGTGGTGCTGCTCTGTGATGGGTCTGGTGTGCAACCGTGGACCTTTTCGACTATGCTTTCGAAGTCGGCATAGATAACCCAAGGCTTCTTCATCTGGTTCTGGAAGTTCTCGAAGTGGAGGAAGTTTTCGCCTTCTTTTGGCATTTCGGTTCGTACCGGCCTGCCTTTTACTCCCCTGCAGTAGAAGAGATGGTCAGTGAGAATCCGTTCTGAAGAAAAGGCTTGTAGACACCTGTCACAGTGATGCATACGGCGCCCTACGTTGTACTCACTGTGTAGGAGCCTGCTCATGCTCTTGATGTTACAGTAATGCGAGGTGTGTCTGTCTGTGAGCATCATCAGATTGATCCTTCGAAGATTGGGGTCCTCTAGCTCACTGACTCTGATTACAACCGTGTGGTTGTTCTGGTATCCATAAATGTTGATTGGAAGGTTGTTTTGACGCTCAACCTTGGATATCTGGCTCAATGGTGTTGGAAAATCGATTCCAGTGAAGTCTAGGCCATCATCAACGGGATAACTACCTGGCCGGTCTGCGTGCGCCTCGGCAGGAAACAAGGCTGCTCTAAGTGCCCATCGGAGGCACTGGTTGTCTCTGTTCTTTACATTAATGATGGCTTGCTTTGACCTGAGTTTTGATGGTGTTGGGATGAATGTACCACCTCTTAGGGGCTGGTACAACCCAAACTCAAGGTAGACAGTGTTGATTTTCTCAATCACCCAGCCAGAACCCATGTGCTGCCATCTGGTAATCTCTTCCTTAAAGCCATTCGCAATGCCTTCCAGGATGTCCCCCTCTCGCAGCTGATAGAGATGTGTTACTATCAGTGGTTTGACGTTCCAAAAGAAGTGATCCTTTTCTCGATTGTCATCGCCTTCCTTTGAAAAATGAACATCGAATGACAAAGTGACCTTCACTCCGCCAAGCTCTGTGACTTCGCGTGCTATTTTCTGGAGAATAACCGCCCTATTGGTTATGAAAAATGCATTAAGGTCCTTGATTGGGTAATCATCAGGGACGCGCATTTTGTAGCCATGTAACCAACTGCCGAAGTAGTCTTGGTTCCTTAGGTTGAAGTCAAGACCTTGGGCCGCCATGTTATATACAGGGATTTTATTCTTTTCAATTGGTGGTCTCGTATCGAGCCGCTGTGCCATTACCATATGGGTGGGTATATACAGGGGTGGGATTTCTCCAATTGGTAATAGCCCCTGGATTGGGAGTGGTCTCGTACCGGAGCAGCATACGCAAACAGACTAGGGGGTGGTCTCGTACCGGATCAGCATATGCAAACAGAATAGTAGTATAGGGCGTTGGTCATCCGGGATCACCTGAAATAAGCTGCCAAACGCCCGAGTTACCGGCCCCCAGGACGAATGCAATGAGTCCGCGGGGGCCGGTAACTCGGGCGTTTGGCAGCTTATTTCAGGTGGCCCCGGATCACCAACGCCCTATACTACTACACAAGGCAAACCAAGTGGACGAACAGGGAAATCCTCATTGGAAACAGAGTAGACACATATAACAGCAGTGAATTTTGGAAAGAAGAAGCGCATTCGCCATGTACCGCCACAAAGGACGCCATGTTGACAGTGCTTGATCGAGCCCCTGAGCATAATGATGACGTCACGAAAATTTCGATAATATACTTTCAATTGCAATGCATTGTGGGATAGCTGTCACTCTTCCTCTGCCAAGCAACTCAAGTAGCCAAGTAGCTCAAGATAGCCAAGCAACTCAAGTACGCCAAGCACGTCAAGTACACAAAGCACCTCAAGCATGCCAAACAACTACAGTGCGGCTACTGTTACCGGGGTCACCCAGACAAAGTTAACCAATCACAAAACAGAACGAGAACAATAGATTCCAACATTTTTTACTTTAGCCAATGAAATATCGAGTACAGAACAATGAAATTTCAACTTGTTCGTTTGCCATTAAAACAGATCAATACAAGTTTTGGCTGTACAGCGTTGGATTTTCAATTAACTTCGATTCCATCCCTTTTCACTGTCTTTTGAACTTGACTTGTTTAAACAGCGCGATTTTGAAGGTAAATATCGGCGATTCAAATGCAAGAGAAACTCCAAACTGTGTAATACAAGTTTTGGCTGTACAGCGTTGGATTTTCAATTAATTTCGATTCCATCCCTTTTGATCTTGACTCGTTTAAACAGCGCCATTTGGAAGGTTAATGTCGGCGATTCAAATGAAAGAGAAACTCCAACTGTGTGAAAATATGGAATGCGACGGAACCGTATGTCTACACAAATAAAAGTGCCGGTGGTGGATTTAAAATAATTTGTACGCTCGTAACAGATTCAAGTTTTCTCTACGGCGTCAACGGCGGGGTTGGAATTGATACATGTAAATACACTTGACGCCAGCGAAAGAAGACATTCTTAACTGTAAAAGTACCAGTGAAAGCGACGGTTATAGTTTAGGCAAATTAAAAAGTGCCCTACGGATTTGAAAACAACGAAAACACGGCTTGTTTGCCGCCGTGATTAATTAAGTTTTATGCGCTTTGAGTTCCACGCGGGGTTCCGGTAGTCAAGTAAGTAAAAGAGAAATTTAAAACTGCATAAAGAGTATCGGTCGTATAGAAACGGCGCATTCTTCGACATGTATTTCACTGCCGGAAAATCTATCGACATTACACGGTTCGCCAGTTGAGTTTTTATAATTTTCCAGATGATTCAAAACAGTAAATCCAACTCCCCCGAGATGAATTCCTGACAAAAAACTCAACCGCCAGACTAGCATTTTTTTTTCACAGAGTTCGAGGTTTAGTTAATAATTATTTCTATTTTTCGGCATACATAACCATAGACTTTTAATAATTTCCCCAAAATGATTTCTTCAAAACCATCACGACCGCCTTGGGAGATGAAAGAAACCCATCTAGTGCTCAAATCGCAAACAAAATCTGCAACGGAAAAAATTCTGACAATTCAATAAAAAATAATTGAAATAAAGGAGCCGCTCTTTTTCAAACGGTTAGAAAATAAATGCTTATATCTGCTACTCTGGCAGTGTGCCTTGTAACATTTGCAAACTGCCGGCGGTTGAGTTTTTATTTTTTCCGAGAATTCAAATCCGCCACGCTATTTGCCCAAACCAGGGCGCTGAAAAGAATGGGCGGTGCAACGCGCCCACAGCGCTTGGGCGATGTGTGATGCGGAGAGAGACTGGGCCGAGCGCCCTCGAGAGAGCCGGAGTTAAAAAAATGGCGGCAAATGGAGATCGATAGCTGACGAAGAAAAGGGATCGCTGCAAGGAAACGGTACATGATACCCACTGAATGTTTTCGACATGAAGATTTCAATGTATTTTCAAAGCTGTAGGCGAGAAAGAACGGGTTTTATACTGTAACATTTATCGCGAATTATTTGAAACAAGAGGCTACACTTAGCCTATACTCATGCGCAAGAGACTCTAAGACGCGCGATTGAAGTTACCAATTTTTCTGTGC
This sequence comes from Dendrophyllia cribrosa, assembly GCA_024195265.1. Taxonomy (NCBI): domain Eukaryota; kingdom Metazoa; phylum Cnidaria; class Anthozoa; order Scleractinia; family Dendrophylliidae; genus Dendrophyllia; species Dendrophyllia cribrosa. The sequence continues at coordinate 38,512,374 of JAJLRJ010000002.1, read as the reverse complement.
TCGCTTTTAATATTTAATTTATTGATTCCGATCAAATCCACACTCGTCTATAACTTTCCAAGCTGTGAATTATTTCTGTTACATTTGAAAAGACTACTTAAAAAAATAGGCAGTAGATGACATGCTGTAAAAAGAAATTTGATAATCAATATAAAGATTTAGTTTTCCTGTGTTACTTAATCGCATGCAACCAGTGTAAAATGGGTTATTCCAGAAACCCCCCCCCCCCCCCGACGGATGCAATGTTTTTTTACCCCTCCCCCGCCCGGATTTCCCGGCCAGGCCGACCAACCCTCGCACCTTGATTTTTAACCCAGATACCCCCTCCTGCCCGGATTGCCATAAACTTTTTGTAGGCTCTAAATAAACAGGAAATCGCATTCAGGAGATCCGGGATTTTTTTAAAGTTTTCAAATCTTTGGTGAGAATTGCTATGAATTGGTCAAACATTTTGTAAATAAACGTTGCGTGACGCATTCACTAAAATCTTTCCGTGATTTTAAGACCAAATCGAAATGAAATGTTTCCATAACTTAAGGCTGGTTCTTTAAAAAAATGCTTTGATTTTGTCATCTATAATAAGTTTTTTCCAGGCTTCACAGTTTCTTCAAAGTGTTGTCGCAAATACACAATTTTGCTTTATGCAAATTTTATGTCAAATGTAATTTGATAGCAAGCTGTTTTTAAATTTTTTATATGGCCACTGAATCCAAAATATATTTTCTATAAAAGGTCGAAACTTTTGAATGAAACTCATATTTCCTTGAATGAAAATGTCTTTCCTTTGATTAAAAGAGTCAAACACCTTTCAGAATTCAGTAATTTTCTGCTTCTAGAAGTCTTGGCGATTTGTTGTATCCTAATTGCTGCGAGGAACCGGCTAGCGTCTGCGAAAATATAATAAACATCACAAAATAATTCAATTCAGCAACCTATTTTTATTATGCTTTCTAAAATCGCCGACTTTTCCTGTGTAATAGAATGCCAATCTTATCCGGAAAAATGATTCGCATAATGCTTTCGCTAATAAAAAAAAAAACAGTTCTGAATGGTCAAAGGTACAGAAATGAAATGCTGGCGGCGTTTGAATCATGAGTTCGGATAGCTCATGGTCTGCAAACAAACACTTCGATTCAGAGCTCGATTTTTCACTAAAACCTTTTTCCAAACCACGAAAGCACCTAAAATAATCTTTGAAAACAATACTTGGCCACATTTGGTGAAAGCTGTGCTTGGTAAAGTAGTAAAAAGAACGAGAAAGCTCCGTTTACCTTTCCCACGGATCCAAATTAAGCGCGCACGTACAAACAGAACTTCCTTGACAATCGAGTCGTCTAATCCGAAGCTATCAGAACTGTCTCATCGTACAGCAATCGGGTGAACTTGGCACAACTTCGCGCTTCGGAAAGTCGTACTTACTTACACAGGTGACAACATAGTGGTTACTAGTAACCTAGTGACCACAAAGAGTAATAAAGTCAGTAAAAATCGACATTAATATGACACGCATTCCCCAGTCCATAATCCACAGAAGTCCAGTCCCAAAGTCCAAATTTTTTATTAAATCTGATGGACTGAGGTAACGACGCTGTTTTGCCGTGTGTTTCTATTGTTCTTTCTTGAAAAAAGTCTTGAAATTACTCACCACAGGCAGCGAAGAACTGCTCCGATACAGACATTGCAAAAAATCGGCAGTAAAACGGGAAATAAATTGACAATATGCTTATCAGTGCGAGAGATCGATGTTTGGCATTTTTGCCTCGGAAGAACTCTGATTAAAAATAGCTCTTAGTTTTTTCAGAATCGCAACAAATTCGGCCTCAAGTTGTATGCTGTGTATAAAAGCAACGTTCACCTCTATGGGAGAAATACAGGACTGACTTATACACCAATAAGACCAAATGACGGAAAATGTTTGTTATGCGCATGCGTATCAAACATTTGTCTTATACTTCAATGTACCATAAGAAAAGAAGCAATTTATATTTTAATAATTTAAACAAGATAAGAAGACGTCCGACATGGAGAAGAGTTACTTCTTTCATTCAGTCATCGTACCTGCAAACCACGTTACTTTTGAATGTTTTATAAATGAAGGCTGTACCACAATGAAGCCAGTCATTCTTGTGAAAATAATATATACCTGACGTGAACATTACTAAATGTGAGTAGGGTTGTAGGAGACGCTGTCGTGACACTTCAGTAACGATGTTTTGCCGGAAGTGAGAGTAGCCGGAAGTCACTAAACCGGAAGTGTAAAAAGCAAAGCTGTGAACCGGAAATGCACAATTTAAAATATGCGTGAATAAATTTGCATGCAAAATCGTGACACAAAAAAAAATAATAATAAAAAGAAAAACGAAGCCCATTTTATAACTCATGCCGCTACGCGCATGAGTAATAAAACGAGCTTGTTAGAAATGCGTTACGCAAAATGTTTGCACTCAAAAACTAAAACATTAAGAGCAGATCCGTGCAAGAATCAAACAAAATCGCAAATCTTCGGCAAAGCTGAAAAAAATGGAATTCGCTTCTCTTTTGCATGTAGATAGTCTATAGTAAGTACATGAATGCCATGTAGTTTTTTCCTTGAAATATCTATTTGTTTCCGAGAAAAACGAAGAAAGTCGGTATCATCTCAGGGCACAATTTGGCAATCCCAAACACATGCAAACAGGGTTGAAATAAGTCATGATTCACTCGACTCGCGTATCAAAACTACTGCGCTAGAAAAAGCTGTCATAGTTCCAATTTGTTGCATAACTTGTCATAGACTAAACACCATGATTTCATAAAAATTGGATTAATCTAAGTATTCAAGAGAAGCCAAAAGCTTATGGCTCTCCCGTGCTCCGTAAAACGGTAGGCGAAAAACAACAATGATTTTGAGCGGGTGCCTTTGTTCAGAATTTCGTAATATTAAGAATGACAATACTAGAATTGACGATCTTTCAAAATATGTAAAGTTTAGTTTGGGGAAATGAATTTGGGATTTTTAAGAATTTGTTGAAAATCGTGAACGAAAGACATAAAATCACGCCATCTTGTGTATGCGTGACCAACAACAAAAACACTTAGAACGTTTTTCCTTGAGAAATCTTGGCAATTAAACTCTGACGCCAAAAAACAATGGAAATATACAAACCTTAACTTGGATATGACATTCTTGAATGTCCAAAACGTTTAGTTTTGCCGTCTGTTTAATTTCATTCGTGAAGTTTATCATGAACAGTGAAGATCAGTGAAGCCCGTAGCCACGATCAAAAACGCTTTACTCGCTGAATTCTTTGTAGCTCACTTTGCACTTTCGTACTCTTTATACTGTTGATACATTTTTTTCTGGTGGAAACTGTAAAAAAAATTGTATCAACAGTATAAAGAGTACGAAAGTGCAAAGTGAGCTACGAAGAATTCAACGAAAAGTTTTTAGGGACCGATCGTTTATTACGTCGCAGGGGGGGTTGGTGTTTTTTCAAGTAAATCTACCGATACCAAAATGTACCCTCCCCAAAAAACAGTTCTAGAAAAACATACCCTCCTATGCAATCACAGTTTTTATATCGTACCCCCCCCCCCCCCCCCCCCCCCCCCCCCCCCCCCCCCCCCGCCACATGTAATGTTTTGGGTAGCCTGTGTGTTGAATGTTGAGAATGGCCTGGGTGAGAATTGAGAATGAAGAGGCTTGGTTGCATAGCTTTCAATATGGCTGCAACAAAAATATCGAGCGATTGTGAGTTAGACAAGTCTTTGAATTGGCAAGAGAAGAGGTCAGAAGTTCGCGAAAAGTCTGTGAAGGGAAAATATCTCAGATCCTCACTGCAATGTCTGGATAATGAAGATGTTTTGCTAAAGCTGGAGTCTGTTCTTCAAATCATATCTCAACGATTTATATTTCCAAAGAATTAATGAATTGAACCTACCTTGTCCTCTACGTGAAGTTTCTTTTTCCTTGTTTACTATTGTTTCTTGTTGTTTTAACTCTTGTTGTCGTAAAATAGCGGCTGCAAGCTTATCATAATCTATATTTACAGCAGTACCAACAGCTGCATTTTCTTCCGCCATCTTGGAAAACGAAAGGTCCTGGTAACTAACTACCGCAGGCAACCCAAGCACTTAGAGAAATTAATTAAAATGTTAATTTTATTATTTTTAATCCTTTTCTTCTTTTTCTTTGTCTTGTTTTTTTTCCTTTGTTTGTATGCGTGGGCCTAGTATTTTGTCCACTTTCAATCAAAAGCTAAAATAATAATAACAATAAATGTACCCCCCATTTCAAGTGATCTTAAAAAAAAGTACCCACCACTTTCAAGCGGTTTTGAGAATTGTACCCCCCCCCCCCTAGAAAAACACCAACCCCCCCCTGCGACGTAATAAACGATCGGTCCCTTAAAAGCGTTTTTGATCGTGGCTACGGGCTTCACTGTTCATGATAAACTTCATTAATGAAATTGAACAGACGGCAAAACGAAACGAAACACTATGGACATTCAAGAATGTCATATCCAAGTTAAGGTTTGTATATTTTCATTGTTTTTTTGTTTTTTGGCGTCAGAGTTGCCAAGATTTCTCAAGGAAAAACGTTTTTGATTTTGTTCAGTTTGTCACGCACACACAAGATGGCGTGATTTTACGTCTTTCGTTCACGATTTTCAACAAATTCTTAAAAATCCCAAATTCATTTCCCCAAACTAAACTTTACATATTTTGAAAGATCGTCATCTCTAGTATTGTCATTCATAATATTACGAAATTCTGAACAAAGGCACATGCTCAAAATCATCGTTGTTTTTCGCCTACCGTTTTACGGAGAACGGGAGAGCCATAAGCTTTTGACTTCATTTGAATACTTAGATTAATCTAATTTTTATGAAATCATGGTATTTAGACTGTGACAAGTTGTACAACAAATTGGAGCTGTGACAGCTTTTTCTAGCGCAGTAGTTTTGATACGCGAGTCGAGTGAATCATGACTTATTTTAAGCCTGTTTGGTGTCGCCAAATCGAACCCCGGGCTGAAAACTAATGTTTTCGTTTTCCCAGAAACAAATAAGTTTTTTAAGGAAAAAACTACACAGCAATTGTATACTTACTAAAGGCTACCTGTATGCAAAAGAAGAGCGAATTTTAGTTTTTTTAACTTTGCCGTGTAATGTTTGATTTTTGCACGGATTTGCTCTTAATTCCCTGCGAACTATGACAGTAAACGGCTAAATGTTAAGAGTATAGATAGAGGACCTTTTGCTCTTTCATCCGTGTAAATTTAGTTTTGAACTTTTTTGAACTTTTTTAGTTACATCACAGGCAGCCCAAGCTTAGTGTATGTGATGTTTACGCAACGAACGATTTGTAGACTTTGTATGGGAAATCCATTTAGTCTTATATATGCTAAAATAAAGCTTTAATGTGGAAATAAACTTCACTTACCTCAACATTGTGTTTTCGTTGGGTCTTGTATGCAATTTGGGCGCAAATGATGTCCATTTTATACGGTTTTGTGGCTTACGAGTTTTTGCGATCTCGTTGGTTGGGGCGTCTCGAAAACACAGAATCCGGAATCCGGAATCGGAATCGGAACCGGAACCGGAACCGGAACCGGAATCCGGAAAATTGTTGTTAAGATAAATTATATTAATACGGAACATTTTCAGCCGAAGCAGACTAGGGTGCGTTGAAATATGTAGTAAAATCACCGAGGAAACAAAACTTGGGAAGGAAACATTCGTAGGACTTGTGCACGTAGGTAACATGGGTTTTCCTTGCCTTAAAATAGGATGAGGAGGCTTTTTGCTGCTATAAGAGAGCTTCTGCGCCATAATTTCCACATAATGATTATACGACCGACAATTGATTTGATCTCCAGAATTCAATCTATATTTTTTGGTAATCGACGTTTCCCGTTCCGCTGGACAAGGGTAACGCGGGCTCTGGGAACGAGATTGCCCGCGATCTTAAAGGTGATGTTACACGGGACGATTCGCAACGACGATTTTTAGCGCAACAATGTTGCGCTAAAAGTTGACGTCGTGTAACATGGGTGCGCGGACGATTTTCTTCGCAATTTTTGCGTTGCGAGTTTTTGAATCAGCTTCAAAAACTCGCAACGCAAAAAATTCGAAGAAAATCGTTCGCGCAGCCATGTTACACGGCGCTCAGCGTGGATCGCGAAAGTGTTGTTTTTCGTCTTAAAATGAAACAATTTGTTGTTTGTAAAAATGTTTGTTGAATCAATAGATAATATATAGAACCACTGAAGAAATACACTGCCTTTTTGGTCGTTTTTGTCTTTGGATCGAGAACCCAGTCAAATGCAACGCATGCGCAGTTGACCAAAAAATTGTGACTGGATGTTTTAGCGACTTTCCTCGGAAACATGCTGATTTCTACGGAACCACTCATTAGAATTTCACGAAATTTGGCACAATAATAGTTCCGAATATGCCGAACTCAACTGCCACCAAAAATTTGAAATCTAACAGAGGAGATTTTTACAAAACGCAAACATATTAAACAACAAATTACGGAAGATCCCTCTGTCAAAATTACATGAGACTAGTGTTAACATGCGAATATTTTTACGAGTTTACTAGAGACAAATGATGGACAAAATCTAATGACTAGATTTTCTGAAAATAAACGAAACCAAATATTGCAGGCTGATTTCCAATCCATCGTGTTGCCATGGCAACACCCTAAAAGCTCAACAAAAATATTAAAATATAAAGCTTGTTGCTTAATCTTACGCCTCGCCAATTTTGGGCGCCCAGTCGTAAGTGGTTTTAAAATGACAATGAATTATGCATAGGTACAGTAAAACTGTGTTCAGCCACCCACAGTTTGCGCGCGCTCTTCAATTTCAGCTGCTTACGTGAGTCAGCGCGCGCACAGTTTTAAGAAAAACAAACATGGCGCCTGTCCAGCGATCTTTTTATTTGCTCAGCGTGGATCGCGAAAGTGTTGTTTTTCGTCTTAAAATCAAACAATTTGTTGTTCGTAAAAATGTTTGTTGAATCCGAATAGATAATTTATAGAACCATTGAAGAAATACACTGCCTTTTTGGTCGTTTTTGTCTTTGGATTGAGAACACAGTCAAATGCAACGCATGCGCAGTTGACCAAAAAATTGTGACTGGATGTTTTAGCGACTTTCCTCGGAAACGTGCTGATTTCTACAGAACCACTCATTAGAATTTCACGAAATGTGGCAGAGTAATAATCCCGAATATGCCGAACTCACTTGCCATCAAAAATTTGAAATCTAACAGAGGAGATTTTTACAAAACGCAAACATATTAAACCACAAATAGCGGAAGATCCCTCTGTCAAAATTACACGAGACCAGTGTTAACATACGAATATTTTTGCGAGTTTACTGGAGACAAATGATGGACAAAATCTAATGACTAGATTTTCTGAAAATAAACGAAACCAAATATTGCAGGCTGATTTACAATCCACCGTGTTGCCATGGCAACACCCTAAAAGCTCAACAAAAATATCAAAATATATAGCTTGTTGCTTAATCGTATGCCTCACCAATTTTAGACGCCCAGACGTTAGTGGTTTTAAAATGACAATGAATGACGCATAGGTACAGTGAAACTGTGTTCAGCGACCTTAAGGGCCCTTTATAGTATTCCGTTGCTAGGTAATGCGGTTGCTATGCAGAGCTAAATCAAGTACAATTTTACTTCCGGTGAAAGTGACGGGCAGCTTCGCGCGAGAGTCCGTACAAATTCAAAACTGACCTAAACAATGCCAAATTTGAAGTTCGTCTCGTTCAACTCCTGAATTCTTGGTTAGTACTTAAACTTATTTGAAGCTGGATATTTTTTCTCTGGAAAGATTCGTCTTGGACGGTTTTCAAGCTGATTCAAAACGTAGAAATAACTGAAGGAGTAAGAACGCTCAACTGATCAGTTCACAGATATCGGAATTTGCCGAAAGTTTATTCCTACTGCTTCAGTCTTCGTACCGTTTTTTCGTTTCTTTTTGTCAATGCTGACCAGGTCAACTGCCGAGGAATTCTGGATTGAGAAGTTAGAGGATATATCTGGAGCCAACCTGTGAGTAAGATGTTAACATTTGCAGAAAAGTGCTCGAGTTTTTACAATTTCAACGCGAAGCGTAGCGCGTTTGTTTTTCTCGTAGCTACAGTTTTTACGTATTTTTCAGGGCCGATTTCGTATAAACTTAGAAGCCGTCAAAGTTGTACAGAAGTGTGAATGAACAAAGTACAATGAGTTCAAATTTGTTTGATGGAAATTATTGATAAAAAAATTATTTTCAATTCGTTTAGTTTTATTACTCGTACGTTTTTCCGTCCGTGGAAGATTGTTTAGGGACGGACCATTAGATTTTTGAGGGGGGGGGGGGGGGGGGGGGGGGGGTTGGGCAATTTTTTGGTGCAGGATATTTTTTTCTACGCTCGAGACTGTGCAGGATTTTTCTTTTTGCCATGATTTGCTTGCATGAAATTTTTTTTTGCGAGTCTATATGTTTTAATGCCTGACACATATACGTGTTAGGAATACTAGAAAGGCCATACTAGAGACAGGAATACTATAGCAAGTCATATCTGATGTAACAGCAGCTTGATAGCATGTAGCCTGGCCGCGGTGTTGTAACTGCCCCTACAATATTCTTTACACCAGCCCCCTGTTGATGTCGCTTCCACAGCCCATCGTAGTACACCCAACCATCTTACAATTATAGTGGCGGCGCCGGAAATATAATGTTGGTGGGGTGAATCTCCTGTGCCGAGCGCCGAAGGCGCGAGCTTCTAGGGGGGTCCGGGGGCATGCTCCCCCGGGAAATTTTTGAAATGAAACTCTCTGAAATGTTATTTCCAGCGTTCCTGAGACCGGAGAAACAGTTTCCAAGGCCAGCTTTGAGTTCAGTTTAATTCTCATGAAAAGTACATGTACACGAAACACGTTCTGAAACTTGGGTGTAACTCCATTTTGGTTGTTTGTTCAAAGTAAATTCGACTGTCACTCGAATATTCTCTGTCAATTCTTTTCAGTATGGGAAGGCTTTGGAAACGAATTTTCCAAAGCGATTTTCTCTGTCATTGGAGGCAGAAAGAAACTGATTTCCAATATCAGCCATGTTCAATTTGTCAGTTAATGCAATGTCTGGATAATGCAATGATTTAATCTTTCTTGTGACATAGTTTGTTCGTAGATATGTCTTGAGCCTTCTTAGGGCAGAGGCACTCACAGCATTGATGGATTTGTTTGATGGATTTGTCGGTAGCTGGAGTCCGATAGCTGACGTCCGAGTAACTCAAGGGGTATTGAAATGCTTGGTTCACAATATCCAATCTCCAGTCTAAAGTCAGTCACAATATCTCCGATGCTAAAATTGTAGGCTTTTGATTAATTAACGGAATATTTATTTTGCAAACTCTAATGCATTAAAGCGCCCCGCCATCAGATCTGGTCAAAGGATGCCGTTGCTACACTATTCATCTCCGCCCATCGCCATTTTGAGCTGTCGAAAGTTGGTGGCGCAAATGCCCCACCTGCCCCACCGGTGGCGCCGCCGCTGCAATTACAAGCTTGTTGTACAACACATAAACAAAGTATTTCTCATCCATTGAGGTTATACATGTACCTACAATGCCACTGTACAACTATAAAAGAGCCATTCCTCTGATTCCTTGTGTCAGAAAATATCTTACATGCTTATGAAATCAGCTAAAAAGCCTACAAAGAAACACAACTTACGTCGGGTCAAAAATAAACCATTGTTATTGGCTAAACTAAACAAGCCAATGAAAAGATAGAACATTTGATCCCCTCCAAGTGCATATAAGTCGCTAACATTCTACAACGTCAGTGTGATTTATTTGTGTTCTGACCATCTGCTTCTGGATATAAAATATTGTTCTAAAACTATAAAGCTTTGCAGGAATTTTTTTTCCTGGGGTTTTTGTTTTGCACGATATTTTTTTTGCAGTTCAAGGCCGTGCTCGAATTTTTTTTTGGCATTTGCCCAACCCTCCCCCCCAAAAAAATCTAATGGTCCGTCCCTTAACTTCGGGATTAACTGATAAATTGTCATTGTGTGTTGATACGATGCAACTTCAGGCAAAAACTTCAGTGAAAAAATAAAAAAAACTTAAAATTAAAAAAGTAAGACAGTGCGTTGTACCTATTGAAAAAAGATGTTTACGTTTTAGATTTATATTTTCATTGAGTGAAAACAAATTGAAGCATCGATTTATATGGATTCGACGCTGGAGGTGTTGCATAAGGTTTCTTGTTATTCAAAACACGGACTTCAACCTTGGACTTTTGTCTTTTGATTTCGCCTATTCTGCCTTCCACTTTAATGATAATCGAGTACTTCTTAACTGTATGATTTCTTTCGAGCTATTCCGCCAAAAATGGCCACTTAACTGAGATAACCGTTTGCACATAAAACAAATTAAACGGCGCATAATTTTGGGCAAACAAAACAAAATAACATTGCATCTTTTCCGTTTCGATCTGTATATAACTTAAAAACATTGCATGTGATAAAATCAGAAGCACAAAACTAATAAGCTTCTGATAAAACAAATAGGACTGCTCTAATGGCTTTGTTGCTATTTTAGAGGGGGAAAAATTGTCGATGGAGGATAACTAGTATAGAGCAGTTTTCAATTGAGTGTCGTAAAACCAAAACCAAAGTAATTACTCTGACCAATCACAGCAGTCGTAAACAATCCAATGAACCAATCAGAGCTCGAAGCAATTACATGTCGCGGGCGCCAAGCGCGGGAAAAGCGTGCGAGCAAGTCACGATTGGTTTTGGTTTTACTTCTGATTGGTCGAGAAAGTGGCGCGAGATTTTTTAGCCAATCACAAAGCGTAGCAATGCAAAACCAAAGCAATTGTGTAATTACTTTCGACAGTCAATTGAAAACTGCTCTATCTAGTAATTATATCGACCTCTGTATTTTTTGCTCCTAAGATTGTCGACTGTTGTTTGAAAAGAAAGAGAAAGAAAAGTTTCTTTCTCTTTTTATGTAAGTGCCATACTGCTCTTCAAATTTAAGGGAAACCGTCTCACAGATGCGTGAGTTCCCAAAACAATGCTTTGGACGTTTTTGATTTGAAGGCATTTTCCTGCTCACGAGTTGCACTAATCGTCGCGGGTCGCGGGTCGCGGGTTTCAAGTCGCGGGTTCTCAAAGTCGCGGGTTTTTAAGTCGCGGGTTCTCAAAGTCGCGGGTTTAAAAAACATGCGTGGGAAGAAGTGAATATTTTCCCGCCAAAAGTCCGGATTAGAGCTCGAATTTCAAGCGTTTAATACTGAGACATGGCATCGCAAACCAACGGAGAAATGAAGGGTGAAGAAGGAATGAAGGAGCTTTCTAAACGTCTAAAGAAGCTAAACTTCTCTATCGTCTTCAATCCAAGAGGGGACAGCGATTGTTTCTACTCCGCAGCTGGCTGTCAACTTGGAATAGACGGGGAGAAAGTGAAGACGCTCGTCTTCAAATACCTCGCGAATCATCAAATTGTTAAAAGTTAAAAGTTAAAAGTTAAAAGCGATTTTAAGTTAGTTCCTTACAAAGCTGTAAGCTACAGCTTCCTTAATATGAGAAGTAACATTGCTTTAGTAAAAAAAGGTCTAGCAGCGTCTCCATCCCAAAGCTAAAGAGTGATATTTTCGCAGTTGTGAATCGGACATGTAAGACAAGCTTACTAAACCTCTCCTCACATGTGAGCGTGAATTCCGCTTTCTCCTTCCATCGACCGATCCAACGATTTTGTGAAGTCAGCCAATGTGTTTTAATTCAATCTTTTCCCAAAGTTTGGAGGCGTTACGAGCATTTGAAGCGTAGTTTTGGGAAGCTAAATTTTTTTTTTATTGTATACATGTAAGCTTAGGTTTGTATGCGAAACTTTGGTACCATAAACTCTTCGCTCCAAATGCTTCAAGCAAACTTCAGAAATGTAGCAACCCATAACCGTAGGATTGTCGGTCAATATGACAAAACGTCAAAGGAAAAATGACGCAACTGCAAGTTGTTTACGTACACTGCCTGCTACTTGAGAACAGCTGAAGGGGTATAAAGTTCTTTTATTCTCTACTCTGCACGTATCAGCAGCCCTCCCTGAGACTGAAACAGCTTTTGTCTGATTCAAGGTTTCCTAAGACCGGATGTAAGATTTTTCACGAAATAATAGACATTAGATGACATACCAAAACCGTAGGATTATCGGTCAATTGTGACAAAACGTCAAAGGAATAATGGTGAAACTGCAAGTAGCAGGAATCTGAATTATTTTTTGTACGAAAATAATTTTTTGAGAACCCGCGACTTGAAACCCGCGACCCGCGACTTGAAACCCGCGACCCGCGACCCGCGACGATTAGTGCAACTCCCTGCTCACCCATGCCTGCTAAAGTGATCGAAGGCTTGTGATCTGACAGACACAGGCATGACTCGTTTCTCCTTGTCTGCAAGGAAAGGCAACTTTTTCGAGTGAAGGTTGAAACGTACTTCACAAACGATAACCATACTCAACAAATCCTAACAAAATGAGTTCAAGAGTTCAAGAGTTCGGCAGTTTCCAATTTATAGCACAGGAGGCCCATTATACTATCTTTTGAGGCCGTTGCTAGGGAAAAATCAGTTTGCTCTAGCTCAGCAAATTTTTGCTTATGTTTGACCAAATTTGAACAGCAACCTTTAAGTACACATGTGGTTCGGGTTGTGACGTCATCAGGCCACGCCCAATGTCACGTGACCCAAAACAGAAAATATGAGCATAACTTCGGAAACTTACAGTTTTATCAAAAAATTTTAGCATCATTCGATTTTATACACCATTTAAAAAAAACGTAAGCATGCGTTTCCTCTAAGGATGAAAAATAGAAATAATATGAGGATAAATGAGTTGTCAAAACCACGTTTTTGCGTCTTAATTTTTTGTTTTTTGATTTTTCACAAAAAGCATGCTTACGTTTCACGAAAAATCTTTTATCTTTCGATTGAATTTTTTAAAAAGAAATTAGCCTCTATTTGCGCCGAGTTAGGGTCGCCTTTATCTTTACCGGAAGTAGGTGGCCTGTTGTCAGCCTGGGCTTCCTGTGCTATAAATTGGAAACTGCCGAACTCTTGAAGTAAGACCTTTATTTTCTTAGGATTTGTTGAGTATGGTTATCGTTTGTGAAGTACGTTTCAACCTTCACTCGAAAAAGTTGCCTTTCTTTGCAGACAGGGAGAAACGAGTCATGCCTGCGTCTGTCAGATCACAAGCCTTCGATCACTTCAGCAGGCATGGGTGAACACAAAAATGCCTTCAAATCTAAAACGTCCAAAGCATTGTTCTGGTAACTCACGCATCTGTGAGACGGTTTCTCTTGAATTTGAAATATTAAACAGAAATAAACTTTTCTTTCTCTTTCTTTTTCAAACAACAGTCGACAATCTTAGAAGCAAAAAATATAATTTTTTTTCAATTTAGTTCTTATTATTTTCCCCCTCTAAAATAACAAGAAAGCCATTAGAGCAGTCCTATTTGTTTTATCAGAAACTTATTAGTTTTGTGCTTCTGATTTTATCACATGCAATGTTTTTAAGTCATATACAGATCGAAACGGAAAATATGCATTGTTATTTTGTTTTGTTTGCCGAAAATTATGCGCCGTTTAATTTGTTTTATGTGCAAACGGTTATCTCAGTAAAGTGGCCATTTTTTTTTTTTTGCGAAATAGCTCTAAAGAAATGAAACAGTTAAGAAGTACTCGATTATCATTAAAGTGGAAGGCAGAATAGGCGAAGTCAAAAGACAAAAGTCCAAGGTTGAAGTCCGTCAATAACAAGAAACCTAGTTATGCAACACCAGCGCCGAATCCATCTGAATCGATGCTTCAATTTGTTTTCATTCAATGAAAATATAAATCTAAAACGTAAACATCTTTTTTCAATAGCTACAACCCACTGTCTTTACTTCTTTTGAAGTTTTTTTTATTTTTTCACTTAAGTATTTGCCTGAAGTTGCATCGTATCAACACACAATGACAATTTATCAGTTAGTAATCCCGCAGTTCTTCCAAGGACGTAAAAACGTGCGAGAAATAAAACTAAACGAATTGGGAATTATTTCTTTTTATTAAAAATTTCCGTCAAACAAATTTGAACTCACTGTACTTTGTTCATTCACACTTCGTTGAAATCTGTACAACTTTGACGGCTTCTAAGTTTATACTAGAAATCAGCTCTGAGAAATACGTAAAAACTGTAGCTACGAGAAAAACAAATGCGCTACGCTTCGCGTTGAAATTGTAAAAACTCGAGCACTTTTCTGCAAAATTATGTTAACATCTTACTCACATGTTGGCTCCAGATATATCCTCTAACTTCTCAGTCCACAATTCCTCGGCAGTTGACCTGGTCAGCATTGACAAAAAGAAACGAGAAAACGGTACGAAGACTGAAGCAGTAGGAATAAACTTTCAGCAAATACCGATATCTGTGAACAGATCAGTTGAGCGTTCTTACTCCTTCAGTTATTTCTACGTTTGAATCAGCTTGAAAACCGTCCAAGACGAATCTTTCCAGAGAAAAAATATCCAGCTTTAAATAAGTTTAAGTACTAACCAAGAATTCAGGAGTTGAACGAGACGAACTTCAAATTTGGCATTGTTTAGGACAGTTTTGAATTTGTACGGGCTCTCGCGCGAAGCTGCCTGTCACTTTCACAGGAAGTAAAATTGTACTTGATTTAGCTATGCATAGTAAGGTGATTCCGTAGTATTGCATCGCGCATCACTACTGCGCATAATAAATTGCGTCATTTGCGCGTGCACGAGCGCGCGCACTCCGAAGCAAGAGGGTTTCCTTTGAGGATTCAGTTACTTTATTTATTTATTTATTACAATTCATGGCTAAAATAGAAATAAATTACATTACAAAAAAAAAAATTGTAGACTAGAAATAGCCATAGGAGGTCCGCAAAAGAGTCCTAGACCCCATTCTAGGCGGACCCTAGTAAATAAGTGGTAGTTTTCTCCTAAACGAGCATGATGATCTATCCTTTTTATTCCATGTATTTGAAGAAAATACTACTCTCCGTTACATATCCATATTTGAAGAATTTTTCATTAGTAGATTTTGAAATATTCTTGTGAAATCACTTTTACAATCTAGTTTTTAGCGTTTCACTGGGAGCGTGCAGATGCTGAAATTGCCCTATTATTTCATTAGTTTCTCTTTTTCGGTAACTTTAAGGCTTTTCACGATGACATTGTTCTGCTATCATAACAATACTACTAATTTTTCTTTGCTAATAATTACTTTCTGGAAATAATGGTTGCCTCTCGCTCAAGGCTAGGATTTTCAATATTGCTGTCACAAGCTAGCAAATTAGTTATGTATTACAGGGCTATATCTTAAAAACGGACATTCATTGTATTTTTCTGATGTACTAGTTGTAATAAATAACTGTGTAAAGTTTTAAAAAATGTTCATTACTTAACTACTTCTTTTTCGATGGAATCACCTCAAGCTTACTTCTTTTCTTTCTTTCTATTTAATTAACTGGCTCGTCGCTCTGCGACGAGTCAGTTCTTAAAATACCCTCTTTTTTTTTTTTTTTTTTTTTTTTTTCGGCCTGTCGGGTCACCTGCCCCGGGAATCGCTTTTGCTGCGGCCAACACCGTACCTAGTTTACTTCCGGTTTTCAGAAATGGCGTAATCAGTGATGTCGCAACTATAATTCAAATATTTACCGTTCTAATTTCGACGGAATTGTTAAAAATTAAATCTCTGTGATTTTCGGATGTGATCTATTTCTGGTAAAGGGAAAGCGGGTTGAATTTTTCTAACCAAATCAATTGTCAAACAGTCGAGTTTAGATCGAATAAATCGTTGAATATAACACGTCGCGGCACGTCACAGAACTGCTGAGTAAACAGATCTCAAGCATTACTCCGTGCAGTCACGTTCAAATTCCACACATCTCGTATTCATGTCACGCTATTTAATCGATCGTGTTGATATTGTTAATTTATTCGAAACCCCATCACCGATTCTCCAAAATGCCTGTGTTTAAGCAATCCTGATTCCTTGTAGTAGCTGGTTTCAAGGATTTTAAAGCGAAAAAAATATACAAAGTTCTAAACTTATGTTTTTTCTAACAATACCGAGCCGATCAGAGAAAAAAATATAGACCTGAAACTGTAGCCTACTAAAGGGGGGTGTGGGGTGTGGGGTGGGGGGTGGGGGCAGGTGGCGGTGTTGGGCAATTTTTCTGATCATGAATTTTTTTTCCGTCTTTATGTTGTGCAAGAATTTTTTTCGAGATTGCTCCATACCTTTTTTTTTTCCTTTCGCTCGCTGTGCATGCATTATTATTTTTTCTTTACTTTTGCTGTGCAGGAATTTGTTTTTAGTATTTGCCCACCCCTCCCCCCCCCTCTTAACAATAAAATGGTCCGTCCCTAAGGAGTGCTTGAAGCGGGCTGTGGAATGTAAATGTGGACTGGACTGTGCATATTGATAGATTCTAGATTGTATATTGTGGCTTGCTAATATAAAACTCTAAAGTGAAAACCGGGTGGAAACTGAGGCCAAACGAGCCAGTTTCGAAGCCTATCGGGCTCCTTGTTAACTGGCTCGTCGCTCTGCGACGAGTCAGTTCTTAAAATACCCTTTTTTTTTAACTGGCTCGTCGCTCTGCGACGAGACAGTTCTTAAAATACCCTCTTTTTTTTTTTTTTTTTTTTTTTTTCCCTGTCGGGTCACCTGCCCCGGGAATCGCTTTTGCTGCGGCCAACACCGTACCTAGTTTACTTCCGGTTTTCAGAAATGGCGTAATCAGTGATGTCGCAACTATAATTCAAATATTTACCGTTCTAATTTCGACGGAATTGTTAAAAATTAAATCTCTGTGATTTTCGGATGTGATCTATTTCTGGTAAAAGGAAAGCGGGTTGAATTTTTCTAACCAAATCAATTGTCAAACAGTCGAGTTTAGATCGAATAAATCGTTGAATCAGTAACACGTCGCGGCACGTCACAGAACTGCTGAGTAAACAAATCTCAAGCATTACTCCGTGCAGTCACGTTCAAATTCCACACATCTTGTATTCATGTCACGCTATTTGATCGATCGTGTTGGTATTGTTAATTTATTCGAAACCCCATCACCGATTCTCCAAAATGCCTGTGTTTAAACAATCCTGATTCCTTGTAGTAGGTGGTTTCAAGGATTTTAAAGCGAAAAAAATATACAAAGTTCTAAACTTATGTTTTTTTCTAACAATACCGAGCCGATCAGAGAAAAAAATATAGACCTGAACTGTAGCCTACTAAAGGGGGTTGTGGGGTGGGGGGTGGGGGCAGGTGGCGGTGTTGGGCAATTTTTCTGATCATGAATTTTTTTCCGTCTTGATGTTGTACAAGAATTTTTTTCGGGATTGCTCCATACCTTTTTTTTCCTTTCGCTCGCTGTGCATTATTTTTTTTCTTTACTTTTCCTGTGCAGGAATTTGTTTTTAGTATTTGCCCACCCCTCCCCCCTCTTAACAATAAAATGGTCCGTCCCTAAGGAGTGCTTGAAGCGGGCTGTGGAATGTAATGTGGACTGGACTGTGCATATTGATAGATTCTAGATTGTATATTGTGGCTTGCTAATATAAAACTCTAAAGTGAAAACCGGGTGAAAACTGAAGCCAAACGAGCCAGTTTCGAAGCCCATCGGGCTCCTTGTTTTCTGTCTTGTCACCTGCCCCGGGAATCGCTTTTGCTGCGGCCAACACCGTACCTAGTTTACTTCCGGTTTTCAGAAATGGCGTAATCAGTGATGTCAGCAACTATAATTCAAATATTAACCGTTCTAATTTCGACGGAATTGTTAAAAATTAAATATCTGTGATTTTCGGATGTGATCTATTTCTGGTAAAAGGAAAGCGGGTTGAATTTTTCTAACCAAATTAATTGTCAAACAGTCGAGTTTAGATCAAATAAATCGTTGAATATAACACGTCCCGGCACGTCACAGAACTGCTGAGTAAACAAATCTCAAGCATTACTCCGTGCAGTCACGTTCAAATTCCACACATCTCGTATTCATGTCACGCTATTTGATCGATCGTGTTGGTATTGTTAATTTATTCGAAACCCCATCACCGATTCTCCAAAATGCCTGTGTTTAAACAATCCTGATTCCTTGTAGTAGGTGGTTTCAAGGATTTTAAAGCCAAAAAAATATACAAAGTTCTAAACTTATGTTTTTTCTAACAATACCGAGCCGATCAGAGAAAAAAATATAGACCTGAAACTGTAGCCTACTAAAGGGGGTTGTGAGGTGGGGGGTGGGGGCAGGTGGCGGTGTTGGGCAATTATTTTTCTGATCATGAATTTTTTTTCCGTCTTGATGTTGTACAAGAATTTTTTTCGGGATTGCTCCATACCTTTTTTTTCCTTTCGCTCGCTGTGCATTATTTTTTTTTCTTTACTTTTCCTGTGCAGGAATTTGTTTTTAGTATTTGCCCACCCCTCCCCCCCCCCCCCCCCCCCCCCTCTTAACAATAAAATGGTCCGTCCCTAAGGAGTGCTTGAAGCGGGCTGTGGAATGTAAATGTGGACTGGACTGTGCATATTGATAGATTCTAGATTGTATATTGTGGCTTGCTAATATAAAACTCTAAAGTGAAAACCGGGTGGAAACTGAGGCCAAACGAGCCAGTTTCGAAGCCCATCGGGCTCCTTGTTTTTGATGGGGGAGGAAGGGGTGAACATATTTCCACTGAAGAAGGGCAAAGCCCGAAAGTTTGGAACTTATTCAAAAACTTTGGCACTTTAAAATAACATTTAAAAAAGTTTTTTCATGAAATCCAAGTGCCACGCAGCCACCGAACTTATTTTTGAGGAAGGGGTGAGTTGGCGTAGTGACGTCATTTGATGGAATATCACGTGATCGCACTATCGAAGACGGTCGTGAGTTGTGTTGGTGACTTGGCTGTTTTCAGTTTATGAAGATTTTTTTTTGTTTTTGTGTACCTTTTGCCAGTGATGATTTCATAAGTCGAAGGTAGGTCTTCTGAAAAAATTCTGTTTATACGTTTTGATAATTTGACTCAATTAAGCGCTGAATTTTATAGTTGAGTATGGGTAGCCATGTTGTTTCGAGGTCAAATTTAGGAAACCGTGGTGTAAATGTTCTATCCGCTAATAACACGAAGGATAACAAGGCTGCTTATGTATTTTTTACTTAACGTATTATTTGTTAAGTCTTGGTGTGAACTTATATACTTTATAAGTTGATAGATACGACAAGTTTAGATGAAACGCAATTCTTGTATACCGTGATGATGTTTAGATTTCTAGCAAGGGTTTCATCAATTTAATCTTACTTCCTTAGAGTATGAATATAGTTTGGCAAATACGGATTCGCATTTCCCTAATATTTGATTTGATTTGAGTTACCGTGATGAACGTATAATTAATTGCCACGATGAAGAGCTTACCCTAACTGCTAAATATTCTACAGACCTTGGGCTGATGGCCCAGATGGACACACAAACCTGCACTGAAACATAGTCGAGCCATTATAAAGTTTATCCATTCCTTATCTACAAGTTGTATTCGTCTACAAGGTGTGATTTTACACTTGGTAAGTTTATCGTCGTTTTGTCTTAGAAATATAGCACAAAAAGCAATTTTTTTAACGAATCCAACTACTTACAGTGCTCTTCTGACATAAGCTTACATTATATATGCATGAAAATACATATTCGTCTACATGTAGAGCATGTACAATTAAATTTACAGATCATTATTTGTGAATTTAAAACATCGTAGTTATATTCGAATGGCATGGAATGACCAGGCAGTTTTGATGTATAGATTTCAATGAATAAGTCTTAATTTGTTCGATTTGGTACAAAGTGAAATTCAATCGTCGTTGATTGGCGTGACTCTGCTTCCTTGTAATTAGTATGAAACTGTTTTTAGTATTCGTGAGTTATAAATCTACTTCCTTGCTCTCTTAGTCTCTACTTCTTTAAAAGCTAAACTGTTGCGCTTGATTTGACTGATAAATCAGAATTTTGCTAGCTATCAAACAGCATTTATCGAATATGGTTCACAGTTTCAAACTTTGAAGAAGTGGTGTCTGCATTTCTTTGTTTTAAAACAAAAAATACTCACAAAGAAATGTGTTAAAACTATGAACATATTCATACATTGTAAGTAGTTATCTGATACAGCACGTTAAACTTTAATAAACTTGGCATAAACTATTGAATAGTTGTAGGTTTATTGTTGCATGTCCAGTCATACAAATTACAATCCTTTGGAAACAAAATACAGTCAACAAACCAAAACAATAATACCTTAATTGTCAAATGATTTTCTGTTTAATATCATGCATGTTAGTATGTCAAGTGTGAATAAGGTTGTATTTTTTAAGCCTACTGTAGCTTTTACTGAGTAAAATAAGCCCTTGTGAGTGACATTATATGGGCTTATTTGTAAATTTAAGAATAACTTTAAAAATCTCTGTTTACATTAGAACCTCTCCACAATGTTTTCCGTAATGGGCAGGTTTTTTGAGTAACTGAATAACAGGTTGTGATGAGAATACTTGACCATTGTAGAGAGATGGCCATTAAGGGGAGGTGGCCATAACTAAAGGTTTTATTGTATCAAGCAAAGCATTGCTTCCTTCATTTTTTATAAACTGCTATTTGTTCAACAGAAAATCATTCACTAAGTATTTGTTCTTTAACCCTTTCGCGACCAAGTTTCCTCCAATTTCATTCTCTCCATGGCAAAATATTTTATTTATCCCAAAACGTAAATATAGTCGCCTTTGGCCACTTATGGATAAGGGGACTGTAGTCCCCTATGGCCATGAATGTGTTGAATTGCATTATACACCTGATTGAAAAAACGTTGTTGTGTAAAAGTTATAAACTGTGAACGATACGACCAAAATATGTTTTTCTGGGAAATAGAAAAAGATAATTGTGTTCTCAGATAAATTGCACATTATTATAACAAACTATGCTCCAAATCATCCTCTGAAAAAGGAAGGAATAAATTTTAAACACCAATAAATGGAATGTTAGTGAACCTTATTTGCCTTGTTCCCAGAATTCCATTGTGTTGTATTGTTAATGTGTGCTTTTTTTGTGACATTGTTTCTTTAATTAGGTGTATACAGAGTAGAAAGTGATAAAAGGTACATAAATCAACAAAAGAACTGCACTCAAATACATGTACATCTAATCCAGTTACAGATGTAATATGCATATTCACCAAAAGGTGTGATTACTGACAAATCTAGTAATGTCAGGACATTTCTTGGCACAGTACTCAAAGGCATTATATAACTGGGTAGGCCTTCTGATAGGGTACATGTATAGAAAAATGCAAAACTAAGCAGCATCTTCAGGTTTAAAGATAGTGAAGCCAAAGGATAATAATTATGTCCATGGTAGGGTAGTAATTAATGAAAGCCTACATGTATTTATTATGTCCTATTTTCCTCCCCTTATGGCTGTGGTAGGTTAAGAACCTAGTTATACAGTAGACTCCCGCTATCTCGAACTCTCAAGGGGAACAGAAAACTGTTCAAGATTGCGGGGGTTGGAGATATCGAGGGTGGTGTCAAATTTCGCAATTTTCAACAAAACTGAATTACAGTGTAGTACAGTATGCAAATCATTGACAAAAAAAGCATCCAATATGAATATTGAATATGGAAAGCAAGACTGGGGAAAGGAGTTAAAAATCGTTGCTCGCAAAAGGCTTTTGCTACCAAGTAATATATTTTATAACATATTGACTAACGAAGAAACTTAAATGGTGCTGAAATATATTTCTAAACAGTTATCTTTTTAACTTGCAAAAGTATTTCAATTTAATTGCCTTATACGCACCCCTACCCCCTAAATGCAAACAAAACTGCTTTGCGTGACATAACTGAAAAAAGACTGAAAGCAAACGTCCGACATGTTTTGTTTGTACTTCAAAGTAACATTTCAAATCTTTTAGCGCACTACAAAACCGAGGAACGCTCCAAAAAATACTTAGCCCTTTGAATAGATGCCGTGATACTGAAAAGCGTAGAAAGTTTAACAAAGATTAGCTGACCCGACCGTTTAATATATGTTGTTGTCATCCGACGTTTATCGGACGTTGTAAACAAGACTAAAAGGACATACAATGAACGGTGAAAAAAATGCAAGGAAATGATCTCTGGATAAGTCTTCTACAACAAATAAGGTGAGAAAATTTCAAAACATTTTTCTATGTGGCTACTCATTTATTTGTGGCTACTTATTATTTGTGTTAAGACGTGGTGAAAAGTGAAATGTTTATGTGACCAGCAAATTGATAGTTGACCTCGTAAGGTCAAATACACACTGTAACTCTAATTTTAACGAACTTTGAAATGCTCTCGCGTCGCTCTGAATCATTTGCCCAAATAAATTTTTATGGCAATCTTGAGATCATCTTTATAAAAATTAACCAACAGAAACTTAATCCATTTGAAGGTTTAGCACATGGTGAAAAATTGTTATGTTTACGAGATACTTTAAAGAAGTAAAATGTATGTCTTCGAAATAAAATTATTTTGCAAGCAAAGAACAACAAAATAATTCTCTAAATCACTCTGCTGGATATTTAACCCATTCACACCTGAGGATTTTTACGTTTTTGAGTGATTTTCTGCATACACACGCCCCATAGGATTTCGTGACTTCATATTTGGAGTTACCATTGAAAGTGCTGCTGTTCTAAAACATTGAAGGCTCGAGTTTACTGGAAACGTCATTGTGACGATCTCATTTTGCTTGGTTGATTTGCAATAAAGGGTCCAATATGAATTATCTACGATTTTTGGTAAGTTCACAGCCATTTTTCATCTTTAGTAGCTGCCTGATGAGCATCATTAAGCTTGGAGCTAGTTCAGAGTCCACTTCTCAATGAAGCGAGTTAGGTGTTGTACTTCGTTTACGAATTTGGCTCGTTGCTCGTTGAACTGGAAAAATGGCCGCCTGGAAACGAAGTAACTTTGGGACTCGACTCTGGATGAATTTCTCGACCTACCGCGGTATATTTTGGAAGTTGCGACCACAGGAGAACACAACAAGCGCGAAATTTCGGCGCTGGGTCAGAGTGGCTGTGGACTTAGTATATATATGAAAATTTTGGAGGACGGAATGGGCGCTGTCAAAAAATCTGTTTATTTCCCAGCATGCAGTGCGGTGGTGATGTTGAAAATCGAGGCAAGGTGAGTATGCACTAGTATAAGAAGCTGTAGCTAGGCCCGAGCAATGAATAAGAGCAAAAAAATTCACTGCTAAGCTAGGACTGAATTTTGCTGTAAATGTTGACTTTTGGTTTTGCCACGATGATTTGAATAAAAAAAACTAAAGGCAAAAACGTGATTTTTGTTGTTTTTCTATGATGTTAAAAACGGTAATTTTTGTTATTGTCCAAATTCAAACGCTGATATTCTGCAAAAATCGCTGACTTTTTTGTGTTTATTGGGTATCTCAATTTGAAAGACTTTCTAGTCAATGCTCACAACTGCTAGTTAAGGCAATGTTCGCACGATTGAGAAAGTTACAATTTTTTAAAGCAGTGGAGTCTTGTACGGGCGGTTACGGGCAGTTCAGGTGTCAATGGGTTAAAGATTGCAAAATATGATTTTCATGTTTTAAATGCTGTAGCATTACTTGTTTTTGCAAGCGAGACTGTCAAAGTTGTGCAATAATTTTCCACCTCAAATGGCGATTTTAACGGACTTTCGTTTTTTGAATTTTTCCTTTAAATAAAAAGATATGTGGCCGAAAAAGTATCAAGAGATTTTTGTTATACCTTAATCTATCTAACTTTAAAAATTTAATATGAAAGAAATCGAATTTTTATTACTTGCCAAAAAATTTCAAATTTGTCTGATTTTTATGGACAGGCGCTCTTAAATATCGCGCTTTGTGCTTGCGATATTTCGCCAAAATCTCGCCAAAATTGTCGCGAAATATCACATCTCCATGAAATTTCGAAGAGATTTCATTCTAGCGAAAGTTAGCAGCAGTGATATTACATGTATGTATAGAGTCAAACGAGATCCACCCTGGATCCAGAGGTCTGTTCTCTGAATATCATGAGTGAAATTAACCGCATAAATGGTTAGAAGAAGCTCGCGAGATGGACCTCTGGTCACTCAATATACAACCTCATTTCCATGTGAGAATCCAATACAGAATCTGTACTAGGTTGCTGATTGGTTACTACTCGTTTCCAGACTCTGCCGGGTGTTAATGATGTAACAGCAACTTTGATTGGCTAGACAAAAACATTTCGCCACGGGCGCGTGAAAAACCGGTTTTCCAAAGTGTAGCCACGCAAACAACAATGGCAGACGTAGACAGAGATTGCGACTTTTTGCGATCTTTTAGGTTGTTATAAAAGGTGACAGGCCTAGCACAAATCCTGCTCGTCGCTATAAAAAAGCATTTTAGCCCAGCTTTTAAATTAGTCCGTGATTTATGAAATGTGAGCGCAAGTCTGCAGTTAGCATAACTTGCGATATAGTGTTTCTCATCGCGACTAAAAGATTCTAAGATCAAGTCTTATGCGATAGTCACAGTCTATATTGAAATAGTGGCATCTTGCAATTGTTTTTAGCTCCTCATAGTTTATTCTGCGTTTAATTTTTAATGTTGATGTGTTTCTCGGAACTACCTTTACCTACATTGTCAGACGTATGGCGTTACTGCATCCGTATTGAAATATTTGAATCTCCAGCATGATAGCTGTTTTGTCATTCTTATGGATGCAAGTGGTTCTATTGTATACTCTTTAAACAAGACTCAAGACGTTGCAAACGGGACAAAAATGGTCTACCAATGTACGCAAAATTTTCACCGGAGTATAATTTAGAAACTCCGGTGAATGAACCAGCCATTTTGAACATTCACCGTTGAAGACAAACAATCAAAAGCTATCTTCGTGGAATATTGTCACGCATCGCTGTGCCACATGCATTTTTAAAAACATGTCAGCTGTCATATTTAATGGTTGAAACCGGTTTGGTGAGATATCCGATCCACAAGTCGCATGTTTTCACTAAAAAATAAAAACCTCTGGCACCCAGGGTAAACGAGATCCCCTTCTAATGAAAAATCGCAGTTACGATAGTGCGTTGAGTCAAACGATATGTTGTATCCGGATTCACAACAACTCAATGAAACGAAACTTTCAAACAGTTCTTGCAGAGCTGCACCATTCACGTGGCCGAATGTTTGGATGTGGCTGTGTACTTACTATATGAAATATGATTGGTTTCAAGTCAAAAATAAATTTATCCAAGCGATGATTACTGGCAGTCTGAAATTTTTACAATTTCTAGTCAATCTACTCAATGTATTTGATTTATGCTATGATTACAGCCTTCAATTTGTAGAGTGCCGAGTAGTCAGATAAATTCGCACTATGCAAATCTCTGCATCATAAACATTTTCTAAGAGCGGTCAGAAAAATTTGCACTAAAATTGATGGCAATAATCATAAACGTCTCAGCAGTCAAGATAAGGATGGCATAGTAAACATCGTATTCATTGAGTAGATTGACTTGAAATTGGAAAAATTTCAGGCTGCCGGTCACAGAGTATTTTAAATACGGCTCACCGACTGCAAAAGCCAAGAGTAAATAAACATCTATAAATCCCTCTGCGTTCGCAGATCACAAGTACAGTACTTACCCGCTTATAAGAACCTGCAATTTAAGAACCTGTTAATTAGCCTAAAAATATCAATTAAAACCCCATTTACATAAGAACCTATTTAGCCTAAAATTTGAAACAGGTTCTTATAGAAAGGTTCTTATAGAAATTAACCTAAAAAAATCTTCATGCAAAAAAACATGAATCAAAAGTAGTGAACTTGAACATGTATACACTTCTAAATTTGGTATAAATAATGTTTGAAAACCTTGTAAATTTTCATTACATAAGGGATAAGCCCTGTCTTCAGTGATGAATTAAAACTACAATTGATGTGTCTCTTTGATGAGTTCAAAGTTCTGTACCACAATGTTATCTCTTCAGTTATAATGTAGCAATCTGTCTCAGTTGTCACATTATAACATTGACAGGTGTATAATATATTTCTCATTAAATAAGAACCTATTTAAGAACCTGCGTAGCCTAAAATTCCACTAAGCACCATTTACATAAGAACCCGTTTAGGCTAAATTTGCCAAAATGGGTTCTTATAAGCGAGTAAGTACTGTAACTTGACACGCTTGGACAAGTCCGCAAGCAAATCGCTCCAAGCCATGGTAAATTGTAAGGCATTTTTTCTTTCCAACATGTATAAATGATCAAAAGCTAGTTTTGTAAGAACTGTGATGCCTTCTACGTGAACTAAACAATAAAAGTGACCTTTGAAGGTTTTTAACAGAGTGAATTATCATTTGAAAAGTCGGAAGGTTAGAAACAATAGGTGCCACAAAATGAAGCTCTGCTTGGCTTTGTCAACATTTAGTGGTGGAAAGATTACAGATGTCCCTGATTGCTGTTCATCCATGCTACACTGTACGAGATCTGTCTCTTGTGGTGTAAACATTGTTACTTGCTTAATGTCAAGCGAGTTCTGCTGGAGTCTGTAAACAAGTTTGATTTCACTACTTTCGCTGAGTGGCAACGATTTTTCATTTAGTGGTGATGATATTTCACTGACCGGAAACGATTTTTCTTAAAGGTGGCTCGATAAATTATAGTTTTTTTGGCGCGCGCAGATTGGGTTCTAATTTACCCGCGGGACTTTTAAAAATTTGAGTCATGCAAGAAAAAAGATAAACAAACATGGCCGCAGCACTCCTGTCGCGATTTTATTTTGGGGCCGGCCTGGTAGACTGTGTTTTTCGCGTGTATGGAAGCTAGGTTTACATTCTTCTTTCTTTGGTGGTAATGTGTTTTACCGAGAAAAAGAAAACAGGGCGTTAAAGTTCCCTAACAAGAATGCAGTGAAGAATGGTTTCACGATCGACAACTCAGCCCCGCATTGACGCAATTTTCCTCTGAATACGAGAGAGTTTATCCTGGGCTGTTTTTTGGGGCAGTGTATTGTCTTAATCTAGCCTCTAAGAGTAATGCAAAATGTGTTGGGAAATACAGTTCATCTTCTAATAAGAACAAACAGCAACAGAGCGTGTGCGCGACCCACCCACTGCATGACATTTGCGGTCGATTCTCGTCATCAATTAGATAAGAAAATGCACAAAAAAGGGTTATTCAGCTACGACCACCAGAGGAAAAAAAAAACAAAAAGGAATCTGACATTGTATGGCTTTTGATGAAGCAGCAAATCAGAAATACTCAAAGGACAAAATTAGGAAATCTTCGATCTGGCGTTCAAGAAAAGACACAACAACACGGCTACAGTGATTATCAATTTGTAGTTTTTGACATGGAGACAACTTCTTTAGATAAAATAGCAGCTATAACTAAACAGGTAAACACTTACAATTACTATGTGCATGCTACCAAAATGCAATATCAGCTACTGTCGCTACTACGCTTCTCAATTTAACAAACTGTCAGTGGAATCGATAAATGGCCAGAAAACTTTGTTCAAAGAAAACGTTCCAGTGCAGACTGTTCATCTGAAAGATTTCACCACTTTTCTCTCCAGTAATGCTAGTGCAAATTACCACAATGTTTTGATCGGCCACAATTCTTTTGTTTTTGACACTCCCACATTGCTACGCTGTCTTAGGCATGAGTTCAAAGAAACACTTTCATCCATGAAAAATTCTGTTCGCCGACAGTCTTCACCTTGTCAAAACACCCGAATCGCTCAATCCGGGAGGAAAGCCCTGTAGAAGCAATCTTCCATTGCAGTGTCCATTGGTTTTTAAATCTGTTTTTAATGAAGATCTTTTTAGCACATGATGCTTTGGAAGATGTCTTTGCTCTCCATCTCGTATTATTTCAATCCTCGTCGTTGTAAACAACGGCAATGTAAAACCCACCTCCTTCGCTTTCGAAGACATGGTATTTTTAGACGAACGCTTCCAGCGTGTGCAATTTCAGGGATAACATCTTTTCTCAGAGTAATAATGGGCTGGTAAAGCAAAGCCTCCTACAAAAAATTGCGGAAAGTGGCCTGTCCTACCAGGACTTACAGCATCTTTAGAGAAGCTTTGGTCGCAATTTTGAGCAGAGCGCCGACAGCAGCGATTCCAGCCACACCACGAGGAACAAAGCATCCAGCGATTTTAGCCAGAATTGTTAATCATTTCGAAGGCAAGTAATGTACCAGCCATTACTAGACACGATTCATCCAAAAGATAACAGTTTCTACCTCACAAAAAGCTGCACAGCGCGAAAGAGATTTGTCTATAAATGAATAAACAAGAATAACATCCGCAAATCGACCACAAAATCCGCGTGGCGGAGTGGCGTGACAATTGCCGCGCATGCGTAATTGCTGATCTTGTCGTGTCAAAATTTTCAGAAATTTGAAACTTTTGAAGTCCACACTTCCGCTTCCGCTCGGTAATTTGTTTTCATTTTTTGCATGTTGACTCTGTTCTATCCAAAGTGCGTTTTACGCAATTTTGAAAAAATTCTGTCAAGAGAGAAAAAAATTACCAACGAATTCTAAAAAACGCGTTTTTTTCTTTAAAATTTCTGACAGATTTTTTTAAAGTTGGCACTCAGGTAGAACACTGGGGTCGAAGGCCGTATGCAAAATCTAAACAGAATTCACCGTGGAATTTTAAAGATAATTGAAGATATGTCTGTTTTGAGGCCCTACTTAAAAGCCCAATGGTGTTGCCATGGCAACGTCAACCTCGATACATGTATGGCAAATTAATACAGTAATATTATCTTGATTTCGGGGTAAAATGTGATGACGATCCACAAAGTATAACTCTAATTGTTTTGCTTCCAAATATACTATACAGGGAAACCAAAATACTATATCGAGCCACCTTAACTGATGGTGAGATTTAGCTAAGCAATGACGATTTATTGCTGAGTGGGAACGATATTTCGCTGAGTGAAAACGAGATTTTGCTAAGAGGCAGCGAAATATCACACACGACTCAGCAAAATCTTGCAAAAACTGGAACCATAGATATCCTGAAATATCGTGCGATATTTTGTTTCAGACAAAATCTTGTTAAATTTCATCAAGATATCGCTATTTTTGGAAAATCTCGGAATATTGGTTACATTTCTTTTTCACAATACTGTACGAGTGTTGTTAGAAAATAAATGCAAAGGACTATGTCACAACGAATATTGCAGTCAAAATGAAGATTTATAAAATGAATCAATATTCTGCAATACAATAGTAAATACAGTGTAATGACTGTACTGTTAAGTGGGACTGTATACTGTATGTCCGTTTTGGACACCATGGGATACTCCTTTAGGCAAACATAATCAATTACAAGACAAAATTAATTATAATTTATTGTGTTCTGTTGCCATTTACTTAAGGTCATAATAATTTATTACTAAAGTTCGAGATATGAGGTGTTAATTTAGACTACGGGAAGTCACACTTTGTTCGCGATAGCGGGGGATTTGAAATAACTGAGTTTAAGATAGACAGTACTAAATGGTTGAAAAACAGTAAGCACAACCAAGGGGAACCTGTTTTGGTTCGAGATAGCGGGAGATTCGAGATAGCCACTGTTTGAGATAGCGGTAGTCTACTGTACCAGTAATTCTTGAAGCTCATGTAGTTTTTGTGTCTACTGCTCATGTGCACATAGACACTTTGTTTTAGATGATGTCACTAGAAGTTTGTTAACCTTCTTCTTTTGTTAAGCTGAAGTTTGTTAACAGGAAGTTGTTAACAATACCTTAGAACTGCCAATATCAGAATGACAGCTTTAACAATGATATAATCCATTGATCACCAGACAACTGGAAAGAGATACATGTAATTTGCTGTACAGAGCAGCCCAAAAATAATGCATGCGTAAGAACTTCTTTTTGGGTTCGCAAAACTGCAACTTCTTGCAGCTGCTTGCGGGATGCTTGTGCTAGAGTCCTGCAAGCTGCAAGAACTTCTTAATTCTTTGTGGTTAGATATCTGGACCGCAAGATTTTCTTTGCGTTAGCAACATTAACAAGACACAATACGCCGCTTTTAGTCGGATGTGATAACTTTTGTTATGCACTTACGGAAAAATAAGAGAAAAATTTGAAGTCTCGAAAAATAAAATAGTGTTGATGTTTTCCTTTTTTCCGCTTATGTCGCTGAAAACGAAAGGTCAAGTGGCGATTCTGAATTTACCGGTAGCTTCGGACATTATAAGCAGCTATCCATTTTAATGGCTAAAGCCATTCTCTTGCCGTTTATCAGCCATTCAAGAACGGCTGTGATTAACAGTTCAAAAAAGAAATATTCAGCCGTTCAAAAAAATCTTCACCCGTTCAAATGGCTAGGTTATTGGAAAAAAATATTCAGCCAAACAAACGGCTGCTGCTAGCCGTTCAAAAAAATGTTAACCCGAACGAATGGCTAATTCTATCAGGTTTAGAAAAAAACGAACGGCTAAGCTTAACCGTTCAAAAAGAATAAAAAATAATAATGTCTCCAGCCGTTTGAATGGCTATCTAAAGAGTTCAATGCCTTTGGCGGGGGTGACTTAACCCATTGACACCTGAACCGCCCGTAACCGCCCGTACAAGACTCCACTGCTTTAAAAAATTGTAACTTTCTCAATCGTGCGAACATTGCCTTAACTACATGTAGCAGTTGTGAGCATTGACTAGAAAGTCTTTCAAATTGAGATACCCAATAAACACAAAAAAGTCAGCGATTTTTGCAGAATATCAGCGTTTGAATTTGGACAATAGCAAAAATTACCGTTTTTAACGTCATAGAAAAACAACAAAAATCACGTTTTTGCCTTTAGTTTTTTTTATTCAAATCATCGTGGCAAACCCAAAAGTCAACATTTACAGCAAAATTCAGTCCTAGTCCTAGCTTAGCAGTGAACTTTTTTGCTCCTATTCATTGCTCGGGCCGAGCTACAGCTTCTTATTCTAGTGCATACTCACCTTGCCTTGATTTTCAACATCACCACCGCACTGCATGCTGGGAAATAGAGATTTTTCGACAGCGTTCATTCCGTCCTCCACACTTTTCATATATATACTAAGTCCACAGCCACTCTGACCCAGCGCCGAAATTTCCCACTTGTTGTGTTCTCCTGTGGTCGCAACTTCCAAAATATGCCGCGGTAGGTCGAGAAATTCATCCAGAGTTGAGTCCCAAAGCTACTTCGTTTCCAGGCGGCCATTTTTCCAGTTCAACGAGCAACAAGCCAAATTCATAAATGAAGTACAACACCTAACTCGCTTCGTTGAGAAGTGGACTCTGAACTACCTCCAAGCTTAATGATGCTCATCAGGCAGCTACTAAAGATGAAAAATGGCTGTGAAAAAAAGCAGAGTTCTGGTCTTCTAGTGGTTGTTTACATTCAGAGCGTAATTTCGACGCCATTACATCAGATTGGCCTTGAGAATATGCGACCGCAATACTCCTACCCGCGCCAACGACATGAATGAAAATACCGTTATTTACGTGTGCCTGGTTCGTTATCGATCACGAGCTCGCTACGGCAAACACATCGTCTGTAGCATGCGTAGGAGCCAATAATTATGTTTAAGGCCCGTCCGGTGATTGAAGGACATCATTAAGTCCAGAAATCCATAAGTCTCTAGCACCTCTCAAAGAAACGAGTCGTGTTTCTTGCCTAAATGTCTATTTCACGCTTGAAGGTGAAAATAGACGTTGTTGGACAAGGCGAGCCGGCGGGAAAGTCAGAAAAGGGGCAGCGTTGTAAGTTGTGGGCCATTTCCCATCCCGTGCCGTAGTCGAAATGCCCGATATCCGAAGTGCTTCGAGACTTCTAATATTTTCCGTATTTCGTTTGGCGGACATTCCGTTTTCGTTTTCGCCATTGATATCCCGGCATGCTTTGCGACAGTGGCAGATAGGTCGGCTTTGCGTGGTCGTGCGGGAGATTGAAATACAGCGTTGGGCAGCGCAAGGTGAGTTCTTGCAGCCGGGTGAAATTCAGCAAGGCGGGCAAAGACTATGAGCCGGCAGCGGAGGACCGGGAGTGCTTCCTAAAGGAGGTCCGTAATGATAAGGGAGATGGCGCGAATCTAAGTGGCTGACTATCGGTGATAAAAATGAAGCGATTTTGAGGGAATGAACTTCGGGATTTATTTTTCTTGAGCGGGATTCAGTGGTACGGGCCCAAACTTGGCCATCTGAAGTGAAAAATCAGCGTAAAATCTATAAATTCGGGTAAACCTTGGGATTCATTTTTTTGAGTGGGATTCAGCGGGAGACATGCAGATTTTTTTTTTTTGCATACGTTAATTCTCGAAAACGACGGAAAAAAAACAACAGAAAAAATCTGAACAATGTTTTGCAACTAATTTGTAGTTCACATGCCAATGCCAAAAATGGACAAATCTGAGCAAGAAAAATAAAAAACGACCTCAAAAGCAACATAGACTGGATATGCCCCGAGGCCTTCAATTTATTAGTAAACATGAAGTTCAGAAAGAATTTTATACATGAATTTTGCGTGACCAATGCACTTGGGGCTCGGGGTTGCTTTTTTACATAAAAGAAACCATGCGGCTATTCATCATTCCCTGGTCTTTAAGTCAAAGCTACAAACAGATCCTTAATAAAGTGCTTGGTAAAGCTAAACAATATTACAGTGGAACACCGCCATACGACCACCCCGTTAATACGACCACCCCGTTATTACAACCACTTTTTTGTGGCCCAAACAAAAGCCCACTTATTTTCTCATCTGAAAACCCCGTTAATCCGACCACCCCGTTATTACGACCAACGACCACCTTTTGGAGTCCTCAGTTGTTATTTTCTTTATAAAATTACCCTGTTAATACAACCAGTCAAAATGCCTGGTGAGGCTGCTGATTGAAAACAGACACAATCTGACAAACAATAACGCATTAATATTTCATTGAATGTTTTTAGGCAAAGGTGTTAGTGATTAGCATGTTCAATTGACATGACATCCGGCAAATTGCAGTGTTCAGTAAAAAGGATGCATGAACGGATACTACAAAAGATCTGAAAGACTTCACTTTGCAGCATTTCAAGGCTCTCAAAGTTATTTTGCCTTCTTGTTTCTGCTGCCTTCCACTGTAGCTTTTCTCTTCAAGTCCATTTCCTATTCTTTTCTCACAGATCGGTTATTTTGGAATGTTTTGCATTTTCTAGAGGCAAAGGGCAATATGAAAACTGCAAATGAACTCGTAAAAGTTATTGCTAATGTACAAAGTGATTGGCTTAAGCAAAGGCAAAGCCAGTCGAAGCTCGTAGTTTTTTTTTAAAACCGTTCGAACATTGTAATAATTGTGAAAGTGTTGTAAGCTAAAATATAGAAAACGGCTCTTCGAGACATATCACTAGAATCCCTTTCCTTCATAACAAGGAACTGAAAGAAGTCAGTGTTTTTTCTCATAACTTGGTTTCGTTTACTGTTACATTGTTCCGTTGCATTGAATTGCGGTTGTAAGGTTGTTAATTAACTGCAAAAAGGTTGATTTATAGCACAATTAAAGGAATACATGTACATGTAGTAGAATGTAGTTTAAAAGCATGTTGCACCATAATTTGACCCTACCCCGTTAATACGACCACCCTGTTAATACGACCAAATTTCCATGGCCCGAAGGTGGTCGTATTAACGGGGTTCCACTGTAGTGTGCAATTTACTTGAAGAGTGTTGATTTTCATTTTTGCTGTCAGCAAGTGAGCATGAATATTGGTTTTGTTCACTTCCTGTCAGAAAGCTCTCTCCATTCAAGATTTTTCCATAGCCATTTTAGCGTTTTGAATTTTTTCTTTTGTCGTTAAGCCATTCACCGCGAACCATTTAAAATTTTCTTATTTAGCTGTTCAGCTGTCCACAGCAAGCTGTTTGAAATAATTATTTTGCTGGAAAGGATTTAACAAACAACTTGACCTGCAAATTATGCTCACCATTAAGAATGAAGTTCTAAGAGTATTTGGGTTGTCACTGACAAGTGAAGAGCAGGCAAAATTGTGGAATGTTTACACTGCCAGTATTTTGGAAAATGTAAGAACCTTTGTTATGCCTAAAAGGAAATGCCTTGAAATGACTTCCTTTTCATAAATACGTTTGTCAATGTAGTCTTAAATCGAGAGTAAAGAAAATGTGGATTGTTTAGTTAATAAATTAACAGCCAAATATTATGTTCCATGATATTTTTTTTCGTGGGTATGCATATAAATAAAACTCTTAGAGAACTGGTCAAAACTATTTTGCATGCTAGGGACCCACCAAAATAGGTCGAGACTACTGTCTCTCCCTATAGCCCCCTCCCCTTATCCAGATACCCATGGTAACTTCCACAGCCCCCCTCGCTTAACAGTGGCCCCACTTCCATAATTGGGAGACCCATGGTATCTTCTATAACCCCACCTCCCTTGAAAGGAGACCGATGGTATCTGCTACGACCCCACCTCCCTTGAAAGGAGACCCATGGTATCTTCTATGACCCCACCTCCCTTGAAAGGAGACCCATGGTATCTGCTAGGACCCCACCTCCCTTGAAAGGAGACCCATGGTATCTTCAATGACCCCCCCCCCCACCCCCCCCCCCCCCCCTCACCTCTTTCTCTTCATTCAAAGCTAAAAGATGGACAACTGATCATTAATGAATTAATATTACAGTTATCTCTGGATTGAATATTTGGCCTGCCATACAGTTTACACCATAATAAGAATAACAAAGAATATAAACAACCTTTTGTATCTATATAAAACCAGCTGTTTTATTATTGCTTATATATACGTGGATTTTTGAAAACGATATCGCCCTAAGTAAGCGTTTGTGAGCGTTCTTGGCCTTGTTTTTTTTGTCATTCAAAAATTATCTCTAAAACCCACAATATAAAATCTAAAGACTGTTGCTAGTCTTTTTTTCTCTCGCTCTCGCTCTCGCTCCCTTTCCCTCTTCTCTCTCTTCTCTGTGATTTTCGGACTGATCGGTGTCATAAAAACCCTTGTTTGGGCTAGTTGTAATGAAATTGCGTAAATTTTCGTTGATGACGTTTTCAAAAATCCAGGGCGTGGCACATCGAACAAATCGAACAAGCTTTTCATTGAACTCAATTGAACGAAAAAGTTCGATGGAGTTCAGCCATCGAACGAAATTGGGGAGGAACGTTGCGTGACGAGACAAATAATGGCTGCATGGGAGACTACAGTCCTCGCTTCGCTCGCCTATTTTAGCCTATAAACCCAATTCCCCAAAAAGAAGCCTGTTCACAGACTAATATTTTGTTTCTAACCGCTCAGATGAAAGGTTGCCTGAGTAATTTTCAGCTTTTACGTCGGTATTTACATAAAAGCCTCATACAAGGAAAACTGACTTAAATCTTGACTCTTCGGAGGTTAATCACCAAGATTCATCATTATTTTAAACATTTGCTTCGATTCTTATCCACAGAACTGCATACACTGTATATAGGACAATTCTACATTTCGCATTATTCACCTAATACATCTTAGCAGCAGTCACATGCGCTTGTTGGGCGACTATTTTTTTGTATCGATGCAAGCAATATTCAAAATACGCATTTGGGTGTTACAGTGTATTTCAGGCCCTTTGCTGTCTTAAAATATGATCCAATGCAACGGACAAATTCAAAAGAATCTAATATTTGAAGCGTCTGGAGCATAACCAACCTATGTCGAATTTGAGACCTTTTTTTGTTTTTTTTTTGCGCTCATTTTACCTTATTTTTGGCATGTGACCTACAAATTAATTGCAAAACATTGTTCAGAATTTTTTTATGCTGTTTCCCCCCCCCCCGTTGTTTTAGAGAAATAATGTATGCAAAAAACAAAAATTAACTAAATCCTTGTTACTTGGGCATAGCGACCAAGTATTAAAATGCAGTTTGGTCGTCCACAAATGTGCAGTATTGCGCAACTCTGGGAACGGCAAGATTATTCAAACCTTCACCGCGGTCACATGTCCGAGGCGTTTTTCGTTTTATTTGGTGGGATTCATTTAGAATTACATGTAAGGGGAACGTGGGCAAGGATGTATAAAATAATTAGTTTATGTAACTATCTTTTCATCTTTCCGGCTCAAAATAACGAGCTTCTTTTCGATCGTTGAAAACTGATCAAAACGCTTCGTGCCTGAGCAAAATTGTGTTGGCAAATGGCGCCGACAGTTCTGCGGTTCGTAGTTTTCAAACGCTTAGAACTTTTTTTAGTAAACTTTCAAAGCGTTTAGTGAGTTGACAGTGTGTTGTCAATATATGAAACTTTTAATAAACAGTGAAAATGACAACCTTAATTTTGAAGTACTTTGGTTAACTTTTGCAAATTTCTCTCGTTTGACCGCGGTGGAGTACACCTGTTGTTTGTTGATGCGAGGCGAACGTCACAAAGTGCGAGTTGTGTTTTCTCTGTTGCATCTAACAGTTTCATATTCAATATGCGTAAGGAAATTACTCAAGAAGACACTGCGAAAGTATTTGACACTCGCGATTAATTCTACGATACCTTCATGACGGAAACCTGCTAAAACATGTTAAAACGAACATGAAGAAGATAATTTAGACGAATACATACATAGCGCTTATTTAATAAGAAGTGAACAGTGGACAGCGAAGGAAGAAATATAAGCGTGGTAGGAATCCCAATTAATTTCACTTCTTTCGGTTGTTTGCCTTTCATTAATTTTTATTTCGTGAAGTTGAAAGAACAGAACAGACAACTGAAACTTTGGGTGCAAAAATTCACCGCCGAGAGAAGATGTAAACAATGCATGCGGTGTCTTGCGAGACGTTTCTTGCGAGTTTTGCTTCCGCCTAGTGAATGTTTCTCGGGCGAAAATAACCTTAAAGCGATCACTTTTTCATTTAATTTTCTTTTCTGTGTTTCGGATACAGAGGAATAAAAACTGGATATATTTTCGTGTGTCTGATTGCGAGATGTTTTACGAAACAGCTGCGTTATGCGTTACTGGAAAGGTTTCAAATTACTTTCACATTATGCAAATTGCAACATTTTTACCTCAACTGAAAAAATATATTTCAAAGGGCTAAATTTGTTTCTCTCCTCCTAAATTATCACTTCTGACGTTAACTTTGATTAAATTTATAAGTTTCATTCAAACTTTATTATAATAACAGCGGGAATACTTCCAGCAAAACTTTCAATTGGAAAAGTTGTTTTGACCGGCAATTACATCATGGCTTCGAAAGGCCACTTTGCGACTACATTTGCATTCACTTCAAAAGTGTCGGAAACACAGACCAGCTAGTTACAAGATTTAGCTAAAACCAATAACAACCATCGGGAAACTCTGACATACAGCCTTTTTTTCAACGGTAAGTACAAAGTAGGCATTGATTTGTATTTTTCAGTATGTACTCGTCTTTTGACACAGTGGACGCGCTACTTTAATAATTTGCGTGCCATCCCACACGCTATTAAAGTGTACTGTGTCTTCTTGTTTTAGACGGTTAACGTGCTTCTTTGTTAGACTACTCACACTATCCGAATACTCCCAATCATCAAACCGTGAAATAACGTGCAGCAGATTCCCAAGACAATTATTCTCCAATATGCCTAATACAACGACGCCCAAGTATACGCTCCCACAGCGTCTTGTCTTTCCGTTGAATCCAGCTCGAGAAAATGAATACCAAAGTTTACCCGAATTTCTCGATTTTATGCTGATTTTTTTTTTCACTTCAGATGGCCAAGTTTGGACTCGTACCGCTAAATCCCGCTCAAGAAAAATTTATCCCGAAGTTCATTCCCTCAAAATCGCTTCATTTTTATCACCAATAGTCAGCAAAGGTGTTGCAAAGCATTTTGGGATATCAATGGCGACAACGAACGCGGAATGTCCACCCAAACAAAATACGGAAAATATTATAAGTCTCGAAGCATTTCAGATATCAGGCATTTCGACTGTGGCCAGGATGGGAAATGGTCCACAACTCACAATGCTGCCCTTTTCTGATCCGAAGTGATTCCAGACTTTCCTGCCGCCTCGTCTTGTTCACCAACGTCTATTTTCCCGAGCGTGAAATAGCGATTTAGACACAAGGTACAGCAAGAAAAACGACTCGTTTCTTTGAGAGGAGCTAGAGACTCAAAGATTTCCGGACTTAATGATGTCCTTCAATCACCGGACAGGCCTTAGACATGTTGGCTTGTACATATGCTTCAGACGATGTGTTAACAGTAGTGAGGTCGCGATCGATAAGCGAGCCAGGCGCGCATAAATAGCGGTATTTTTGTTTAGGTCGTTGGCACTGGTCAAGAGTATTGTGGTTGCATAGTCTCATGGCCAATCTGCTTTTAATGGCATCGTTTTGGAGTATGTTTCATATAGTTTTGGAAGGAACTATATGCTCGGATGTACAGTCAAATCACTAGAGGGCCAGAACTCATCTTTCTTCAGGTAGTTTAGTTTAATTAATTTAATTTTTTTATATACGTTTTTTCTCTAAAATGACAATAAAACCAGCCTTCAAATTTCTGAACGATGTCGATGTTGTAGGTCACATGCCAGAAATGAGGCAAAATAAGTGCAAAAAACAGAACAAAAAAAGGTCTCAAATTCGACATAAGTTGGTTATGCTCCGACCTACATGTATTCATTTATTAACTTTCCACAT
This sequence comes from Dendrophyllia cribrosa, assembly GCA_024195265.1. Taxonomy (NCBI): domain Eukaryota; kingdom Metazoa; phylum Cnidaria; class Anthozoa; order Scleractinia; family Dendrophylliidae; genus Dendrophyllia; species Dendrophyllia cribrosa. Next base: position 38,473,647 of record JAJLRJ010000002.1, on the reverse strand, counting down.
GCACAGCTGTATGTTATGTGCATTTCATGCCCGGGATTTCACCACAATTGGTGGTGTTTACGCATTCTCGGTGACTTGAAGTGTCAATAATGCAAACAGGATGGTGAATGTGGATGCAAATAGTCATTCACTGTGACAGGCAACATTCTAGTTCCCCTGATTTGCATTTCTCTACGTACAATTTTTAGCTGTAGAAATGTATGTTATTTGTCATAAATTATTATATGAAGAGTTCTCGAGCAAACAAATTCGAATACAAAATAATAAACAATCATGACTACATTGCAAGATAACCTTGCCTTAGTCATATGCAAACTTCATGTTCGATCAATACGCACACACAGTTTTAAACGCCTCTTTATTTTTGAAATTCTGATTGCGGCACAATAAGCCTGCGAGCCGACTTGAAGACTACCAAGTGAGATCGGCAGCTGACTGACATTATGCGCGAGTTTAGGTTGCATTCACGAAACATTCAGAATCAAGTTCCAGTTCCATGTGTTCTAAAAGCAAAGATAATGATAACGTTAAATCCCTCCCCTTGGTAGCAATTTCTCTTGGATAAAATTATCCCATCTTCTCATCAAACAATCATACAATGTCCTGATAGTGTAACTCCAATCGACACGATTAAGCGCTACATATATAAACTTCTTGCTGCTGGACCCGGTAACTTTTTCTCCGATCATCAACACGGACGCTTTAAATTTCTTGTGGCTGGAGCCTGTAACTTCTTCGATCATTGACACCAGCGCCACATGTATAAACTTCTTGCTGCTGGATCCGGTAACTTCTTGTAGGTTCTTGCGGCTAAGGTTCTTAACTTCTTGCCTCTTCTTGCGGCTCGAATTTCAACTTCTTGCGTTTCGAATGGGTAAATCGCAAAAACATGGTATTTTAGCTTCTTGCGACAGCTTGTGTGTTCTTGCGCATGTATTATTTTTGGGCTGTACTGTATAACAATGAAAGCTGTCACAATGATCAATACAACTGGAAAGAGATCAAATTTGTAAAGGTCATGGCAAAGACCTGAATTCTACAAAAGCCAACACTTTGAACATTAAAACATCTGAACCTTTACTTATTTTGTTCTTTTAAGACATCAAATTAATGAAAAATAGGCAGAGGAAGATCTGACAAGATGATAATAAAGGCCACACATGACAGCCCCATGTGTTGAGAATATTGTATCATTGTATCATATTATTATTATTATTTACTTATTAATTTTACTAGGTGACCTACATGTAGTAGTGTTAGCAATTGACCTACATGTAGTAGAGTTTGATTCAACTTAGAAAGCTATAAGGGGTAGACCTCAAAATTGCAAAAGAAAAAAGAGGTTGAATTACGGTAACTGCAGTAGGGTGAAGAAGACACATGCTCCCCAAAGGGAGCCTATTTTTGTAGTGTAGCTGTAGTTTGGTTCTTGTGGTAGCTGTAATTTTTTTAGTTCTTTAAGTAGTTGTAGTTAGAGTAGTCTTTTTAGTTCTTATAGCAACTGTAGTTCGACTTGTAGTTGCTGTTAGTTCTTGTACAGTAGTTGCTGTCAGTAGTTCTTGTAGCAGCTGTAGTTCTTGTAGTTGCTGTAGTTATTTAAGTTTGTACTGTAGTTCTTGTAGTAGCTGTAGTACTTGTACACTGAATTTCCTGTTGTTTGTTTAATTCTTGTAATACCTGTAATATAAGTTGTTCCTATAGTTCTTTTAGTTCAAGTTGTACTGTACATATATACTTTTTGTGGTTGCTGCTAATGGCTACAGATCACATAAATTGTGTAGTTTGTGAGTAAACTACAAGTTAGAACTACATGAACTAACATCTCCAGTGTAAATTAGCTGTTAGGCCTCCAGCTTGATGAGGAACTCTGGTTTGTATCCCATATTGAAAACCTTTGCAAGAAACTCTCAGAGAATTGGTGTTTTGAGGAAAATTTGAAACTGTTTACCATATGATAAACAGGTTCAGTATTATAACAGTATATGATTAAGCCTATAGTTCATTATGTTGCTGTTATTTGGACTAGCTGTGACAAAGAACTATTAGGAAGGATACTTAAACTACAAAAAAGAACAGCTAGAGACTTTCTGAACACTGATATTAGAGCCCCATTTGTTGCGATGTTTAATCAGCTAAAATGGTTGCCAAATATATATGAAGATGCCAAGGTCATGAAATGTGTGTTAGCTTTCAAGAGACTGCAGGGAGATGTACCTTTATATCTGTCGGACATACATGTACTCCAGAGGAATTGTCATGTCCATCAATGTAAAACTCAATTGTCTATCCTAAACCTAATTTGCCCAAAATCCAAGCACCAAACAGAAGGTGGAAGACCTTTTAATGTGCCAACATGCCAGTTGTGGATCACTTTTATACCTATTACCATAAGACAGAAAGATACTTTTTATAGTTTTATAGTCATTTCTTTACATGAACTCTGAAGTTCAAAATTTGACCAACAGTTTTTTTTTTTAATAATCAAAACTTTATTACTTCAATGACAGAAAATTACAGTGAATAAAAGGATACATACACACATGCAAACAAAAAAAAAAAGGTAAAAGATAGAAGATTACATGGAAGTTGGTGCAAGCACATATTACATAATGATGATAATAATGGGCTGGGGTATACCCAAGAAGCATTGGCATTAAATTACACTGACTACAAACATTAGTTAATTTGACCAACAGTTTTGTTTTTCACTGGAAATAGTGGAAACAGGGATGCTTTAATTTCATGCAAAATGGTCAAAAGGTTATGGTTGTTGCGTGTTGTGATTGATGTATTTTGATCCATTTTTTCAGTTTATGTTTTCAAGGATCCAATGTATTATGTTATAATACCAATTGTTGGTCATTGAACCTCAGAGTTGATGTTTTATTGATAGGTGCAGTAATTTGACTTTCAATAATAATTTTATAACATTTCATTTGTTTTTAATGTTTATAGAGTGACGCCAGTAGTGTCATGGTTGACATTCCTGTACAGCCAAATTCTGCAAGGTATTAAACAAAACACAAGTTTGCAAAAGTTTGGTAACATTCATTTTACTTGTACAGTTGTAGCTACAGGTATCTTGTGGCTAAATAGTTCCAATCACCAAGCAAAACTTTTAGTACAGTACTGTGCAAAAGATATGAAAGCGAATTCCAAGACTTTTTGACGAAAAACAACAAATTTTTAAACAAAACGAAATTTCGCCGAATGTTCAATGAGTATTGCGAGTTTTCGAAGCATTTTCGTGAACGCTAGACAAAGCACACATGAACATTCATTTTGGTTTGCAAACTGCAAGAAAGAAACTTGCTTTAATAATTATGATTCTTACCATGTTCTCGACAGCCAGTAAAGCCATAATCGCACATACATTGTGATGTAAAAGGTATAAATCTAGTAGCGTGTTGTTGTTGCAGCGTGCATCCTTAACTCTAGACTCACCACGTCCGTGCACCTGGTGATAGTATTTCTTCCTTACGCAAAGTACTCAGTTAATAAGAGTAATTTGGAAATTTAAATGTTATATTTTTGCCTTTTCATCATGACTGAACAGGCTTGAATTTTGGACAGTCAATGGTTGTTGAGCACTAATTGCTAATGGAATATCGTTGTTGGGGGGGGGGTGGTTGCATTGTCACAATGTAGTATCAACAATTTCCTTATAAAATGGACATCTATTAATAATAATTATAATTAATTAATATACTTAATTAATTTAATTAATTAATTAATTAATATCTTTAACTAATATAATATAATTAATTAATATGATTAATATAATTAATATAATGCTGAAATTAGAGTCTTCACATAAGTGCATAATCAGACAGTCAACTTACTTTTTGTGATGGGTGGTGCACAACTCTCTGGTCCTCATCTGTCTTTGGTGCTTTTTGAACTAAATCAAGAGTGATTTGATTTATCTAACAGGGTGTGTGCCCTCACAGTTGTAAAATTGGGTACCAGAGATTTGTAACCTAAAGAAACAATAAACTTTAATGTAAAAGTTATCAAAGATTGCCTGTGTCTAAATATATGTTGTTATTTTTTACAGCCAACTTTCACAGCTTAAATTCACAAGTGAGTAATGTTTCAATATTGTTAAAATTTATAACTGATAAATATGTTATTTGCAACTTGATCTTTCAATTTTCAGAAGCCATGTTTTAAAGTTAGTGGCATGTGCAAATGTACTGTGATTTCATAGTTATTCAATGATACAAATGCACAACACATAGAGAACAGACTTGTTTGCACTTTTCACCTCTTTGCATAATTTATCAAATGTGTTTCTTCAATAACAATGAAGTGTAGGACCCCATCATCCCACTCTTCAAGACATCAAAAACATTGCATTCTCTGAAACATTCATTCTTTCGTGCAATAGCCAACCAGAAATTAGAAGCCGTAGGAGGCTGAACCAAAACAACTCAAACCAACTTTCAAGTAATGTTGCAAAAAGGTAAAAAACATTCTGTTTTAAGAATGCTTACCTTTAACAATCTTTCAAGTCAAATTTTCCATTTCTACAAGCAATTGCAAAAAGAGTTGAGACATTGTGTACGAAAGTGCATATTTCAAGGATAACATGGTTTTCAACAAGTCCGCACCCCCTCCCCCCTTATCAATGTTGTACCAGATCAAAAATGCCATTCAAACTAACAGTCATCAACATTGGAATGGGGAGGGGGGTCAGTAGCACATAGCATTGATTTGATTTGTGTTACGCGGTCTCTTTTATACGAAATGAACACTATTTTTGGAAAGTGTCTCAACCTTTTTGCAACTGCTTGTCTGAGTCACAAATCGTGATACAGCAGTGGATTTGCCTTTCGGAAATGAATCATAGTTGATGTACATTTGTACGTTATCAATGTAATGACTTGATTTGAAAAAAACAGCTTTTTATGCCACTGCGACTAGGCATTTCAGAAAAGAAAGTCATGTGCAAACCCCCAATTGTACAATGAACATTTTATTTTATTTTAATCAATATAGTATTAATTTTTATACAGGGATATCTATTTAGCTGAGCTAGTTTAAGTAGAGCCCTGTTAAAATACTAAATTACAATCATGTGAAAATCTATTACAAACGTATACACTTACACCAACTGACTATACAAACATGGAAAATAGAAATTGTAAATAAAGTAGAAAATGCAGAAAAATAGCGATTTATCGGACTAGCACTTAAAATGACGCTTGCATTCTATTTTAAATTTTTGCAGTTCTTTAAAATGTTGACAAACCCTTGTTGAATTTGCACTAACCCTAACAAATTAATTTGATGAATTTCACCTTAAAAAAAGCAGAGTTTTGACCCTCTAGTGCTTTGACTGTACATTCTGAACCTAGTCGCTTCTAAAACTGCATGGAATGTAAGCTGTAAGTACTCCAAATGACGCCATAACAAAACAGATTGACCATGAGAATATGTGACCGCAATACTTCAGACACCCTCCAATGACCTGAACGAACATACATGTAATGTCATTTAAGGCAGGCTTATTGATCGTGTTCACTACTCGAGACAACATGGCCGAACAGCGTACAACTCAGTGGTTGAGCGCTGGTTTAAGCCATGTTTAAGGCCCCGTCTCAAAGAACTGAGACGTGTTCTTGCTTCATCTTGGCCCAAAGTGTTATTCAGCCCTTGAGGTGAAAATGGGCTGTGGTAGACAAAACAAGCCAGATTTGTAATAATGACTTGGACATTAAATTAGTTTTCTCATCGTATACAATGAACAAATGAAAACTGTTTTCTATTAACCCTTTGACACCTCAAATGCCCGAAACTGCCCGTGACAAACCACGTTCCTTCTACCATTTGTGACGTCATCCCTTTTTATGATGAAAGATGTCTTTTGTACCTAACTCAAGCAGAAGGAAGAAATCTTTCAAAAAGTGCCCAAATGAGAGAGCTCTTGTGAATTGGGCCAGATTTACACATGAAAAAACTTTTAAGATTTGACTGGCAAAATCGAAGGAAAATCTGCAGGTCTTCCTACCACTTGCCACTTCTTGTTAAAAAAGTTCACCTTCTTCATCATTTTCTGGGAAACTTTTACTTTATATATAAGTCTAGTGAAAGGCCAGCAATGAGGGGGGGGAAAATGGAATAAGAACAAAAAAGAACAGGAAGTAGAACAAAGAAAACAAAAAGTAAAGCTTCTGGACATGTTTGTTCCTCAAATTTTTGCTTTATGTGCATGCCCGAAACCAAAAGTCAATTTATTTGACCCAGAGCAAAAAGGAAACTTAGTTTTTATGTTGCAAACCACATTTTGGACAGTTTGCTAGCAATTTGCCTCCACAGCAGTCAAAAAATGGCATTAATAGCTTCAAATTGCTGTTTTCTGCAAATTCTCTAGGAGTTAATGGGTTAAGTAGAAAATGTTTCTACTGTAGAAACATTTTTACTTTATGTTTGGCGGGCAAATTTTGGTTAAACTTTTCACAAAGTGGCTTGAAAAATGCAACAATATGCTTTTAGTTATCTTTGGTGTGCGCGCATTAGCTGAGAATAATTGCATTAATTTATCTGCAAATTTTTAAAAATGCCATCATAAAAACTTTATTAAACTGGCTTATTTGGTCCATATTGGGAAATATTAGTCTAGTTCTTATTGGACATCGCCTTAATTCAGCTTGGTTCATAAACTTGCAAAAAAAGAACTTGACCAATATTAATTTTTCTGTATTGGTGAGACATCTTGCTTTTCTCAACAAGGATTAAAATTCTCATGTTTTCAAACACCTATAAACAGTTTTCCCAATTTTAAAAATTGTTTACACTCTTCCATTCAAGGAAGGTTTTTACATCAACAGTTTCAAACCTGAATTGAATGTGCAGGTTCAACATTTTAGCACCTTTTTATCATTATACATTGTAATCTTTTTAATTTCTTTTTGGTAGCACCAGATGGTACCAGACATTGTAACAATATTTATCAGACAGAACCAGACATTTTGTATTTAACATAATTATAATTGCAATTTTGCAAAGATGTTGTGTTAATGCTAATGTGCAGACAATAAGTTGTTTTATATAAGAACTGTTGGTTCTTTCCAGTCCTTAAAGCTTCATTAAAGGAACAGTCAGGCTGGTTTGGTAAGTGGAACAGTTTCTTTTAGTTACTAACGGTAGTGACAAAATAATGATAAAATGCCACAGCTAACCATTTCTCAAATTACCATTCTCTATGATTAATTGTTTGTGACTAATTACAGTATTGTGCAAAAGTAATGCAAACATAATTCGACGAAAATTAACGAACTTTCGTTTGGAGCGATATTTCGACGATATTTCGGGAGACCTATTGTTTGAGCGACAACGATATTTCGCCGCACTATGCGATGGTGCGAGCGTAATTTCGTGACACTAAGCGAAAAATCGAGCGAAATTTCACGGCACTTTGCGATATGTCGAGCGAATTCTCGTTTGTATTCAGCGATTTGTCGTTTGTAGTCAGCAATTTATCGCTTGCTGTAAATGATACATTCCACATTGTACAGCGTCTCGTTTCATTTTGTATCTTGTTCGCTTGTATGCAATCGACACTTGAGACTGAAGGAAGCGAATTACATTCTAACACGAAGTCAATGTTTACACCTCGAATTAAACAAGTTTAACATTATGAAAATGAAACTTACCTGTTTATGGGACCCTGTAGAAAGTCTAACTGAAATTATCCATACGCTAAGTATACGGTGACACTATTTATTCTTCAACGGATATAATTCCCTAAGTTGAATCATGAACGCGGTTTGTTGTCACGGCCATTGTTGGGCCATGCGATTTCTCGCCCGATCCAGTCGGTCATGTTAAAACGCAGACTGCAGACTGCAGACCGTGCAGACTGTGCAGACCATGCAGACTGTGCAGACTGAGTATTTTTTTTTATCCTGATTATTTTGTTAAATTTAAAATCATTTTAGAATGGTTTTGCGTCAAACAGTCCTGTTAGAAATGTAACTTATGTTCCAATGCATTCACGGGAAAAACCTCATATGGGAAAACGTACACTAACGCTTATCCCTTAAACAAATAAAAACGAACGGCTTATGCATGGATAGCTAACGGTCTTCAAAGCGTTTTATCGGTCGACGAAAGCATTCTAACGGATAGCTTGAAGCGTTATAAAACGCTTCTGTTGATTCGTCTAACGGATAGCTTGAAGCGTTTAATGGTATGGCAAATTCGTCTAACGGATAGAGTTGACTGTATTGGTATGTGGGATCCATACATATATATATATTATACGTTGTGTTTTTTTTGTAAAATGATGATTTTTTTTGTAGCTAAAGGAGATCCCTATGTGAAACTTCTTGTTGATGGCAAACAGCCCTCCAAGAAAACAGAGCCAGCTAAAAAGACATGGGAACCAGTATGGGAAGAGGAGTTTACAATGTAAGTTGCACTTCACCTCAGCTTTTATTACTGTGCTACTTACAGTTGTATTTGTAACTTGTTTATCTGATAGTGATTGCTGCACTGCCTTGAGTAGGGGTTATTATGTTTTGCCCTCTGAGTTTCCTTTTTTGTGTGGCGTCACATTAGTGCATGCAAATTTATGCACACATATTTTAGTTTCACTGGTCTGATTGGTTGACATGGGACTTCATGATCTTGCTCTTGATTTCAAGATGGCAGCAAAATCTCTCTGTGTGTTGCCTTGAGAAGCAGAAGGAAGAATTACAGGGTACAAGTTTTGATAATAATAATAATAGGCTTAAAAAAGCGCACATGATCCTAAAGTTCTAAGCCACTGTACATAATTGTGTGACCTGGAAAGTGAAAACGGACACCAACGGTTTTCTGTTCAACAAGTAAAAATATACAGATTGTAAACGGATAGTAAACGGTTAACACAAGCATTTAAACAGATTCCATTTCCGTTTAAATGGATAGCCAAAAGATCAGTAGCACAATTATGGTGTACAAAGGCGTAACATAGTGAAAAATTCCAAAAAAATGTTTAAAATACAACTGATTCTTTAAGTAACTCACAAATACACAAAAACTGATTATTTAGCCCAAAACATTTTATTTCGATAATTTCGAGCACATTTAAAGCTCTTTTTCTATTACCCATAGTGCATTGTGGCCACGCCTTTTTTTTAAAGAATAATTAATGTTCTGTTTTAAGGTATTTTTTTGGCAAGAAATGGTAATTGCAAGTTATTTACAACACATAATAGCATCTCTCACTATAAACGATGACTGAATGAAAGGAGTAACTTCTCCATATCGGACATCTTCTTATCATGTTTAAAAAATATCATAAAACTTTCTAACGCATGCGCATGAGTATAGGCTGCTTGGAGCCTCTTGTTTGGAAGCGAACGAAAGAGACCAAATGGCCGGAATATTGCGCTAGATTTTGCTTGGAATTTGATCGCTTACCTTTTGCGGGATCAAAAATAATTACTGTTTTGGTGTTTAGAACAAACTCAAATCTCAATATTTTCATCAGCTTTGAACGTATTCAACTGATTCTGGTACCTAAATTTTGCTTTTTTTTTGAGCATTTTGCTCATGTCAACTTTGACACACTCCAGTGCACATGACAAAATCAGCGCGACGAGAAAACCCGACAAACGAAAATATTGCGTGCCACATCACAATGTCTTCTAACTGTTTAGAATGCAGAAAAAACTCAAAATCTCCAAAACGGTTCATTAAAATCACAAGACACTTTAGGAGAATTAAAATTAAGTCATGAGCATTACGTTTTGATTTCAAATTGTGCTGTTACTCAAGAATTATGTATCCCGCAGTAAATTGAAAATGTGTTGTCTCCGTAAAGTTTTGAGCATGACGCTTCAAATAGTTAGTACCTCAGTCAATTTTGTAATGGACTTAATAACAATTTTCACGCTTTTATTTGAGCAACTTCTAAGAAAGGGAACATTTTCATTATCTGTTTAATTTTAAGGCTTTAAACAAAATAGAAGTTGGCGAAAACAGATAAAAAGTTAGGAACGACTATATGAGCGTGTTACGCGTGATGCCATGTTTTTGCTGCTAACAACGCAAATCAACACCGATTATATTTTTTCAGATACCATACATTTCCCCAGTTTTTAGCAGGAAATAATCTTTATTATATTATTAACTATCATGGAAAGTTTCAAATGAATCCAAACATTGTGGGCCGAGATATTGTGATAAGTTTGATGGAAACCCGTAATTTTTCCTTGTGATCGTCACAACCGTGCTACTGATCAAAAGCGTTAAACGGTTGGGCAAAGTCCAAAAACGTATTGAGCAAAATGTTAAACGGTTGTAGCAAATTTTAAACGAAAAGCTGAAAGCGTTTTATAACGGTTAGGCAAAGTCCAAAAAACGGATTGAGCAAAACTGTAAAAACTGTTGTAGAAAAATTTTAAACGAAAAGCTGTAAACATTAAACGGTTGAACAAAATCGATAAATGGATAGCTTAAGGTGTTTCCCTCCAGTTTCCATGCAGCCGCACCGACCATTTTTGAGCGGCCGTTTCATTCTAATTCAATAAAGGAAAGTTAGTTAAACGGCCGCTCAAAAATGGTCGTTGCGGCTTCATGGAAACTGGAGGGAAACACCTTAAACGTGTAGCCTTACATGTAATCGGTTGAACATAATCTATAAACAGTTAAAACAGTTTGGAATGTTTTGAAAATGATTAGCCTGGTTAAAAACGATTGATCACAAGGAATCCAAAGTAAACAGAGAATGCTGCGTTTTATGATTTAAGTGAAAACTCCAGTTAACAACTTTCCCGCTTATAAGTAAATACACAAGAGAACCACACAATGTTTGGCAGTAAATGGGACCAAGGTTGTTGGGTGCACCCTGGACTAAACTAAGGGTGGCAGCGACACACCGTGCAAACGTAATATAAACAGGGTGGCAGCAACACACCCTGCCGGTAATGGATGAGCCAACAAGTGTGGGGCATCCCACACCTGGTAAAAAGCAATAAAACTAAGGGATGAGCCAACGAGTGTGGCGCATGCCACACCCGGCTTGTGTAAGGCTAAGGTGGGGTCAGGGTCCCACCCAGCTTGCTACGTGCAACGCTAAGTGGCAGGTGTGCATCCAAATTAATCCCCAAATACTGCCTTTATGACTTTAAATTAAGAGATTGTAGAAGTGCAACGTCCTTCTTGCGGGTTCCAGATGCTCTGTGCTGTGGTGGTGGTTGTGGTGGCTAGTAGATTGGGTACTTTTTGAAGAATGGAAGGTGGTGTTCTGATGTATAGTGTGAAGCAGTTGCTGGACCACCACCCTAGTGTCTGAATGAGCCAGGGAGGTAAACCAGCTGCGGCTGTTGTAGTTGCCCCAATCCGGAAGCTGTGAGAGGCATAGAGCTCTGTTGGAACACTGATACGCTGTAGAAGGAGGCGGAGGACTGATGTTACTTTTGCCCTAGTTAGGTAAAGACCAGACTGGAATGCATAGAGTGGAGCTTCATTGGTGGATGATTGCAGCGCCAAATACTTGTGGAGTGATTGGACTGCACAGACAGAGCAGCCAGATGGAGCTAACAAAAGGGAACAGCCTTGTCGGTACGGGTCCGTTTTTGAGACTTTCAAATGCAAAGTTAAGATGTCATCAGATGAGAAGGAAATGTCGGCTCGGCTGAGATGCACAAGTGGATTAAACTGTGTCACGGATGGGGAGGTGAACTCGCTGGAACAAAGAAAACCATAAAAGGCCAAAGAAAAGGCGGACCAGAGCATTAATTTATCATGAGGTAGGATGTCTTGAGCTGGCGGAGAAGTGCCATGGTGATGGGGAGGCGGCGTTTAGAGGAGATGCCTACACTGCGTTAAATGCCATGAAGGAGGAGGTGGAGTAGTGGCATCCTGGAAGGGGTCTGATAGACTGTTCTCAATGTGAGCAAAACAGATGCCTGCCATGTACAACTTGATGGTTTTATAGGTAACTGACCTGGTCAGCAAGGAAGGCAGCAAAATAACGCAGTGTTGACTCTGTGGCTGGAAAAGTTTGCCACTGTTTGGAATTACAGAAGGTGGTGAACCTGCAAATACCAGCCAAGTATCTGCGGCGAGTGGAGTTCGCAATAGCTTGTGATTGGAGGAAAGGTAATCGATGTTCCAGAGGGTCTCGGCTGATGGAGGAACAGTTGTTGGTGATGAGTCTGCTGCTGGGGCCAGCTGGCGAAACCGCTCCATCTGCAAACGGGACAAAGAGTTAGCAATCGAGTTATCAGTACCAGCAATATGGGAGACTAGTACAGTAAATTGGTGAGTTGCTCCACTGAAAAATATGGAGCGAACCAAGTGCATGATATGAGGTTCTCGGGATGTACCAGAGGCCCAGATATCCACCACAGGCCGGTTGTCATAGTGGAAGAGAATCTTTTTTCCTGATCAGAGATGCCCCAACAAAAGGCAGGAGAGAGCAATGGGGTAGAGCTCTTTCCATTGGATAGAGCGGTCCTGTAGGATGGCTGGCCAAGTACAATGTATCCGCAATCCAGTGACCAGGATAATAGATACCATAGCCAAGGGTGCCAGAGGCATCTGTGAAGAGTGCCAAGTCAGGTGATTGAGACCAATGGGGATCAGGTATTATAGCACGGCCATTCCAAGTAGGAAGAAACGTTAGCCACCATGCGATGTCCCGGTGGGCTTCAACGTTCATTGTGATTTGATGATGGGGGAGCCTCGCTGTCATACTTAAGTCGATAAGGCGACGGAGGAATATGCGGCCGGCAGGAATAATGCGGCAAGCGAAGTGCAGTTTGCCAATCAAGGAGAGTAATTCACGCTTCCGGCATTTTTTACAGGAAGACCACAACTAAAGCTCCGCAAGCAGTTCCTCAAGTTTTTGATCAGGCAAGGCCGTCTCCATACAGGTGGTATCAATCAGGATACCAAGGAAAACCAGGCGAGTAGTGGGGCCTTCCAGCTTATCTGGAGTGAGAGGAATTCCTAGCCTGGAAGCCACGTGCACAATAGTCTGGGTGTTGGTGGCACAAATAGCAGATAAGGAAGGTCCCACAGTAAAGTTGTCGTCCAGATAATGCATCAGGTCGTGGATATGGTAGTTGTTCTTCAATATCCATTCAAAGGCATCGGCAAGACGATTGAAAAGGTAAGGCGATGAGCGCAAGCCAAATGGTAAACGAAGATCGACGTAGAATTGACCGTCCCAGTGGATCCCAAGAAGATCGCGGTCATCCAAACGAACTGGGCAAATTCGAAACGCATGCTTGATATCAAGCTTTGCCATGAGAGCGTTCCTGCCATGGAAGGAAACAAGGGCGAGGGCTTGGTCGAAGGTTGCATAACGTAACATGTAATCTTCTTTGGCTATATGATCATAAATGGAGTGACCATGAGGAGAAGACAGTCATTGTTTAGCGCCATGTGCCATCATTTTTCGGTACAACCCCCAGGAGGGAACATTGGAGATTAGGGATTGGCGGTTCCAGGAAGGGACCAACTGTGTGGCCACGAGAAACCTCCTTCGCCAAGGCCTCGGATACGGCGTGTGGATGAAGCAGAGATGATTTTAAATTGGGTGTGATTCTTGCGGAACGGGGGCCATTGTAACCAAGGCAGCATCCCCATTGTAAGTCATGGAGAAGATAAGCAGCAAACTTTTGGCACGGATGACTCTTAAGTTCTGCAGAAAGGTGGGATATTAATAGGGGTAGCAGGGGGGCTAAGAGAAAAGGGTGTGATGGTTGAGTTAGATTGCCTTAGGGCACTGCAAACCGGGATGATTACCGCCACAGTCTGGCTTATTGCACACATGCTGGAACTGGCAGTTTGGTCACCGGCATAGATGTCTGTTGAAATCGCGGCAGATGGCAGCTGACTGGAGCTGTTGGGGTCGCAATGGCTGGTTGGAAGAGCTGGTGCCGGTGTGAGAGGATTCAGGCAGGGGAGGGAGGGAAAACACTGTTGAGGAACGAAAGGGCTAAGTTGGCTTGGAGCGAGCAGTACATGCTAGGGTGTGATGGCCATGGCTGTGACACGAGATGCAGTATGGGAGGGTCTCTTCTTTCAGAATGTCGTTGTAGAGCTGCTCATTGACCTGACCCCATGGAGCTGAGATGTTGGAGGCTGCCATGTGACTGAAGGCGGTGTCATACATCAGCCAGGCAGAAGACTTAAATTTACGGCTGAATTTACAAATTTGGTCCTGGTAAGCGAGGAGGTCTGAGGCCAGTTGGGGGAAGCAGGAAAGGAGAGTGCGAAGGTACACATTCCAAGCCTCGAGCCAGGATGAAAGGCCATCAACGCGCCGTTTCCTGTGTTGGGTGGGTACGAAAGCTAGGGTGGATGTGTCTTGAGGGTTGATTGCCAGAGTAAAATTGCTGGAGGTGGCAGAAGTATGTATGGGGTACATGTTGGCCGATAAAAGATCATTAAAATCAATGTACTCACGCTTTGTGATCTTGTTCCTTAGTTTTTGAGGCAGAGATGGCAGGCTAGGGTCGGTGACATTCACATTGGCTGGGCGCACTTGGAGGGGCCTGATGCCTAACGAGTCAGGGTTTACTGGCGGGGAAAATCATAATAGATATGAACTGTGTAGCGCCAATTGTATCAACTGAATATGTTTAAAAAAGTTATAAAAGCGCTTATGAAACTAAATGTTCAGACGTTTCGGGACTTCTGTCCCTTCCTCAGTGAATAGCTGTTAACTGAAAATGTGCGTCAGCTGTTTAAATGTTCCAAATGTCGCCATGTCGCAACATTGTAGCGCGCGCGGATGAAGTCTAAATAAAACTAAAGTCAACGTTCATGCCGTGTGGTTGGAGGGTTTGGCATTTGAAAATTAGACGACACTCCGCGCTGCGTCTCTCCATGGTGCTTTTAAAACCTGTTGTCATCACGGACACCATCATGTCATCGGTTGTGTGTCCGGGAGATGAGAAGTGTTTAGCGACAGGCAGGTCTGCTTTCTTCCGTACCGATCTGAGATGCTCGCAGAATCTGTCGCCGAGCCTACGTCCAGTTTCGCCGATGTAACACAGGGTACATGTACGACAGGTAATGATGTAGACGAGGTTGCTGGTCGTACATGTGAACTTCTGTCGAATTGTCAGCGGTCCACCAGGAGTGTTGATCAGGGCCGCTGAATTGGTGTAGGCGCAGGTCTTGCAACGTGGACGGCGACAGGGAAAGGTTCCATTAGAGTCAACCCCCGTATTCGAGTTGGATTGAAGATTGCTGTGGCCAAGGAGTCTTTTAAATTGGAGTCTTTTAAATTGGAGTTTACTGGCGGGGGCCTGGTATCTAACACATCGGTCGGAGAGACGCCATCTTGAATTGTCTCGCGTGTGAGGTCAGGGGGGTTGGAAGCCTATCCCACAATGCAACGCAAATGAAAGATATATACAAAATTTGTCTCATCACGTGACCTCGCATTTGCCAGTGACCGCCGACGCGAGCAGTGGCTGTCAAGACACCCTTTTCAAGGCCTGTTGTCTGTCGGTCTTCTTTTGTCGGGATTTGTAAACTGAAAACCCTTGGGAAAAAAGTTCTTCTCTTAATAGCGCTTTTTCCCCCACGGTTTTAGCTAGACATAGTAGTTCTGATGTTAATGCCAGGAATAACTAACTGACGCATACAGCTAGCTTGTACACGCGATATAGTGCGCGCATATATTTTGCTGCGTGTTTTGTACTGATTTGAGTTTTCAGCACTGAGGCATTTACCAAGATTTTTCCTCCATCCTTTGTTCAAGACGGCTTTTGGAAATACAATGTAACCCTTTTTATACTCATTTACTTGAACTAGCTTTGGTCAAAATTTGAATGTTTTATTCCTCAAAGAATTTTCATATTCAACTCTGCAAACGTGAGCGAATATCCCTAAATCAGCTCGCCGTCAAATTAAAGCATTGAAAAGTGTCCAGACTTTGATGGTTTTATTCAGCTTGAAAAACCTGGAGGGATCTGATGTTTTAAGTCGTTATGATGTAAAGGAATACGTTATTTATGTTAAAATGCTAGTGACGCTTCGATTAAGAAGGAGGTACAACTGCACTTTCGTGGTATTTTCGGGGATGATCGCCATTTTCCTGCGAGCGGAAAATGATATTTTCTAAGGACGAGAAATGAGGATTAAACTTAGAAATATAAATGAAATTCTTACATTGTGGTTCTTTTCTGTTACCAACGAACTATTTCCCTGATTCCCAAGTCTCCGATAATTAAAACCATAAAATGAGACTACCGGTAAAATCACCGAAATATGAGATTTTACAAAAAGTTTGTTTATTCTCTTCAAATGTCGCGGGTAACTCGCTGCATTGCATCATGGGATAGGCTTCCAACCCCCCCCCCCCCCCCCCTCTGGTGTGAGGTCTTCAGGCAAATGCTAACGGGGGAAAGAAGCGGGATGACGATGTCGGAATTCCCCAGTGTGGGTTCCCGTTGCCCGCAACCAACGACCTCAGCGATAAGTGGGCGAAGCTGGTTGAGTTGTCCGCTCGAGAAAGACTGATCGATGTTTTCGACGGATGCTACCGGGGGAAGTGTGGAGTTGCTCGGCGGACTGTTGGGGACGTCGGCGTCTTTTAAGACACGCTGGGCTTTTTGCGCCTTCGTGCCTGTTGTCACAAGATTTCGTGCAGACGCCAACAGAATCAGGCTCTTCTTCGGTAAGGCCTGCAAATCGGCAAGCGATATTGCCTTTGGATCAAAGCTAGCAGGACGGTTGCGACGGTTTGAGGTGCGAGGCATGGTCAAACGAGAGAAAAACAGAACACAGTAAACTGAGATAAGCAAATGGTGAACTCATGCAACTCAAGGAGCTTTACAGGGAGAGAACACGCAAACACGCATAAGGCATAACTTTGTATCGATTACACACTACAAAAAACGCACTATTAATGGCACAGTATAAAGCATGCAAACTAGCATCTGAGGCCTGATAAGGCATAACTTTGTATTGATTACACAAAGATAACAACCCATACTTATTATCATAACTCAAAGAGTAGTTCAGTCTGGTTGAGTCTTGTGTGACAAAGTTCAAATGTTGACAGCCATAAATAAGATACTACTAAGTGAGCTGTCATGAATGCCTGAACGAATAAACAGTCTATATACATTCTTGAAACGCTCCGAGTTGTTTACTCTAATTTACAAGTAAATTACCATTCCATTGCAGTTTTGTAGATTCCGTCTAATAATCCACAATTATAAACAGTCTACGAAGAGTCGCTTTCACTGATGCATTCATTATCGAAAGAAATCGTACCTTGGAATGGAGGAAAGACTGAGAACTAAGAAACACAGGAAAATTTGCTGCCGGGAAAAATAACTGCCAAATGAATGAAAATGTAAACATATTATGACACTATTTTATAACACTGAAACAGTAGAGACTAATATTTATATATTGTTTTTTAGACAATGACAAGACCTTTCTATAAATATCAATTTTGAGATTGACAGGCGACCCCCTGTCGCAAGAAGTCTGACTTGCGGACCTAATATAAAGGAATCATAAGTTTACCAAGTCAATTTTATTCCATCAAGCTACAATGATGCAGGCTGCAAAATTTTGTACAGCTTAGATCCTACTCAGGTTGTGCTCTGAGGTGTTGCTCTAAACATTACAGCAATAATATAGCTTGCTAAAGACTAAAGCATGTTTAACTCGGTTAATCTGGCCTAGGTGCGCCAAACAACTGGACACTGCCTTTAAGAAAGAAACAGTATTTTTAGGTGTTACATGTATCCTTGATGAGCATTTGTCATGGAAGCCGCACATTCTTAGCGTCTCTAGAAAAATATCAAAATCTGTAGGCATTATTTTTAAGTCAAGTTTTTGCCTTCCCAAAACTTCCTTACACTGTTTGTACTATAGTCTAAATTACCTTTACTTAATATATTGTGTTTCAGTGTGGGGATCGACATATCAGAGTAACTTAAATCGCGTTATTATTCTGCAAAAGAAGATAATAAGAATAATATCTAAAGTTTCTTTCGATTCTCACACTGATGTTCTTTTCAAAGAACAGGAAATTTTGAAATTCTCTGGCATTTATTTATATCAGAGGTAAATTTATGTATCTTTTTAAAAGTGGTTTACTTCCTAATTATTTTCGTGATATGTTTATACTCTTGCAAACCAGTTAATTCTCACTATACTAGAAATTGCATCCTTTTTTACATACCTCCCTGTCGAACTAATATTCAAAACTTCTCAATTCGGTTTCAAGGACCTAAGTTTTTCAACTCGTTAAGTCATGAAATTCAAAACAGTGAAAGCATCCGTTTGTTTGTCAAAAGACTTAAAAAATTCCTTCTTTCCTAGTCAAAAATACTCTTTGTTGAGCTACATACTTCTTCTTTCCTTTTCTTTTCTTTTTAAAATAATACATTTTATATTTCATGCTGTCCCCATAATTCGTATGATGTATCCTATAATTATTGTCAGGAAGCCTATAGTTCATAAGCCCCTGGCTTCTATATAGGCTTCCTTGTTACTACCACCTTAAACATTTTGTAGTCTATCGTCTTTTAAGTTATTATAAATTTCTAGTGTATTGTATTATTATTATTATTATTATTATTATTATTATTATTATTATTATATATTTTTAATGTGGTTAATGGCAAAATAAAATGAATGAATAAATGAATGAAAGTAGTACATTGTAACTGTGCCAACTTAAGTCAGATATTTCGTGGTGTTGTAAAAGCTATTGTGTTGTGGTGTGGATGTCTTTTTAATCTTTTGTTTTATGTCAGTTGGTGATCACAACGTCTGTAATACCAAAAAAACTTTCCTTAAGTTTCTACTGATATGTTCCACTGCCATAATGAATGGTGTTAAAGACAGTAATGTTTACTGTTTGTTATTGTAGAAGTAGAACCCTGTAGTCAAAACGTGTAAAGATGCACTTGATTTTGGAGGCAAGGCCAGGACATGCAGAAAATGTTTTGATTTGTGTTTGTTGGTTGTTTTTGGCAAAACCAAAAGTTCTTGACTATTAATTTATTGTTTACAAAAACCCAGTTGAAAGATGACAAACAATAGAATAATCGCACTAAAAGCTGTAGAGTCTTAATTTGCAACTGCTTTAATTATAATTTATTTAGAAGTTGCTGTGCTCTAAACTCATGTTTTTTTGTCACCAAATCTGGTCAGTACTGTATGATCAGGATATTGTTTGTCAACTTATATTTTACAAATCTTGAGTTCTGTATTAATTTTAATTAATAATTATGCTTATCAACATGTTTTTACTATTGATATGTTTTTGTCCGCAATGGAACACACACCATAGATGGGGGATACAGGTTAAATCATCATCACTTTCATTCCATGTGTTTTTCAGCCTTGTGACACCATATAGTCTTCTGGAACTTGAAGTCAACAATAAATTTTCTCTCAAGAGTGATGTTCCATTAGGATCTGCAAAAATCCAATTGAATGATGTCCTGCATTCAAATCATGGAAAATGTAAGTTTCTCCTTTAACAGTGAAATTGAGAATATTAATTAAAAGTGTCTATGGGCCATTTATGACGAGCGATTTTCGATGTTTTTGTGTGACAACTGTCGCATTGGTCAATACGTATGCAAATTAGTTTGTGATGTTATAACCATTGCAAGGTCACGGCAACATGTACTAGTAAGAATAATAAAATATATAATATTTAGTGATTAAACCAGCGGATGTAAATGCTGCATACTTTCTTTCTTACTTTATGTCTAATTTATTTGCACTTTTATTGTGGCCGACGATTATTGCAATACAATAAAAGCAGTTTTTTCTGCTATAAAGGCTGCCTGGGCATACGCTCTGAGTTTTTATAAGGCTGATTTTGCATTTCATTTTATTTGTAGATAAACTTTTTTAGCCACAAACCTGCTTTCAAAACAATACTAGTTCAATTTCAGTCATTACGTAATTGCTAAAACTCATGTCAACATATAATACTTGTCCAATTTTAGCCATAATGTAACAGCTAGGCCACAGGGAACCCAAATGCTGTTATCATTTTAATAAAAATATCGTTATTTACCTGTGTTCCTGGCTGTTTTTGAGTCGTTTTGCAAGCGATTTGAATCAGAGCGATAAAGCGAATTCAATCAGAG
Organism: Dendrophyllia cribrosa; assembly: GCA_024195265.1. NCBI lineage: Eukaryota > Metazoa > Cnidaria > Anthozoa > Scleractinia > Dendrophylliidae > Dendrophyllia > Dendrophyllia cribrosa. The sequence continues at coordinate 38,453,557 of JAJLRJ010000002.1, read as the reverse complement.
CGATGAAGCAATTTGAATCAGAACGAAGACGGTTGCCCTTGCAAGTTTCAACAATTTATTAGCTTGCCTGCTACATGTATTTCATTACTGCAGCGCACCTATTACATCTCAATTTTCCATTATTATTAATGGGAGTTAAGTAACAATGCGCCTAAGAAGTAGGCAATGCTCTATTGTTCCGCAGCATTTAGCTTTCCCCACACAAGATCGTTTAGGTTTTTTTACTGAGAATGCATCAACCTATGGACAACATGTTTTTTAAATAAAATCTACTGGAACTTTATTTTAAAGTGATGTTTCTTTTGTGCTACAAGATTTCATCCAATCGTGAAACTCCAAAACAATGGCCAAGAAAAGCTTCTAATTTTACACGTTTCCCACATTGAATTTTGGTTGCATTAATTAAAACTCAGAATAGTTTTCACTAAAAGGGAATCAATTAGTAAACTAGAGAGAAATAAATGCACTACCTGGTTAAGTTATGGTAGATTTTCTCGTTTTAGCCAATGAGGTGGACGGTTTCAACAATATCACAATTAACACCTTTCTCCATTCCCTGCCGTTACAGTACCGCTCAAAAGTAAGTTGACAGTCACTCGAGACTCGATACTCGATACTCGAGGCTCGATACTTGATTCTCGAAAGTTTCAAGTCTCGAGTCTCGAGTCTCGAGTCGAGAAATTTAATGAGCTTGTCGCTTGACCGATCTTTTGAGGGCCCTCGAGAAATTAATTGCACAAACGGGCCGCAGTAAACACAGATAAGGGCCCACGGGTGTTTCGTTTCGATCGGTCGTGCTAACGAATGAATAAATCTCGTACGAAAATGGTGAGTTTTCTCGTATGAAAATAGCCTAGTCGTTCCCTCTGTCATATTGTTTTATTCACTTCTTTGGGTTATAACAATTATTATATCTTGTTTCATCAATAAGAGCGCTGTCAAGTGTATATGTGACCTTTCACGAGAAAACGTACACTAACGACTTTCCGTTTTCCAACGGAATTCGCTTACAATCCGTTAGCCGTTCGAAATAAATTTGTATCCGTTCGAACGGTTTGGTCAGCCGTTGAAAAAAATTTGGCACAAATTTGGTGATTCTACCGGTTAAATGATCTCTTGAAAGTTTTTATCATGCGCCGTTTTAGTCCATTGTTTTTTAGCAAGGGAAAGTTTTTTAAGTGAAGTATCAAGCTCAATGACTTTATCTTTGATCTCAAAACACACGCGGTTCAAATTTCAAGTCAAAGAAAATTTGCATAAAATAATTAATGTCTACTTTTGGGATTTGGATAGCCTACATGTCACGAGTGTATTACGAACATACATTCGATCACGCACGTCTGATTTGTGTTGTCAACAAAAAGTTTTGTTGGAGTTCGCTTCGGCCTTTACGAGAATAAAAAGACCTCGGTTTATCTAGTAGGTCACAAGATGATGTGAAAAGTGAACAAACACGCAGTGCTTCGATTGCAGCGAGACTCGATGGCGCTACTGGTGTCGACACTTCGAAATACGGAGCTTTTACTTTCAGTGATTTTGAAAACGGCTGTGTACATTAGTAGCATTAAGGTTTAAAAACGCTTATATGCGCAACATGAACACGAGGCTAAGATTTTCTAACGTATTGTTATTCAAATTCGGTGCCATTTATGCAATTGGTCTATTCATGTGGGATTTTTGTTCGGCAAGTTTTGTGTTTTATATAACTTGCAATTTGCTTAGCGATCAAGCTTTGAAGTGTCGGCTACTGAATGTAGTGCAGTATTACTTTTGAACCTGTGAACATGCGCAAGCGTAATGAACAGGTTATTGGCCCGAGTTCAAGTCACACTCAGTACCTTTTTTTTTCTTTTTTTTCTTTCTTTGGACTTATGTTTAATTTAAAAAAAAAATTAAACCGTGTCAGTGTGAAAACGTATGCTTACGGCAATATTGCATTACACGTTAGTAAAGGAACAAGGCAACGAAATTGAAGAGCTTCGCAACTCTGTGGATACCCTTGAGCAATACTCACACAAAAAAAAAAAACAGCCTAGAGATCGTGGGTATTCCGGAAGGTTTGTGTGAAAACGAGGAAGCAGTGCTTAAGCTGGGCACTATTTTAGAGGTCGACTTTAAGCCTTAGGATGCCGACATAAATTATGTCACCGAGTCAAAAGAAAAAACAACAAACCAACAGTTGTTATTCCCAGACGCCTAGCCTCTGCAAGATTTCAGGCAACTCACATCTATTTTAATGAGAACCTGATGGCCCACCGAAGAAAATCTAGTTAGATTGGCCAATCTCAAGAAGGAAGAAAATCTGTTGTAGTGTTTGGAAACCTCACCTCATCTATCCTCTTTGTGCCTCGTGGCTCATAAGGCATCCACAGGAACAAATTCTTTTGGAAATCTAAGATTTTTATAGAAATATTTACTCTTCCAAGATTGATGTATCAGCTAAATCATTTTTAATTATCGCTTCACTGAAAATTTGAAGATTCCACACCTCAACACTTAAAAGTTAGATGGATACTTAACTTATGGCGAGTGCAAAAAAAACCCTGGAAACATTCCAACATTGAAAGTCTCCAGAGGAGGATGGATTCACCGCAGAGTTATATTTAACTTTCTTTGATATTCTAGGCGAAGATTTAGTGCAAAGCTTCAACGATGCTTTTGATAAATGCAAACTCTCTATCTCCCAGCATAAAGAAATTATCAACCTGATACCGAAAGAAGACTCAACATTACTAAAACTCCAAAATTGGTGACCCATAACCCTCCTGAATGTCGATTATAAATTTCTTCTAAAAGTACAGAGAAACAAATTAAATCAATTGTGACCTTCCACGGGAAAACGTACATTTAATTTAACACTTTTTCGTTTAACGGTTTAAAGCGTTCGTTAGCCGTTTGTTTACCGTTAAAACGGTTTAGAATATCGTTAGAAGCGTTAGAACTACATCCGTTAGAATTTACAGCCAAACCATTAAAAGCGTTAGAAAAGTCGTTTGAAACTTTTTCGCACGCCGTTAAAAGCGTTAGTAAAAAGCGTTCAAATTTCCCTTCAAAGGCGTTTACAAAAACGTTAGAAAAGTCGTTTAATCCAAACGTTTAACCATTTAACGAGCAAGCAAACAAGTAGACAGCACTTGAGATGTTTTTAACGTTCTGATATGGTTTATTTCTGATCAATAATAATTACAAACATGCCTTGTTTTTCGGATCTCGTTCGTGTGAGTGGAGTGTGTACTCGAGAAGTTTGACAAGAATGAAGATCATTCACGAGACACACGATCGCTAAATTTTGAGTCACGTTTTATGATTCCTTTTTGTGCCTTTAATCCACATTTTGGTAAACAAGCACATTTTTCGTCTCAGCATTGGAGAATTATTTATCAAATCTGGAAATATTATTCTACTATTGCTTATCCATCCAGACCAAACTGGAATGTCAAAGATACAATGTAGGTATATTGGCGAGAATATCAGGCTGATTAGTGATATACATGTAATGGACACAACAAACTTTGGAACTCTTCAATTTTGGAGAACGTTTGAGAAACTGGGTAAAAAATTGTTATACTGATGTAGGGAGTGCAGCTATTAATAATGCTACAAGCTGGTTGAAGCCTTCATCTGATGTGAGACAAGGCTGTCCACTTTCCTCTTACATGTATTTATTTTGATAGTGGAGCTTAATAATTATGCCTGTTAAAATTAGGCAAAGTGACAGTGTTAAAAGGCTTTCGATTATATGATAATGACTTCAAGTTATGTCAGTTTGCAGGTGACACTAACCTCTTTTGCACAGGCCATGCCTCAGTCATTCAAAGATAAATATTCCTCCACAAGAGTCATCATCAATGACACAGAAAGAAAATGTCAAACTCCTTCCTCTTTGGTTCTCCACAGTGAAACATTTTCCAGCTACAAGAATCACAAAACTTTCAAAGGACTGATTGGTATGCTCCCAGTGGTCACATTACTTTTATTTCACAATTGTACTATGGTCTGGACTGCCGTTTTCTGCTGGTGATGTCATTATGACTGACAAAGGATTCACTATTTCCGATCTTCTTGAGCCTATGTCCTTGTAAAAATTTTAACGCGTTCATGGTGTTTTGTGTTTTGTGTTGTTTCCAGCTACAAGAATCACAAAACTTTCAAGGGACTGATTGGTATGCTCCCAGTGGCCACATACTTTTATTACTATGGTCTGGACTGCCATTTTCTGCTGGTGATGTCATTATGACTGACAAAGGATTCACTATTTCCGATCTTCTTGAGCCTATGCCCTTGTAAAAATTTTAATGTGATCATGGTGTTTTTGGCTGCCACGATTTTTGGATCGCAGTGCGATGCTGGTTAATCAATCAATTAAAGGCCCATCTTCACTTACCGTGATGCGCCGCACATTGTTTATTTTGATTTGGACCCAGATAAATGTGATCTCTCGCAAAGTGAAATTTTGGCCTCTCATCTCCAGGAAGGAATGAACACTGAGTTTGAAATTTCGTTCAACATTGATTTTAAAATTTATTAGTCCAAAGAAGCGGTCCTGTTAGATATTAAAAGTCCGTATAACATGTCTTGCATTTTGTCTGGGGCCGCTCAACCCGCCTTTGTGTAGCTCCAGTCGCCGAGGTAGTTTCCTCCGCTTCGAAAGTTCGCATCGAAAACATTTTCACGTTGAGGGACGCAGAAAACCTCCTGCTATTTTTACCGAAAGTTTAAGGTCGATGCCCCTTAAAATGAAACCTCCAGCGAGCCGAGAAGTGTTTGTATTTTGTGGGCTGTTATTTGCATCGGGCATAATTGATGAGCTCCGCTGGCGGAGGACGTTTTCTCGGCTTCAGAAGTTTGCATAAAAAAAATTCAACGGCTAGGGACGGAGAAAACCTCCTTCAACTTCCATGGAATATTTCACATGGATGCTGGCAAAAACGACTCCGCCGGCGAGCCGAGAAGTTTTGAGCTTTTTTGTTGTTTACAGTTACGGTCGACCGGTCATGCATCAACGGTAGTAATATTCAAATGTCAACTGACAGTATCTGTATGTGGAAAAAAATTACAAAGAAAAGATTTGAAGATAAATCTTAACTAGTAGGCAATCTAATATACCTATTTCTTTTCCATGGACGACCGAATTTCTGAGCCAAACCTTCTGAAGGATCTCGTTTCTTGACAGCCGCCTCGAGCCTTCGACGGCGTTGCTTAGAAAACGTATCAGTAACGATGGAAAATAAAAGAAAACATACAAAAACAAGATGCAATGCATGGAATATGAACTAAATATTTGAACGAAATCATCTTGAAGTTAATAGACGATACAGATTCCCCGATGTAAACGGATTATTTTAGGAATCAAACTTTCTCGCCTCAAAATGGATTTTCTGGGCCCCAGAAATTCTAGAACGCCCGCAATGAGTCATGGTAAGTGACGATGGGCCTTTAATCAATCAATCAATCAATCAATCAATCAATCGCGATCGCAGTTAATCAATTATTTGCAGAGTGATATAAAAATCGCGGCAGCCAAAAAAACGCTGCAATCACGTTGCGGTTAGAAAATGCGCCGCGATAGCGGAGAATATTGCCAGCAGGTTCGTGGAAATATTTATTGTTGCACATAAGTTCCTTGCAAGACATTGCGAGGGAAGAGATTTATAGAGCATCAGTTTCATCATTTGCCTAAGTTTTCCGACGTGCATAAATGTAGTGGTTGCAAGCAATCCTGATTGTAGACCGTTGTAGTTGTGGAATTTGTAATCGCGACCGGCTGGCCGTCATGGCTTCCACGCATGACAGATTTGAATAACAATATGAGCTTAAACAAAACTGTGATCAATTCACTGACCTTGATATTGCCTCTTGACAGGTAGTGATGAAAAAATGATAAATAAACCAAATCCTTTTCACAAATAGGTTAGATCTTGGAGTAACTTGGAAATAACAATTACAACCTGCATTCAAACAAGATAACGGGCAGTGAATCGGTCCTTAGCAACGGTTGTCACCCAAAGGCCTCGCTTTCATGTATCTGCTGCCATATTTGCAACCGAAAATGTTAACTTAAGGAAAAAAATTATTTCTGTAAAAAAAAATTGTAAATGCCTTTATGGGTAAGTAACGTTGAAAATCTTCTAGTACATGTACATGTATCTTCTAGTTGTTTGCTATCTTCTACGGCATTCAGAAAGGTTTATTTTGATACAGAACTGATACATTACATGTCAAGGAATCCATTTTGCAGTGTCGTCCACCTGACTACCAATATCAGAGACTTCTGACTTGGATTTTTTTTATCGCTGTTCATGTTTTCTTCCCAAAACAAAAGCAGCAAGTAACCCGAAGCCTGCAATCAGCATTCAGCTGCAATGGTTATTACGTCACAACTCGTCCCAGTCCCCTATTTTTTGTCCCATAATTGTGGTTGAAATAGGGCAGAGGAAAGTGCGATTTTTGGAGGGAAATCTCAATGTCAGACACTTTTTAAGTATTAATTTTTTTTTTCACAGTTGGCTAATAAACATTGCTTTTAGAATAGACTAAAAATTTATTCAGATACTGATAGCAGAGGACTTTTAAAAGACTGTTCCTTATTGTACTTCTGTATACAGAAGCTCAATCCATTTTTAATTCTTGTTTTTATTTATTTTATTTTATTTTAATTTTACTTTTTATAGAAAATTAATAAAAATTTAAAGATATAAATAAAAAATGTTAATTCTTGTTACCTTCTAGAAACATAACTAGCAAATGAAGACTGTTAATTGACATTTAGGGAGGAGTAATTTAATCATTTTATTGTTCTTTGCTTTGGATTTTGTTGTTGTTGCAGTAAATAATTACAGCTTAAAAGTGAATATTGTCCTTGACAAGAATGGCGCTGCTTGCCAAACTGGAGTGCTGGAAGTTGTGCTTGATGGAATGAGTGTGAACATGAGACACTTTCCTCGAAGAACACCTCAACAAACACCAACTCCTATTGCCAATGGCCCTTCAACAGCAGGCACAGCCTCAGCCTCAGCTAATGGTAGCACACCATCTCGACAAACACAGCAGTAAGGATTTTTTAAAAACGCCCCCTTGAGTAAATCTTTGTTGCAATTAAAGTCACTTCTTATACATTCTGGTTGGACCTTACTTTTGATACAGGAGGGCAAATGATGGAGATGTGCAGAGGCGGCACACCAGACAGTCATCAGGTCGACAGAGACCTGTCAGTACTGGAGCTTTAGGAACAACAGCTGCTAATACAACTCAGAATTCTTCCCCAGGGCTAGGGGTCAATACCAGGAATAGCGTTGCAACCGCAACCCCACCTGCTCCTCACCCACCCCGCCCTAATGGACAATCACCCCAGCCAGGTATAGTTGCCGTCTGAGTTGAAAAAAATGGCTGTGCATATTATTTTTTATGACCAAAATCTTTTCATATCTTGTTCAGAAGGACTCATGGTGGATAAAGTATATACCTGCCAATAAATACCTGCCTATAAATTTATGTAACCAAAGCAAAACATGCTTTAAGTCCAAGTTAAACAGATTACTATTGGAGGTCTTGGAGAGTGAGGATATCTATGCTGATGTTGAATTTCTTTGTACCAATCTTTGTTATTTTAAAACACTTATTAACCCATTGACACCTGAACCGCCCGTAACCGCCCGTACAAGACTCCACTGCTTTAAAAAATTGTAACTTTCTCAATCGTGCGAACATTGCCTTAACTAGCAGTTGTGAGCATTGAGTAGAAAGTCTTTCAAATTGAGATACCCAATAAACACAAAAAAGTCAGCGATTTTTGCATAATATCAGCGTTTGAATTTGGACAATAACAAAAATTACCGTTTTTAACGTCATAGAAAAACAACAAAAATCACGTTTTTGCCTTTAGTGTTTTTTTATTCAAATCATCGTGGCAAACCCAAAAGTCAACATTTACATCAAAATTCAGTCCTAGTCCTAGCTTAGCAGTGAATTGTTTTGCTCTTATTCGTTGCTCGGGCCTAGCTACAGCTTCTTATACTAGTGCATACTCACCTTGCCTCGATTTTCAACATCACCACCGCACTGCATGCTGGGAAAAAGCTAAAAATTTTGACAGCGTTCGATTCTTTCCCCACACATTTCATATTTATACTAAGTCCACAGCCACTCCGACCCACCGCCGAAATTTCGCGCTTGTTGTATTCTCCTGTGGTCGCAACTTCCAAAATATGCCGCGGTAGGTCGAGAAATTCATCCAGAGTCGAGTCCCAAAGCCACTTCGTTTCCAGGCGGCCATTTTTCCAGTTCAACGAGCAACGAGCCAAATTCGTAAACGAAGTACAACACCTAACTTGCTTCATTGAGAAGTGGACTCAGAACTACCTCCAAGCTTAATGATGCTCACCAGGCAGCTACTAAAGATGAAAAATGGCTGTGAACTTACCAAAAATCGTAGATAATTCATATTGGACCCTTTATTGCAAATCAACCAAGCAAAATGAGATCGTCACAATGACGTTTCCAGTAAACTCGAGCCTTCAGTGTTTTAGAACAGCAGCACTTTCAATGGTAACTCCAAATATGAAGTCACGAAATCCTATGGGGCGTGTGTATGCAGAAAATCACTCAAAAACGTAAAAATCCTCAGGTGTGAATGGGTTAATAATTGACTTTAATCTGCATTTTATTACACCTTCTCCTCAATTAATTAATTTATTTCTATTATTAATTAATTTATTTGTTGTTGTAACTAATCATAGATTATCCATTCCTTATTTTCTTATCTATTGTTATTCATTGATTTTATAGTGAACTTCTTTAACTGTTTAGTGCGCAGCAACCAGCCACGATTAACTGTAGTTATTTGCGGGTTGCTACTATACTTTGTTTTATTATTTGAAAAATAAATTGTTGTTGTTGTTGCCAAGTCTCACACCTGTGAGTCCAATACTCTGATCTCATGCCAACTCATGCCTAAATTGGAGCAATTTCTCACCCCTGACTTACAGATTTGAGCTATCAGCCTAAACTGATTGCATGATCCAATTAAAAATATAGTTACGTTCATGAAAATTTGGCGCTTTTTGTAGGTTGTTATCGTTCTGATTATAACGATTACAGCTGGATGTTATTAAACGGAGGTATGAGGTCCATGGAAACTTCGGACATCTTCGGAATAGATCGGGTTGTCTTTGGATTTGGTTGGGTAGTCTAAGGAAAATTCTTGCACTCCCACGAAAAAATTCTCACACCTATCACTCGGAAAAAGTTGGCAGGTATAATAAAGTAAGAAAATTTATTCAGTTTCTGAACAAAACTACAAAATGTAGCTGCTCAGTAGTCAAGATGTCTTTAATGCTTGTATCCATTATCATTGTGTTCTCAGGTGGAAATAATTTGAATGCCTCATCATCAGCAAGACAAAGACAAGGAAATGAGGAACCACTGCCCCCCGGGTAAGTAACTTAATAATCAGTTCTTTTATTTCATTGCTACTGCAGGATTCTTGAGGTGTAATTTGTGTTGGTTTGTTTTCTCAGGTGGGAGCAGCGTGTAGACCCTCACAGCAGAATTTACTATGTAGATCACAACACACGCACAACTGCGTGGGAAAGACCTCAGCCTTTACCCCCAGGGTAAGTGGAGTTCATATTGTTCATTTTAATTTTATTGTTCTTTTTAACATGGCCTTGTGCATGCCACTGGTGATCACGGACATAATCAGGGAAAAAATCCATCTATTTCAACTACTTAAAATCAGATCCTGTTAAGATTTGGTCACAACTTTAGGTGGTTGAAGAGCTTTCCGATGAAAGGTTCTTTCTCTGTTCACAGTGTGAAATTAATTGTTATAAATAATAGTCCAAAAATGGACTATTTTGAACAACTGAGGTGTGCCTAATCTAATCCTAAAATTTGCTTATATATAATAATAATAATAATAATAATAATAATAATAATAATAATAATAATAATAATAATAATAATAATAAAGTCTTTATTTAAAGAGGGTTGCACTAAATAGCAAAGCTAATAAACTTGTGGCCCTCTATAACACTACTCTAATTAATTTTACAAAACTATAAAAATTACGAATTTAGATATAATTGATAAAAATAGCACTAAAAGGTTTGAACTTGTACTCAATGACTTGTGCATTATAAACTGCACTTATTGTAAAAGGAAATTAATTAAAGAAAAAAGCAACCTAATTTGGAATGAGAATGATCGGTTTGCATCTGTGTTAGGGATGGAAAATAACAACAATCATGAAGTAATTCAGTGAGTAATTTGCAGCTTTAAAAAATAAAAAAAAAATTAAAAAAAGATTACTGTCAGAAGGTTATTTTTTTCATTTAAGTAAAAAAACCGTGAAAAAACAAGTGGTCACACCCAAAATTTGCATAAAATCTAAAGTGAGAACTGATCATAATAGGCCATTTGCACGATGGCGTCATTTGACTACAACTACCAGAATTCATTTCGTTTTTTCTTTCTTATTCGAATTTTGTAATCCCAGTGCGGTTTAAATAACAATAGCCCTAATTTGCACTACAAAACAAAAAACTGAAGGATTCTGGTAGTTGTAGTCATATGATGTCATCGTGCAAATGGCCTATTGGGAAAACAAGCACTGAAAATGTAAAAATCATTTGAATCCTGGTCAGATATAATTGTTTTAATTCAAGTGAAATATGTCTTCATTCATGAAAATTCTTTTCTTATTTTACAGCTTCAAATTCCAGTATTCATGATGAACTTAACTTCAGACAATTTTGATTAAGTTATTGTAATCAAATTACTGTAAACACCGGTGTATAAGCCGCACTTGCAAATAAGCTGCACTCCGAGTATTAAAGCTTAAGTTTTATAAAACAAGAACTCTGCAAGTACATGTATTATAATCAGGCTGTTAAGGATATCTTCACTCCTTTTACTTAAAAATTCGAACAATTATGTCCCAAATACAAATACTCTACTAACTCTTCAAGAGAACTAACTTCAGTCAATACACACGTCCCACATGGATCATTCATTCCTGTACAATCTCTACTATGTGAATCAAACACTTTGAATACAGCATCCTGTAATGATCGTTTCCAGTTATTCCATTTCCGGTCATGCATGTGCATGTGGCGTGAGACGCGATCCTCCTATAATGTGTGAGTTTAGATTAACATAACGTGCAAGTAATTACAGTCGAAGCATTCTTAACGGACACTCTCGTAAGCGGACAGCTCTACTTACGGCCGCCTTGTTTGAAACCCCGTTTTAACTCCAATACAAAGTCTGTATTTTAACATTCTCGTAAGCGGACATTCCTGTAAGCGGCCGCAGACACTTTCAGAGATTACGACTTAGACTTTTTCTTTGTTTTTAAGCTCCCGTAAGCGGACACCCCAAAGAAAATCCTATTAACAACCTCTGTATCTTGTTTTTATCAATCAACTTCACATCGCTGTTCGTCACAATGATTTTACAGTAATTACAGTACCATACTTCAGTGTTTGTTTTGTCATCATCCACATCCGGTTACATTTCAAAACACCACTTACATTCATATGCCCTTGTGACTGGAATTACAACGTTGTCAGCACGACACTGTAGCCAAGGCACTCAAGTTTCGATTTTAGCCAAGGCTGGGCAAGCTCCCGTTAGCGGCCATCTATCCCCTACACCTCTAGTGGCCGCTTACGAGAACCGTTCTCGTAAGTGGCCAGCTCCAGTTACGGACACTTTTTTGCGTTCCGAGGGTGTCTGCTTACGAGAGCTTCGACTGTATTAGCATAAGGCATGGAGTTTTGATCTTGTGTGTGTAGTCTTCGAGTCAAAATTATACGATGTTTTAACCTATCTGCTGGTTGATTATTGACACGACACGACACAACATGGTGTCAGGAGTTAGAGGAAATTAGAGCGGACTGAAACACGTCAAAATCTCTGGCAAAAACGCATCAAAATATCTGCTTTTAGGTGGTTTAACACACCGAGTGAGCGGACATGGCTGCCATGGGATTCAAAACCCCAGAGATGAATTGGGACGCATCAGATTTGCGAGACGAATTGGCGAAATTCAAGCAATACTGTAACTTGATCTTCAGTGGTCCATATTCAGACAAGAGGCTACACTATACCAGTAGCCTATACTCGTGCGCTTGTATAAGAAAGTTTTATGGATTATTGTTTTAACGGGTCACGCACCCCTCCTCCCTCAACGAATTTTGCGTGACACACATTGCACCACCACTCAAGACATGTTGGTTGAAGCTACCAATTTTTCTGTACTCGCTTTGAATATTTAATTTTATTATTGATTCCTGATCAAACCCACACTAGTCTAATACTTCCCAAACCGTGAATGATTTCTATTACATTGGGTTATTCCAGAAAGAATCCACCCCCACCCCCCACTGACGGATGGCAAGATTGTTTGACCCCTCCCCCTCCACCCGGATTTCCTGGCCCGCTAGAATCCCACCCCCTGGATTTCCAAGCCCAGAGACCCCTCCTCCTGCCTGGATTTCCAATAAATTTTTCGAAGCCCGTAATTTACAGGTAATGAAAAAAGTACATGTAATCAGATTCAGGAGATTCTGCTTTTATAATGTCCAAACTGTGATGATGAGTTCTATAAATCGGAAACATTTTAAAAATAAATACTGCGTGACGCATCACGAAACCCCCCCCCCCCCCCCCCCCCCCCCCCCCCGTGATTTCAAGACCAAATCGAAATGCAATTTTTCTATAAAGCTTGTTCCTTAAAAAACTGTTTTGATTTTGCCATGTATTAGTTTTTACCAGGCTTCACAGTTTCTTCAAAGTGTTCTCGCAAATACTGTACAATTCTTTCATATATGCAAATTTCATGTGAACTGTAATTCGATCGCGTGTGTTTTTTCACGATCATGAATCCAAAATATTTGTTCTAAAGGTCAAAACGTTTTAATGAAACTCATATTTCCTTGAATGAAAATGTCTTTCCCTTGAATAAAAGAGTTAAACACTTATCAGAATTAAGTGATTTTCTGCTTCCGGAAGGCTTGGCGATTTATTTATCCAAATTGCAGCGCTGAGCGCTACCGTCTGCAAATTCTATTATATATAAACATCACAAAATAATATTTAAATTCAGCAACCTGCTTTATTATATCTTTCTAGTGTTTTCTAAAATTTCCGACTTTTCTTGTGTACATGTATATAGAATGCCATTCTTATCCGTAAAGATGATTCGCATGTTTTCGCGAATAAAAAAGTCTTGAAAGCAAACTTAATATTTCAGAAAGCGCTATTTAACTTAATTATATTTACTAGCGTGCCTTTACCGTGATTATTGGCTTCACGAAGAAAACATTCGAACAAGTTTGATTGCAATTTGCAATGTTTCTTACAAAGTAAATGGACATTCAAAAATGTTATTTTCTTTACCGTAGTTTTCCAGGAATGCTTGAAAATTCTTAGTAAAGTCTGCCGCTTCGCACTTCGAAGGAAGACATGTCCCGCTTTGCGATAAATGGTTGCTGATCCTCACAGGAAGATTCCATCGCTTTCAGCTCTCCAACTGCCACTACAAAGGCATACAAATCGTCTTAAGGACTATTTCTTTCCATTTCGAAGTCTTAAAAGGCGTGTTTACATTCTGGTAATAGAAAATGAACGTCTGAAAAATTGAAGTGTGGAGTACAGAAGCGGTCATATTTGTTTGAAATCTGATGATAGTCTTCTTCGAGTGACAAACCGGTTCTCTCTAGTTCCCCCTAAAACCCGGACATGTGCTCAGTAGACGGATTCTGATTGGTTTAACCTTCCTGAAGCCTTTTATAACAATAGGGGACAAAAATAACTTTCTAGGGGAGTCAGGGGCGAGTTCGCATACACTAAAATATCCGTGCATAAATTTGCATGCAAAATCGTGACACAAAAAAGAAAAACGAAGACCGTTTTATAACTCTTGCGCTTTGCGCATGAGTAAAAAGTCGGAGAAGGAACAAGCCTAATTCATCTTACTATGGATTAGCAGGCAAGGTTTAGAGACATTCAACAGTTGGGCATGGAAGGACGAAGAAGACCATTCAAAGCCAGCAGTAATTTGGGAGCGATTTGAGAGGCACGTGGCGCCGAAAGTACAGTAAACCACAGGTTAAAGAGATATCAGCTTCAACAACTCCGACAAAAGAATGAAGAATTAATCGACGATTTCTTAACGCGTTGCCGAAATCAAGCTCTGAAATGCAGGTTCAGAGACAAGGCCGAATCGGAGTACACACGAGCGCCTGATCGAACAACTAATTATTGGAAGTAAACACAAGAAAGTTCAAGAAAGATTACTGGAAAAAGGCGAAGAGCTTATCCTTGACAAAGCTATCGACATTGCCAGGACGTACAAAGCCACAGTTTCTCAAATGAAACTGCTAGAAGGTGAAAACAGCAAGGATATTCATGGGATCAAGGGCAACGACGACAATAAGCCAAAGAAATGCCCCAACTGCGAACTCGAGCATCCCTTGAAGCCCACGTATGGATCCGTATGTCTGAACTGTCAGAAAGACAACCACTAGGCAAGAGTTTGCCGCACCAGGAACCAAGGAGGAATGCGTGGAAGGTCTAGAAACAGAGGAAACACCAGATCTCATCCTCACTCTAGCACTCAAAGCTAAGTTGGATACAGGAGCCCAAGGAAATATCCTGCCCCTGAGACTGTTTCGTCGTATGTATCCTCAAAACATCACACCAGAAGGTTTTCTCAAGACAGGAGTTCTCTATCAATCACCTACAGTGCTTACGGCTTATGGAGGGACAAAGCTGACTCAACATGGCAAATGCAGAGAATCCCCTGTAAATTCAAAGGCAGAAAAGCGGTTGCAACCTTCTACGTCACAGAAGCAAATGGTCCAGCTATCATTGGTCTACCTACGTCCCTCAAGCTCAACCTTGTCACCCTGAATAGAATTGCTCTGTTCAGCAAAGCTCGCCACAAAATGTCAACCATACGCCTGAGCAAGTTACACCCATCAAAAACAAGGATGATTTGGTGTAAAGATATCCCGATTGCTTTGATGGTATTGGCAAGTCCCAAGGCCAATACCATATCACTGTAGATCCATCAGTACCCCCGGTTGTCCATGCCCAAAGGCGCGTGCCACTAAGTCTACGTGATTTTACGTGATGACATCAAAGAGGAGCTGGACGACATGGAAGCCCGCGGCATAATCACGAAGATTAAAAAAGGCGAACCAACCACCTGGGTTAACAGCCCACTGTATCGCAGAAAGCCAAACGGCTCACTCAGAATATGCCTGGACCCCAAAGACCTCAACAGAGCCATTTCCAGAGAGCACCATGTGATTCCAACCTTACCAGAAATCCTTCCAAAGCTAAATGGAGCCAAATGCTTCTCCATATTGGATGCCAAATTTGGATATTGGAACGTTGAGTTAGACCAAGAATCAAGCTATCTGACAACCTTTAACTCACGATTAGGCCGCTACAGATTTCTTCGCAGGCCATTTTGTCTCAAGATGTCACAGGACGTATTCCAAGCCAATATAGACCAGACCTCTGAGGGCTGCAAAGGTACAATAGGGATCGCTGATGACATAGTGTTTTTTTGGAAAGTCAGAAAAGGAGCACGGCCGACACCTCACCGAGATGCTAGACAGATGTAGAACCACTGGTCTGAAGTTAAACCCAGACAAATGCAAGATTTAACAGGGGAAGATTAAATTATATGGAGTCATATGCGGTGAAGAAGGAGTACAGCCAGACCCTGCCAAAGTTTTAGCCCTAAAGAACATGGCACCTCCTACTAGTAAACAAGAGTTGCAGTCGTTCCTTGGTTTGGCAACATACCTGGGCCCATTCATTTCCAGTCTCAGCACCTTGACAGCCCCCTGCGAGAGCTAGTTAAAGATAACAGCACCTTTGATTGGAACCCTATACACCAACAAGCCTTTGAAGCAATCAAGAGTGCCATCAGTGCTGAAACTACTCTGGCATACTATGATCCAACTAAAGAAGTCACTCTTCAAGTTGATGCTTCAACGACAGGTCTCGGAGCTACCTTACTGCAGGATTAAAAAACAATCATTTTCGTCAGTAAAGCCTTAATGGACACAGAGTCGCATTATGCCAACACAGAATGAGAGCTATTAGCTGTGGTGTACGGATGCGAACATTTTCACACATACCTGTACGGCCGAACCTTCATCGAAGAATCGGACCACAAACCATTAGAGGCGATCCAGTTAAAAAACCTCATCTCAGCACCCCCAAGGCTGCAAAGAATGCTCCTGCGATTACGGCCATATGACGTTACTACCAAGTATAGACCAGGCAAGCAAATGCAGATAGCCGATGCTCTCTCAAGGCTGTCTCCTGAAGATGTTGGTCCAATAGCTGATCTTAATGTGCAGATTCATGACATAATTATGTCCACAGTTCTCAGACGAGTGTTTGCAGAAAATCCAGGCAGAAACAGCTAAAGACCCTGAGCTTGCTGCCCTCAAGGAAGTTGTGTACAATGGTTGGTCCTCCACAGTGAAAGAGCTTCCCGCACTCGTACGACCTTACTGGACTTATCAAGAAGAGCTATTGATTGAAAAAAAGTCTGATTTTCAAGAGTAACTGAATTATTATCCCTTTCTCGCAAGGAGAAATCTTATCCAAACTACAATTGAGAGTTTTGCTGGAAGTATTCCTGCCATTATTATAATAAATTTTGAATGAAACTTATAAATTAAATCAAAGTTAACGACAGAAGTGATAATTTAGGAGGAGAGAAACAAATTTAGCCCTTTCTATATTTTTTCAGTTGAGGTAAAAATGCTTCAATTTGCATAATGTGAAAAGTAATTTGAAACCTTTCCAGTAACGCAACGCATCTTGCAAAAAAATATATCAAATTTTTATTCCTCCGTATCCAAAACATAGAAAAGAAAATTAAATGAAAAAAGTGATCGCTTTAAGGTTATTTTCGCCCGAGAAACATTCACTAGCGCAAGCGAAACTCGCACTCCAACTTCACGACTATAAAAATTCATGAAAGGCAAACAACCGAAAGAAGCGAAATTAATCGGGATTAATTCCTACCACGCTTATATTTCTTCCTTTGCTGTCCAGTGTTCACTTTTTATTAAACAAACGCTATGTATTCGTCTATAAAATCTGGGGCGGATGATTCGAGAATCGGGAAAATAACCGGCACGAAATCAAGACAAATAGATTATTTACATGTGGGAAAAATCAAAGACCTTTCGGAATGCACAGAACTGAAGGATTTTTGCCCAATTCCACGGCGATGGCGTAAATTTGATTTATGTCAACCCGACGTTTTCAAGATTCTTATCCAGCTTAACCAGCATCTCGCAATGAGGCAGCACTTCACTTCCAATATGGAACTACTAGTAAAGTTCACCTAAAACGCGATTGAGACTTTGTGCTTTGATTGCACGGTTGAAGGCGCATGTCGCAAAGACGCTTTAATTAATTCAGGTAAAGTGTAACGCATTTCTGCGTGTTGAGAATTATGCAAATCGCGTTGACTTCTTTCTTTTCCCTACAATTCAAAATGCCGAGAGTGTCCAGTGCACGTCAAATGCGAATAAAAAACCTGCTTTCAAATAAACGTCCCACTAAAATTCGTGGGAATGATAAAAATAACGTGGAACACAGCCCCTAATGTTACTCCGCAAAACATGATGGTCACGCAGAAATGCGTTGCCCTTCACCTGAATTAATTAATTAAAGCGTCTTTGTGCGCCTTGAACCGTGCAATCAAAGCACAAAGTCTCAATCGTTTTGGGTGAACTTTATTATTTTATTTGACCATGTTACAATGTTTCAATCAAGATGAAACTTTGAGACAATGTTGTTCATATTATAAAGAAACGGCTATAAATTAAAGTTTAAAAAAAATCTATCTCGCGGTTTTTGAAATATATAGAAAAGCCCTAAAACTATAATATCAAGGACTCAGTCAAAAAACTATGGTTTCCTATAGAAAATCGAATCTCCATAACTAAAACGAGAAACGCTTTCAAACTTTCATAGTTTCATCTCATACTCTAAACACACATTTTGGGGTAAATTTGAGATTGAGAAGTTAAACTTTTATAAGCTTAATTGAGGAACTTATTGATGTGCTCATACACATGCAAAATCACAAGTTCGAAATGTTTTTCTGATTTACTAAAAATCGGCTTGACAAAAGTTTCTAATTTTTAGATATTTTGTTTGCCATATGTCATAGTTTATCGTAATAGTTTTGATTTTTCTAGACTCAAGCGATTTCAATGTTTCTCGTTTATCTCCGCAATTTTAAATCCGATTTACAAAATTGTTACACTCTTATAAACTTCAAACTAAGTATAATATTTTGTGTAAGTTTTATACTAATTTAATAAAGGAAAGTTAGTTAAACGGCTGCTTAAAAATGGTCGGTGCGGCTGCATGGAAACTGGAGGGAAACACCTTAAATTGACATTTAACTAAATTTAACCGACTGCCTCGTCATTCAAAATTGATTATGCTTTTAGCAGCAAGTCTTATCACTGAAGAACAATGAACGATAAGAAAATCACGTTTCATTAATGTTCCATGTACAATGTAATTGCTCACCTCAAATTCTCTCTTCTCACTCTTTGGGGCATTATGTTATCAAATAAACCAAAGTCCTAAAGAACCATTTCATTTTTCCCAACAGACTAGAGATCCTAACGGCAGAAGTCTATGCTTGGTTCCACATTGGAAACCACCATCAGCATAATTCGTTGAAATATCAAATTGCAAATGATCAAAATGATCCAACAAAATTGATGAAATACTTTCCGAAATTCTGCATGTATTACAAAGCAGAAAGCTTTCCAGTAATTTACGCTGCTCTATCTAGCTAGACTTTGCTTCTATCCATTGACTCACTTTTCTTCATCATCTAACGTTAAAGAATTTTTGCTTCATGTTATACACCTCTAAATCTTGAGTCAAAAGTCAAATCAAAAAGTCCGAAAGTACAATAACCTTTTGGAGATGTTCCCACAGATAAGCTGCACGCCGATTTTGAGCAAAAGTTTTGGGTAAAAAAGTGTGGCTTATACAACACCGGTTTTTACAGTACATTTTACACACATTTTATTTTCTATAATGGCTCTTTTGTCTCAAAACTAATGAAGAAGTTAAAATCTATACAATAACAGAAGAAAACGTAAGTTACATACAAGGCAGTGCTTAAAAAAAAACTCTTCTGATTATATAGGAATAATTCAACCACTTTACATTTCAATAGTTGGGGCTCTAGGATTTCCAGAACACACTGGTTTTGTGTTCATGCCATTTATATTTATGTTGATGACAAAATGGTGCTGATTATCTTATTCCTAGTGTCGAAGAGGGCTTAGTCATTTATGAAAGGTTACTTGTCTAATACAGTACATTAAAATATCTGGAGAAAAGTCATGGAATTAAATTGCAAATTTGAAAATGAAAGAAAAAATTCTTAACCAACTTAGTCAATTTGCTGTAAAAACATTAAATAATTAATGTGCCTAAAATGAGCTTAAACTGTGCCTTATCTGTACCTAAAGTGTGCCTAAATTGAGCCTAAATCAAGCCTAAAGTGTGCCTAAACCGTGCCAAAAACGTGCCTTTGTGATTTCCATGCGTGCTAATGTGCACAAATAAAGCATGAGTTGAAACATCGATTTCATGCATATGCACGGTGTAACGGCCATGATCACCAGTACCATACTGTGCCAGGCCATTTGAAAATCAAATGTTCTGTCTTGGTTTGCTTGACGAACATAGCAAGTGAGGTTGGTGGATCGCGGTCCTTATTTTGGTGACCAAATGAGACAGGTGTTTTAAAGAATCCCAATACTATACATAAGTTTGGATTATTTTCTATGGTCAGTTTCAGTATACATGTAAGAGCTGGTTTGACATAAGCTGCAGTATGCTACATGTATGATCTAACATGCTTCCTTTTCTCGACAAACAATATGGCCTCCTTCAGAGCAGTGATTGTGATGTTGCAAGACTATTTCAAATGTGACAAGCTTTTTTATATGGTCTTTGTACAGTGTTTGAACTCAAACATGTGATATGCAAAAATGTCATCATGTGGTACACACAAATGAAAAGTTTTCTTGTGGCCAGAGATCAGTCATTAAATAACAATGTTTTGTTATAATTATTGCTGGAGATTTTCTTAATATAATATGCGCATTCATTGGTTAATTCATGGTCACATGACATCTAACAACAAACTGTTTCCCGCCAAACGTCCATGAGTGGGCAACATTTGCGAAAGCGGGCAACATTTTTTGACATCAGGGCCGAGTTGTTCAAAGCATAATAAGCACTAATCCTGGATTAACTGTCAACAGAACATATGAGTTGTCATGGTAATTAACCCTGGATTAGCGCTAAATGTCCTTCGAACAACTCGGCCCAGAGGGTAACAGTGCACTGATGCCCACTAGCACATGTGATCAGACCGTGACAAAAGGTGGTGTTAGGTATAGAAATTGTATAGAAACCGTACGCGCGTGCCCTCCAAAAGGGACTGGGCCTCAGGTGACTAAATGTCACGTCAGCAAAAAACGATGTGCTCTAGTCGCGAAGAGAGAGAAAAGTACCTCGCGTTGTGAGATGTAAAAGTTTACTCTGTGAAGAAACCGTACTTAAATACACCAGGAATACCTAAAAGAGTGTGGATTTCCTGTGTTACATTCTGGGGGCCTGTCCGGGAGGATTTTGCTGGAGAAATTGGATGGATGTACCTGTTTTAACGTTCGATTGATCATTGTGTGCGAGGACTTGCGTGTGTTATTTTGGATTTCAATGGACAAGTTTTGGCAAAGGATGCAACTGGTTGCAATTTGAAGAGACATTTGGTGTGGACAGCGTGTTACAAGGTAGTGGAGCGTGGATTTGAGGCCAGGGAAGGTAGGAATATTGATTTATCAGGCTTTGTGTATGCGGGTGGTTGATTGTGTTGTTTACAAGTAGAATCAAAATGGCGGACGATAAACTTATTCAGCTGGATCGAAAATTGTTGTCGTTGGACTTGGATGCGTTACGAGAATTTGCTCCTCATGCTAAAGTTGAGGAAACGGCAGTAGAGGGCAAGGGGAAATTAGGTGTTATTCGGGCCATCAGACGTAAAATTGAAGATTCAGTCGAGGGTTTGTCTGACGACGAGCAAATTGAGTATGTCGAAGGGTTGATCGCTCACTTGGGCCCGCCGCCACTCGAGGGAGTAGAGGACCAATACGGCGAAGAAAAAGTAGAAACCAAAGGTGACATAAAATTGCTCAAGAAAGAACTGGGTGAACTAGAGTCGAAGCAGCAAGCAGTCGAGGAAAAATTGGCTAAGATGCAAAAAGTAAAGCTTACTGATCACCCAGTGAAGGACGAAGACACGATCAAGTTTCCTGTGAAAGGTGTAGAGCAAAGCATATTCCGCAGAGATTTTAAAATACAAGGAGTGGTGGGAGACCCTGGGCAAAAAGATAAGCTGGGTTATCAAGCTCTAATATCCCAAGTAGAGTCGGGGCTTGCCAAGGGATACTCAGACAAAGAAGTAGTTAGTGCTGTAGTTCGTGCTGTACAGCCAGGCCTGCAACTAAGAAGCTATCTAGAGAACATGACTGACCTTACCCTACCCAGGCTGCGTAAAATTATTCGCTTCCATTTTCATGAGAAAAATGCTACAGAACTTTACCAACTTCTAACAAACATTGCCCAGCAGCCCAATGAAGATCCACAGTCCTTTTTGATGAGAGCACTTACAATTAGGCAGAAGGTTATCAGTGCGTCAAAAGAGTCTGATAGTGGGGTTAAGTACGATGCTTCCTCAGTGCAAAGTTTGTTCCTGCATGCCTTGGAAACTGGTCTTGCTGATGAAACCATTCTAATGTCCTACCATATTTGGATGTATAGTCACGTGATGTGTATAGCTTGTATATAAACCAAGCACATGGAACCGGACTGGGAGAGAGAGTCTAACGAGAATACATAAGTAGAACTCGTGTGTGCAATAAAGAATACTACAATTGGCGACGAGGATGGCCAAAATCAAGATTGATGAATTCGAAGAAGGCGATTTAGCGTCAAAAGGCATCCGATGGCAGAAATGGACAGCCCTGTTGCAAGATAACTTCGACTGGTTCGGCGTAACGGACGCCGACAAGAAAGTAAAAGCTCTTCGCATCTACGGTGGGGAAAGAGTTCGAGATTTAGTCGACAGCTTGCCAGATCCTGTAATGGAAGGAGACGCTTTCGTTAAAACCATGGCTAAGTTAGATGCGTTCTTCCTGCCGAAGAAGAACACAGACGTCTTAGTGGCGAGGTTTCGCAAGATGCGTCAGAATGACCACGAGACAATTATGCAGTATTACGCTCGTCTTCGACCAGAAGCTACAAAGTGCGAATTCCACAATACAGATTTAGAAATAAAGCGTCATCTTCAAGAAACCGTACGAAACCGGAAGCTTGCAAAGAAATCCGTCAGGGATCGCTACAGTTTAGAAAAGTTCCTCGAGGAGGCACAAGCAGAAGAAGAAACTAAAGCAAACGAGCTAGAGATGGGTGCGAAGGAAACACAAGAAGTCGGCGAACATGGCGGCGATATTAACGTCAACAAAGTTAAAGCGGGAAAATATTCTGCCAAGAATGCAAATCGTTCTTGCTTCAGAGCGCATGGGAAAGCTCAAGGGAAATCGCAAGGTTGGAAAAATAGCGACAAGCGGTCCTGTGGGAGGTGTGGATTAGAACACGGTCCTCAGAAATGTCCGGCTTTTGGAAAGACGTGTAACAAATGTGGGAAGAAGAATCACTTCGCACGCGCCTGTCGAAGCGACAGAAATTCTGAGAAGAAAATTAATCAAATCGATGACTCAACTGACGAAGACGATTCAGATGATGAATACGTGAAGAAAATTTCGGTTGGATGGATGCGTACCGATGTTGGAAAGAAAACCACCGTAAAATTTCTTTTAAATGGCGTGAAGGTTCAAATGGCAATCGACTCCGGAGCGAGTGCTAATGTAATTGACGAGGAGAGGTTTCAAAGGATTCAAGAAAAGTCTGAGAGAAAACTCCGGTTAGAGAAGTCCAAAGTCAAGCTTTATGGATATGCCAGCGAAGCTCCGATACCCGTTGCCGGGAAATTCAACGCTATGATTGAGACCAATAACAAAGTGGTTCCTGCTGCTTTCATTGTCGTGAAAGGGAAGACGGACGGTGAAATGTTGCTCGGATGCGACACTGCTATGGAACTGGGAGTCTTGAAGATTGTAAACAGCGTTGAGAAGGAAGGAAAAACGTTAAGACCTGCTGTCGCTGACATCGTTTCAGAATACGATTGCTTGTTTCATGGCATTGGAAAGCATAAGCATGCCAACGTCAAGATCCGCGTGGATGAGTCGGTTACGCCGGTTGCTCAGGTAAACCGTAGGATTCCTTATCATTACCATGACAAGTTGAAAGAAGAACTCCAGAAACTAGAAGATGCAGGAGTAGTAGAGCCAGTGCCAGATAATGAACCGACAACTTGGATATCTCCGCTTGTTATACACCCCAAGAAAGCCCCTGGTGAGATACGAATATGCGTGGATATGCGAAAGCCAAATGAAGCCATGAAACGCGAGAAAAGAGAATTTCCTACCGTGGAAGACATCGTTCAGGAGCTAAATGGTGCAGTCAGATTCTCCAAACTGGACCTTAACCACGGCTATCATCAGCTGCAACTGGATGTCGGATCCAGACACTTGACTACGTTCTCCACACCATGGGGGTTAAAACGATATACACGACTCAATTTTGGAACTGTCATTGCGCAAGAGGTGTTCCATGAGGAAATTAAGAAGACGATTGCCGGTGTACAAGGGGCGAGGAACATCACAGATGACATCATTGTGTATGGGAAAACTTCAGAGCTTCATGACCAGGCTCTCAGAGACACTCTCGAGAAGTTGAAGGCGAATGGCTTAACTCTGAACCGTGCAAAATGTTTGTTTGACCAACCGGAAATCGAGTTCTTCGGTTATGTTTTGTCGGCTCAGGGAGTGTCACCAGACCCTGCAAAGGTTCAAGCGCTGAAAGAAGCTGAAAGGCCAACCAATGCAGAAGAAGTACGATCATTCTTGGGAATGGCTAATTATTCAGCAAGATTTATCAAGAATTTCTCAACATTGGCTGCTCCACGCAGAGAGTTAACACGAGCAGATGTAAAATGGTGCTGGACAGAGAGTGAGCAACAAGCGTTTACAAGGCTTAAGAATTCATTGCTCGAGAATGCTACTTTGGCTTACTATTCGCAGGACGCAGAAACGGAGGTGATTGTGGATGCAAGTCCAGTGGGCATTGGTGCTATGCTGACCCAGAAGAAGGGGGATGGGTTTAAGCCTGTCACATACATCAGCAGATCACTTAGTCCTGTCGAACAGAGATACAGCCAAACAGAACGAGAAGCATTGGGTATTCGCTGGGCGTGTGAGCGGCTACGCATGTACTTGGCTGGAGCACGATTTAAGGTTGTGACTGACCACAAGCCTTTAGAAGCCATCTTTAACAGCTCAAGCAGTAAACCACCAATCAGAATAGAGAGATGGAGTATGTACCTGCAAGAGTTCGACTTCGTAGTTGAGTACAGGCCAGGAAAAGGAAACCCTGCAGATTATATGTCCAGACACCCATTACGTGTACCAGAGAATGCTGCTGATTATCAAGAGCAAAAGCAGACAGAGAAAGTCGTGAATTCCATCATCAGAAAACATGTACCAGAAGCATTGTTGGTGGAGGAAGTTAGAGAGGCTACAAGGAATGACCCTACTCTGACAGTAGTGATAGACATAGTGCAGAATGGCCAAGGAGAGTCGAGATACAATCGAGATGATTTGAAGCCATACAAATTCGTTCGTTCAGAGCTGTCTGTTGCAAATGGAATCCTCCTCAGAGGGTCAAGAATCGTCGTGCCTAAGGCTCTGCAGCGCAAGGTGATCAACATCAGTCATGAAGGTCACCAAGGAATAGTAAAGACGAAGCAGTTGCTCCGTGCATCCGTTTGGTTCCCTACGATGGACCGTATGATAGAAGATGTTGTCCGTAGCTGTTTGCCCTGCCAAGCAGCAACTCAGCAGAAGCACACAGAACCTCTTCAGATGACTGAGTTACCAGAAAGGCCCTGGCAGAAGGTTTCTGTTGACTTCAGTGGACCCTACCCCTCCGGAGAATATTGTCTGATAGTGGTTGATGATTATTCACGTTATCCGGTAGTAGAAATAGTGAGCACCACTTCAGCTGCTGCTGTACTTCCAAGACTTGACAAAATATTCTCTATGTTTGGAATACCGGAAGAGTGCAAGACAGACAACGGTCCACCCTTTCAAGGAAGAGAGTTTGCTGAATATGCAAAAGCACAGGGATTTAGACATCGGAAGATTACACCACTGCACCCCAGGGCAAATGGAGAGGTAGAGAGATTTGTGAAGACCCTACAGAAGTTCATCACTGCCACGACAGCAGAAGGAAGCAACTGGAAGATGTCACTGCCTTCATTTCTACGGGTGTACCGGTCAACGGATCACACGGTGACTGGTAGGAGCCCATATTCTCAACTCTTTGGCGGTAGAGAAATGCGTGGCAAGGTTCCTAGATTCAGCTTCAGCGTTGAGGAAGATCTTGATATGCGTTTGAGAGAAGCCGAGGCGAAGCGGAAGACAAAGGCGTATGCAGACAAGAAGGCTAATGCTAAAACGTCCCCAATCCAAAAGGGTGACACGGTGTTGTTGCGTCAAGAGAAAAGAAACAAGCTCAGTACACCATTCGAGGTTACCCCCTATACGGTGTTTCAGAAGAAGGGAAGTATGGTCACAGCTGAAAGGGTCACGGATGGAAGAATGGTCACTAGAAATACAAAGGACTTCAAAAGTTGCACACCTTCACCGAAGGAAATGACACTGGTTGAGGAACATGGTGATTCAACTGTCGTTGCGAGACGACCATCAGTCGACCTACAAGTGCCTTGTGATACGGTTGACCAAACACCAGACGCAGTCATCCCTTGTGATAAAACTGATCATCGAACACCGGATGCGGTTATCCATTCATCACCACAACCTACTAGCGCTGTGCTGGAAACCCCTTTATCACCTCATTCATCGAGTGCTACAGTTGAAACGAGATACCCAAGAAGGGAACGGCGTAAACCTGCACGATTTAAGGACTATATTTGTACGTAAGAACCCTGGACATTGAATGCACAAGAACACTGGACATTGAACATCGAACAGTATTGAACACTGAACATTGGCCATTATACATGTTGTTTTGTTTTCAGTTTAGTTTATTTTGGGTTTGTAGTTAATGTTGTTTCTACCAAGATGGGGAGGGATGTAATGTCCTACCATATTTGGATGTATAGTCACGTGATGTGTATAGCTTGTATATAAACCGAGCACATGGAACCGGACTGGGAGAGAGAGTCTAACGAGAATACATAAGTAGAACTCGTGTGTGCAATAAAGAATACTACAAGAACTTTACCAACTTCTAACAAACATTGCCCAGCAGCCCAATGAAGATCCACAGTCCTTTTTGATGAGAGCACTTACAATTAGGCAGAAGGTTATCAGTGCGTCAAAAGAGTCTGATAGTGGGGTTAAGTACGATGCTTCCTCAGTGCAAAGTTTGTTCCTGCATGCCTTGGAAACTGGTCTTGCTGATGAAACCATTCGTGCAAAAATAAGACCTCTCACTCAAAACCCAAAAGTTGCAGATGAAGACCTCATTGGAGCAATGAGCCTAGCCATATCTGGAGAAGCCGAGCGAAGTAACAAGTTTAGTCTTAACAGCAAAGGGAAGTCGGCAAAGGTGTCGGTCATTGAAGGTGCAACAGAAGCAACCACCAAGAAAGAGTCACAGAAGGACTCTCAAGTCCTAGCTACATTGAAGGCTGTACAAGCAGAGCTGGCCACAGTGAAATCGGAAGTCAAAACCCTTCGTGAAGAAGCAAGCCACCAGAAAGCAGATGCCACGGTACATGGTTACACTGGGAGTGGAACGAGAGCTGGACCCAGGCCACCTGGTTGCCAAGAGTGTAAAAGGAAGAAAGAAGGTGACCAGTGTCCACACTGCTACCTCTGTGGGGGCTCGAACCATATTGCCCGCTACTGCCAGACCAAGTTCAGAAGATATCCGGGAAACGCAGCCAGGCTACCCCCACGGGACAGGGAGTAGCCGTGCCAGAGAAAGAGAAGTCCCACCAGTGTAGTTGTTGCCTAAAGCTTGATTGCCATATACAGTTGTTACAGTGTTCAGCATGCCAGTCCGTCCGATATTGTTCTGTGCGTTGCCAGAAGGCTCATTGGCCAAAACATAAGGTGTTATGCAAAGCAATCAAGGAACTCTCTGACAGAGGATCGTTTAAAGAAAAGGGGTTAGGAGATGCCCAAGACAGTGGTGTGTATGCTAGCCACATCACTCCCAGGCAACAAGAACGCATAGTTAAGCTGGTGGGGAGGAAGTGTCTGGTAGATTGTTACTTGGATGATAAGCCAACAGAAGTATTATGGGACACAGGGGCCCAAGTATCGATTGTTTCGGTAGATTTCCTAAAGAGCCAATTACCAACAGTCCAAAGAAGGGATATTAAGGAGTTACTTGGAACAGACGGGTCCATAAGTTTGCAAGCAGCAAATGGAACAGACATCCCTTACTGTGGATGGGTAGAGATTGGAGTAAGGTTAACAGATGAAAATGAGACAGAAGTAAAGGTTCCATTCTTGTTAACAAAGGAGAACATTGAGCAACCCATTATTGGATTTAATGTCATAGAGTCAATGGTCAGGAACACAGAAGACAAAGAAGATGATGCATTGCTGGGAAGGATGTCAAGGAGCTTCAGGATGAATGAATGTGGTGATGTACAAGCGTTGATAAGTCTAATACGTACTACGAACTCTGAACTCTGTCTAGTAAAATCTTCAAAGAAGCCACACATTGTTCCAGCAGGGGAGACTGTTCGTGTACCTTGTCGTGCTAACACTGGACCAATCCACCAAAAGACCCCAGTTATTTTTGAGCCGGATGAGTTGGCTACCTGGCCTTCGGGGTTGGCAGTACACGAATCCCTTACCACCGTTAAGGAGGGCGATGCAACCATCTTACCAATCACAGTGACCAACAACACAAACCATGACATCATCGTACCTGGAAGAGTTGTCCTGGGGCGGCTTCATCTTGTCCGGTCGGTGACGCCAGTGGAAGTCAGATTTAAGGATCCAGAGACACCGACCCCATGCGAAGAACCGCCTTCTAAACCACTTACGCCAGCTGAGCACACTGCAAATAACTTGTCTTGGCTACCTAAGGTCGATTTGAGTGGACTAACAGAAGAACAGAAGCTACAGGCAAGACAGTTGTTAGTTGAGGAAGCAGATGCATTTGCATCAAGTGATGAGGACATTGGCTGCATTGCCGAGCTGGAAATGGACATCAAACTAACCAGCGACCAGCCAGTACAGAAGAACTATACTTCCATACCTCGTCCACTCTACCCAGAAGTTAAAGGTTACATCGAGGACTTGCTTAATCGGGGCTTCATTAGAAAGTCAAAGTCACCGTTCTCGAGTAGCGTAGTGTGTGTCCGCAAAAGAGATGGGGGAATGAGATTGTGCGTGGACTACAGAGAACTTAATAAGAAAACAGTGCCAGACCGACATCCCATCCCTCGGATACAGGAAGCTCTAGACAGCTTAGGGGGCAAATCATGGTTTAGTGTTTTGGATCAGGGGAAGGCGTACCATCAGGGCTTTATTGGAGAAAACAGCCAACCATTCACTGCATTTGTGACCCCTTGGGGACTTTACGAATGGGTACGAATACCATTCGGACTTATGAACGCACCAGCGAATTTTCAAAGATTCATGGAGAATTGTCTTGGAGACCTGCGTGATGAGGTATGCATTCCGTACTTGGATGATGTTATTGTATTCTCAGAAACATTTTCTGATCAAATTGAACACCTTCGTAAAGTTCTCCGTCGGTTGAAGAGTTACGGTGTTAAACTTAAGCCTAGGAAGTGTGCATTGTTCAAGCGAGAAGTGTCTTTCCTTGGAAGGGTGATCTCTCAAGATGGGTACCGGATAGATCCTAAAGCTACGGATGCAGTGACTGCAATGAAGAACTTAAAACCTCGGACCGTTGGCGAAGTAAGAAGACTCATGGGTCTACTTGGTGTGTACCGTCGTCATATCAAAAATTTTGCACAGACAGCAAAACCTGTTTATGATCTCCTCAACCATGACCTATCCGAGAAAAAGAGTTCTACCTCGACCCGACAGAAGCCAAAGCTGCGTAGTGGACAGTTACCATCCTCTTCACCAGTGGTGTGGGAACCTAGGCACCAGTCAGCATTGGATGCCCTGGTGGACAAGATAACATCACCCCCTCTGCTTGCATACCCAGATTACAATGCACCATTTATTGTACACACAGATGCATCACAGGATGGCTTGGGGGCGGTCTTGTATCAGAAGCAGAATGGCACTACACGGGTAGTTGCATATGCATCCAGGACTCTGACTCCGCCTGAACAGAACTACCACATGCATTCCGGCAAGCTTGAATTTTTAGCGTTGAAATGGGCAGTCACAGAACAGTTTAGGGACTATCTCTATTATGCTCCTGAATTTGTTGTATACACCGACAACAATCCCTTGACTTATGTGTTAACAACTGCCAAGTTAAATGCCACAGGATTGAGGTGGGTTGGAGAGCTTGCTGACTTTAACTTTGAAATACGATATCGACCAGGCAGGTTGAATGTTGATGCGGATAGTCTTTCCCGATTACCCGGTGAGTTCAAGACCTACATGGACACTTGTACTGAGAAAGTAACTCCTGAAAGCTTGCATGCCTCAATATCTGCCATCCAGGCATTGTCAAATGAAGAATCAAATTGGCTGACAGCTTTGACTGATGAAGAAGAGGAACTCCACTATGTTGACGCCCTGTCACAAGCATCCTGCAATCAAGTGAGAGTGGTGGATTTAGTAAAAGCACAGAGCGAAGACCCTCACATTGGACGTGTCCTTAAATTAATCAAAGCAAACCACAAGCCAACAGTTGCAGAAAAGCACAAGGAAGCACCTTTGGTTCGTAAGCTCCTGAATGAGTGGCACAAGCTTCCTATAAACAGGAAGAGTGGATTACTTTATCGTAACCAGCAGGTTGTTCTGCCACAGAAATTTCGTCGCACTGTTTATCGTGAACTCCATGAAGAGATGGGCCACCTTGGTGTTGAGAGAGTGTTAGCTCTGGCTCAAGAGAGATTTTATTGGCCACACATGAGGAGAGACATTGAAAACTTTATCCACCACACATGCCGCTGCTTAAAACAGAGACGCCCAAATCTACAAACAAGAGAACCATTACAACCAATTCTCACAACAGCTCCTCTTCAAATGGTTTCTATTGATTTTGTGCACCTTGAGCGGAGTTCAGGGGGTTATGAGTACATTCTGGTTGTGGTCGATCACTTTACCAAGTACACTCAAGCATACCCAACTAGGAATAAAACCGCTGTTACTGCCGCAGACAAGATCTTCAATGATTTCATCCCATGCTTTGGATTTCCCGAAAAACTCCATCATGACATGGGAGGCGAGTTTGAAAATCGTTTGTTCAAGAGACTTGAAGAACTTTCTGGAGTAATGCACTCTAGAACTACTCCATACCACCCACAAGGAAATGGTATAGTTGAAAGAATGAACCGTACACTACTCAGTATGCTGCGAACTCTACCAGAAACTCACAAATCCAGCTGGAAGGACCATGTGAACAAACTCATTCATGCATACAATTGCACTGTTCATGAGTCAACAGGTTATTCTCCTTTCTTCCTGTTATTTGGTCGCAGTCCACGGTTACCAATTGATGTCATCTTTGACCTCGAGACAGAAACAGGAGCCAGAACACATGCTGAATATGTTACCAAGTGGAAATCTGCAATGCAAGAAGCTTACTCACTCGCATCAAAATCTGCCATGAAGAATGCCTTGAGAGGAAAAAAGAACTACGACAGACGTGTGAGGTCATCAGCATTACAAGTGGGAGATCGTGTCCTGGTGCGCAACCTTACTCCTCGGGGTGGACCTGGGAAACTTCGTGCCTTTTGGGAAGACCAGATTCACCTAGTTGTTGCAAGAAAGGGGGAGGGGAGCCCGGTGTACGACATAAGACCAGAATCAAGTCCAGGACCGATCCGTACTTTGCATCGAAACCTGTTACTCCCGTGTAACTATCTACCAGGGAAGCCCTGGGAGGACCTCCCTCCTGTAAAGAAGACAAGAACGGTAGCACCCAACCATTGTGTTGACACCCAACCACCAGTACAAGAAGAGAACGGAAGTGACAGCGAAGATGACCTTCCAGACATTTCATTCTGCAATCGCTCGCCAGAACATGATAGAAATGGCCTAACACGGACACAGGTAGAGTCTACACGAGTAGAACCAGAGCCAGACGTTGCGGATATTCATTCTGGTGACGCGTCGAGTGAAACAGAGACAGAAGCCAACATTACTGTTGCTCCAGAGGAGGCACAGCTGATAGAGGACCATCAAGAAGTTGGGGGAGAGAGGGATGAGCAAGAGGACACGAGCAACGAAGGCCGACCTCAACGCCTGAGGCAGGCACCTAAACGGCTTACTTATGACAGTCCTGGGAAACCAACTTACGTGCGTCAAGTTAAAGTCAACCCCTCTGATGGAATACAGCAGTGCGGAATACCGACACCGCCAATGCCATACATAGCTGAACCCCCTGTAAACCAGTACGGTATGCCGCTGCCAGTCTTGAACTATATAGCTCCACCAGTACCACCGATGATGTTCTGGAACGCGAACATGATGATGCCTTATATGATGCCATATCCAGTAGTACCGCAGCTGCCACAATGGGGAGTGCCTTACCAGCCATTTCAGTGCAGATAAACTACACCAGTCATTCCAGTGTAGATGAACTTTTCCTCTTTTGCCTATTACATTGTTGTTGTTTAAAAAAAAAAAAAAAAAAAAAATCGAGTTTCCTAGGTGTATTTAAACATTCGTTACGCGAATGCTGTAAGAACTGTCTTGAGGATAGTCGTTGTACTACGAACATTGGTATGGACAGATGGACTGAGAGATGTTAAGTGGTCTGTAAGGAGCTGGGCCTGATCACCCCACTCCAGGATTTAAGAAACAATGAATCCTAAACCAAATGCCACTTAAGTAAAGTATTTTTCTGTATTGCAAGTCAAATGTCACGGATGACATTTCTTTTCAAGTTAGGGGAGAGTGTTAGGTATAGAAATTGTATAGAAACCGTACGCGCGTGCCCTCCAAAAGGGACTGGGCCTCAGGTGACTAAATGTCACGTCAGCAAAAAACGATGTGCTCTAGTCGCGAAGAGAGAGAAAAGTACCTCGCGTTGTGAGATGTAAAAGTTTACTCTGTGAAGAAACCGTACTTAAATACACCAGGAATACCTAAAAGAGTGTGGATTTCCTGTGTTACAGTGGCATGATCAGAAGAGTGCAATAAGTGCTAAATTGTAGAATACTATAATCGTATATTTTACAGCGGTTACCATTAACACGCGACCCATCGCTCTTCATCCCCGAAGGTCAACCTTGAGTTTGGTGGACGTCAATCAAAGAAAAGCCGTTAAAGTCTGACTGGATTCCGAACAATTTTACCAAAAAGAAATAGTAAACAGTTTAAAACAACAAATTTCAAAGTCAATCATAGTTTTAAAGAGAAGATTTCATTCAACATGATCTAAAAACTGGCGCTTCGATCAGCCACGGCTTCGTGAGTTGTGATCCGCCTACAATTCATCATGCATCACTGAGTTGTAAATTATCACGTACAGTGAAATTTAAACGTTTTCTAAAAATACGGTTTTTACAAACAGCAGCTTTTCTTTTTGTTTAAACTGACTTGGAAATTGAGTTTGATTAAGTTTTACCTTCTCTCAGCGGGTAAAATTGTCGATTTTTTAGCTCTGTTTTCTTGAAATCCTGTAATATAATAGCGAAACTCCTGTATGTAAACAAAAACAAAGATGTGGCTGACTCGGGTCTTTTAAATTTTATAAAGCCTTAAATGAAACAAGAAAAATGTGAAAAAAATATTTTTCAGGTGGGAACGGAGAACAGACTCGCGAGGAAGAACATACTATGTTGATCACAACACAAGAACAACAACGTGGCAACGACCAACTGCAGAAACAGTTAGAAACTATGAAAACTGGCAGATGCAGAATAGAGCTCTCCTTAACACAGAGCGACAAAACTTCCAACAGAGATTCCTTCTCCCGGTTAGTGATGTCTCGGCATGCTTCATATTAGTTAGCTTTTGAGCAGAAATGGAATTCTTAATAAGGAATTTACAATACAGCTTCAGTGTGCTGACTTCTGAGGCCATCTTGCTACAGATGATCATCTAACAACTTGAACCACGATCCTGGTGTAATAGAGGCCTGATTTAGTTGGTGCATCATTAATGGCTGAATGTAACTGATGAAAGCAGTGTGGGAATCATTTTGATTCAGCAGTTTGATTTGATGCAGTAAAGCTAATAAATACATGTATGTTTACCATAAGTTTTAACAAGATGCACTGGAATGTTGGCTAATTCACTCATGTGCTGAATTAAATGTGTAAAGCAGTTAAATGTTATAGGTTGTCAGGTGTTACCTGAATTATCAAATGTATCATTTGATATTTGTGACTTTGAAACAAGGAGAGGAGTTCATTGGGCAGCTGTCGTTGTTTCCTACATGTAAGTACAATCGTGTACTGTATCTTTACACTCTTATGAAATATTATTGTGGTTTTTCTTGCAGACTGCTGGTGCACCTGAAGCAGATCCCCTTGGACCCCTCCCAACTGGCTGGGGTGAGTGTGCTTACAGTAAACGAGCTCTCTAGAACTGCTTTATTGTCCTCACTGACTGATCCATTCTCTTAAGTCTTGTTACTGAAACCTCTCCACACATTTAATTGCCACCATTCTACAACAGAAAGAAAATTCTGTCCAAGGGTGGCTGTTGTCATGAGGTTAAATTGTATTCACAGTTATTTATTTCTAATAGCATGCTTTATGGATGTTGTACATATAAATTATTATTGCTACATGTAGCTCTATGTCATTTATCATATTTGAAATTCATGTCTGTAGAGAAAAGAGTTGAAGCTAATGGAAGAGTTTACTTTGTCAACCATAACACAAGAGCTACCCAGTGGGAAGACCCTCGCACTCAAGTGTAAGTATTAGCACTTTTGGTAATGTTATAATGTATGGCCAGTTGGTTCACGTTAGAGATTAATAGATATGCCTTAATAAATTAAAAAAAAGTTGGAGCACAAATTTATCAAGAGGTGTAAATCCAAAACATTTCGAAACAAAGATTATTATGCACAATTTTGATTTTCACAAGAAAATAGATTAACCGTTCAAGCAAAAATCAAACTATTCATTAACAAGCCAATAAAACTTAGTATCTTTTTACTTCGTATACCCACCAGTCAACTGAAGGAATTTACTATTTCACTTTTGTGGCATTCGCTAGATGTAAATTAACTAGTATCAATTTTCCTTTTCACCCCCCCCCCCCCCCCCCCCCCCCCCCCCCAAAAAAAAAAATTACCCTGTACAGTTGCTCATGGCATCTGGATGTTTCATACATATTCTGAAGTTCATGAAGCAACACATTTCTGTTACCTGTTCCTAAAAGAAAGTTAGGAAAATTCTAAATTTACACAAGTTATGCTAAGTGACTTTTTTTGTTTCTTGATCAGTATGGTTGGTTCAGACTCACCACTTCCAAGTGGCTGGGAAATGAGATACACAAATGAAGGCATTCCTTACTTTGTGGATCACAACACACGGACAACAACTTTCAATGATCCAAGAACAGGTGTTGCTCTTGGGTAAGTAAATCATTTGTAATAAAATTATCATTTGAATAGAGCCAGTTATATTCCATAAAACATAATGTAAATTTTCCACATGTAACAGTCACTGTTGTCGAAACAATAAAATACTAAACAGTGTTATAATGTAGGGCAAGTTAACATTAAAGTTTCACAACACAAATTTTGTACTATTTTGGTACTATTCTACACAGCATGAAAGGTGTCGCTGGTGGTCCTGCTTATGAAAGAAGCTTTAGATGGAAAGTTGGACAGTTTAGACATCTTTGTCAGGTTTGTTTTTGTTATACTCTTTCTGTAGAGGTTTTTGTTTGCTAACAGTCCAAGTTGTTACTCTCATCGCCACATTTGCTAGAAAACTGGACCTGGTTGCATAAAACAATCATAAGATAAGTGGACGTTTGGGAGTATTGCTACTCCACCTGGATGGGATGCTAGTCCATCACAGGGTTACCCCCAGCATTTTGTCACCAATACCCATTTATTCACCTGAGCAGAGAGTGAGAAGGTGGAGAAACATCACCATGGCAGAGACCAGGCCTCGAACCAATGACCTTGAGATCTGAAGTCCAGCGTGCTAACCACAACACCACCACACCTCCATGACAAGGAGAAATGGCATCAGGCATGAAATCAGTATCTTTTGTTTGTTCTATGCAACCAGGTCCACTGACAAATAATGGTAATAATCGTGTCGTTGCTTCTTTTGCAGTCCAATTCTCTTCCAAGCCATATTAAAATCACAGTTAATAGAACCAACATATTTGAGGACTCATTTCAGCAGGTTGGTTTTAAATTTTGCAATATACCAGCTACGTCTTGAAAACAAATTGTTACTGTGAAAGGGTGTAAAGGGTTAGTCCTTGCTGTGTCTTTTAATAATGATGTCCTAATATGAAAAACTGGACCTAGTTTAACAGGGGGTGGAAAGTCTACAGCAGGTGAGAAGTGGGATTCCCAAGATGCAGGAAAAAGGAGATGAATGAGAATTTTTTCTGGATTGTGTTCCATTTTGCAATGGGAAAAGCAAATTATTTGCTTTGTTACTGTTTTGCCTAAAAGTGATTTTTGATTTACTCGAAAGCCGTCTAATGATTTTTTTTTCAAACTTTGTCTGCAGCTAGTGATACGTGAGTACTACAAAATTTGAAAGTTTTGTTATGAAGTGTTTGACTAGATTTTGAGAAAAACGACATTGTTTAAAACAAAGGGCAATAAGTTGGCATTGCTATATCGCTTGGAAACCAGTGACACATAAAACTTTGATCACATTTCATAAACTTGGTGAAGTATGAAAGTAATCGAAGCATGTCTTCCCTGCGAAATTTTGATTTCAAAACATACATCCCATGGCGAAAAAAAATTGAGTCGAGCCTCCTTAAGGGAATGGGGTCAGCGGGGACTGGGAGCGCTTTCCATTTGAATGGAAAAACTGGGTAGGATTTCCTGTTAAAAGGAACAGGACAAATTGTCCTCAATCAAAACGGATTGGGAAGAGCGTGTTCCTTTTGCACAGAGTTGCTTATTCTTTCTTGAGGATACTGAGTACTAACGATTTACAATAACAAACATGGCCTTTTTAAATTCATCAAGGAGCATGGCACTAGTGGGACGCAGTAGATGGTACAGGATTTTCCGATCATTTCGGCGAAAACGAGAAAAGAGGACTACCTCTGAAGGTATTCCTTTTTCCGAAAAATTTCCAGTGGAAAAGTCTTTTCCATTTGATTTACCATCGGAACAACCGGATTTCCATACAAAAGGAAAGCGCTCCAGGAGTTAAAGGGACGGGGACAGCAGGGACTGGGAGTTAAGGGGACGGGGATAGAGAGGACTGGGAGGGGATGAAGAAAGCGGGGACTGGGAGTTAAGGGGACGGGGATAGAGAGGACTGGGAGGGGATGAAGAAAGCGGGGACTGGGAGTTAAGGGGATAAGGACAGAGGGGACTGGGAGTTAAGGGGACGGGGATAGAGGGGACTGGGAGGGGATGAAGAAAGCGGGGACTGGGAGTTAAGGGAATAAGGACAGAGGGGACTGGGAGTTAAGGGGACGGGGATAGAGGGGACTGGGAGGGGATGAAGAAAGCGGGGACTGGGAGTTAAGGGGATAAGGACAGAGGGGACTGGGAGTTAAGGGGACGGGGATAGAGGGGACTGGGAGGGGATGAAGAAAGCGGGGACTGGGAGTTAAGGGAATAAGGACAGAGGGGACTGGGAGTTAAGGGGACGGGGATAGAGGGGACTGGGAGTTAAGGGGACAGGGATAGAGGGGACTGGGCAACATGATCTCCTCTCTGAAATTAACGATTATCGTTAATTCTCAAATTGCTCTGAATTTACGATTATAGTTAATTTAGAACACTGTTTCTCAGGACATTTCAGAAAAGAAGAAATAAAAAAAAAACCATGTCATTTGGACTGGATTCGAACCCGGAACTACCGCTACTAGGAACGTCTTCTTACCACTAGACCACCGAACAACAAGGCAAAAGGCAAAGTCGCACACGAGCCACGGATGGCCCACACGGCCGGAGCTTAACCCGGTTTCTGTAGCATGAAGCAACTAGGAATATTGCTACTCCCCCCTGGATGGGATGCTAGTCCATCGCAGGGTTACCCCCAGCATTTTGTCGCCGGTACCCATTTATACACCTGGGTGGAGAGAGACAGTGTGGAGTAAAGTTTCTTGTCTAAGGAAACAACACGACGGCAGAGACCAGGCTCGAACCACCGACCTTCAGGTTGAAAGTCCAACGCGCTAACCACTAGACCACCGTGCCTCCACCAAGAAAGCGGGGACTGGGAGTTAAGGGAATAAGGACAGAGGGGACTGGGAGTTAAGGGGACGGGGATAGAGGGGACTGGGAGTTAAGGGGACGGGGATAGAGGGGACTGGGCAACATGATCTCCTCTCTGAAATTAACGATTATCGTTAATTCTCAAATTGCTCTGAATTTATGATTATAGTTAATTTAGAACACTGTTTCTCAGGACATTTCAGAAAAGAAGAAATAAAAAAAAAACCATGTCATTTGGACTGGATTCGAACCCGGAACTACCGCTACTAGGAACGTCTTCTTACCACTAGACCACCGAACAACAAGGCGATGGGAAATTATATCTGCAAGATATTTATTTGAGCCTTGCATAGAATATCATTGATCTACAGTGATTAGGCCTAAGCGCTGATTTCAAATGGTTAGCTTTTTGTTGAGGTTTGGTGATCAAGCTTTTCCATTTACTTTCTAAAATTATTTTCAAGCGAGTGATTTTATAGGCTTACTACAGGGTGTAGAATAAGCGCATGAATTTTATTATGTTAAAAAATTGAGGTTTGCTCAACCAGCAGCGTGGTGGTCTAGTGGTTAGAAGAGAGGATATCATGTTGGTCAGCGAAGGGTCGTAGGTTGGAGTCCTGTCTGAACACTAAGGATTGTTCTTTTTCAACAAAAATGCTAACTTCCCAGAATTCCTTTCAGACTGTCAATGTTCTAAATTAACTATAATCATAAATTCAGAGCAATTTGAGAATTAACGATAATCGTTAATTTCAGAGAGGAGGATGGGTTGGACTGGGAGGGGATGAGGAAAGCGGGGACTGGGAGTTAAGGGGATGAGGACAGCAGGGACTGGGAGTTAAGGGGATAAGGACAGAGGGGACTGGGAGTTAAGGGATAGAGGGGACTGGGAGTTAAGGGGATGGGGACAGCGGGGACTGGGAGTTAAGGGTAGGGGGATAGAGGGGAAAGGGAGTTAAGGGGATGGGGACAGCGGGGACTGGGAGTTAAGGGGACGGGTAAAGCGGGAACTGGGAGTTAAAGAGATGGGGACAGCGGGGACTGGGAGTTAAAGGGATGGGGACAACAAGGACTGGGAGTTAAGGGGATAAGGACAGCGGATAAGGACTGGGAATGAAGAGGATGGGAAGAGTGGAAACTGGGAGTGAAGAGGATGGGAAGAGTGGGAACTGAGAATGAAGAGGATGGGAAGAGCAGGAACTGGGAGTGAATGGATTGTGTTGGTACAAGTGTTATGTTTACAAACTGATGAAAGAGTGCTGTTTCATGTCTTTCATGGAGGCACCGAAACAAATCGTTAACACTG
This sequence comes from Dendrophyllia cribrosa, assembly GCA_024195265.1. Classification (NCBI taxonomy): domain Eukaryota; kingdom Metazoa; phylum Cnidaria; class Anthozoa; order Scleractinia; family Dendrophylliidae; genus Dendrophyllia; species Dendrophyllia cribrosa. Next base: position 38,414,502 of record JAJLRJ010000002.1, on the reverse strand, counting down.
ATGCTGTGCCTGATGTTCTATGTTTTTTGTCATCAGGTCATGCGATATGCTCCCCATGACTTGCGTCGCAGGCTTTATATTATCTTTAAAGGAGAAGAAGGCTTGGATTATGGTGGTGTTGCACGGTAGGATTATTGTGGTGTTATTATGATGAACTTAACAGTCAGTGTTGGTGATTTTCCTTGTGCTTGCATTGTTGTTGTGGTGGTATTATAGTTAGACGTAACAGTCTGTGTTGTTACTTTTCTCTTCAACAGAGAATGGTTCTTTCTTCTTTCTCATGAAGTACTCAATCCAATGTATTGCTTGTTTGAATATGCCAACAAGAGTAACTACAGCCTTCAAATCAATCCAGGTATGACACTAATAAGCGGGTACATTGCAGTAATAAATTTCAGCCTTTGTGCCCATTCTCATGGTTTCCTGTGTAAGTCAAGTTAAGCCTACCATACCTACCATAGGCCTTGGCAAAATAATGTCTATTATTATAATGCCCTCTTAGTGGGCGTGGAACTGGAAGTAAAGGTTACGAGAAGCAGAAATTATGTTAAATACATAATAATCAAATACAGACCTACAATGAATGACAATATTTAGTTGTTTGTGTGATCCAAATAAACTCCCACTAATACGCCAAGCGCAATGAACGAGAAATAACAGACGGTGACAAATATGCAAATTTTCACTCCTTCCTTCCATCCATCTATAGGCTGGAAACGTTTCTTGGTAATTCCGATGAGAGTGCATAGGGCTTGAAGCCCTGGAAAATTAAAATCGATCTGCGGACTTCAAACACATTTTTTAAGACTTAGCAAAACGCTACCTGTACAGTAAATGTTTGTTTTAAATGCGTGAAGTTTCGCTGCCATGTGTAAAACTTCACATAAACCAAATTTTGTTTAGAATTTAAAAAACATGTCTTAGTGTGGCACAGATACGCATTGTTTGAAATAAGAAAGAACTGGACGATGCAATGTTTTAAATTTGTTTACTTATGAATTCTTTGACTGCTCTGTGTAATAACAAACATAGGCACGCATTGTGTGCATGAGCTATTTTGAAAATTACCTAAATGATATGAAATGGTGAAAGCAACAAAACAGCGGAAGTAAACTCGCACAAATAACCGCTTGCAGATATATGTTTTTCAAATCCTCCGGCCCGCCCACTACCAAAAATAAAAATACCGAGATCACGAACTGGGCCCCGTTTATTGTAAGTCTCGATAACTTTTCGGGCCCAGAAAGCTATCTTATGTGCGCAATGTATTCATTAAATATTACAATTTTGTTGGTTTTAAAAGCTAAGCAATAAAATTCTAAATTGACGAAACAAGTCGGGCTGGCTTGAGGGCTAAAAAATGCATCACCATTTTGTAAATTCTGATTTTATTATAAATCCGGGCCCGAAAAGTTATCGGGACTTTCGAGAAACGGGCCTTCTGGGACCAAAACTCTCTTTCGGTGGAAAAATGCAAAGTTTGCTTTTGTATTCTAGCCTAAAGAGTTAGGTAAGAAAGTAGGTGGGAACAAAATCGCAAGTTTCAGCTAGCTTTTATCACGGGATTTCCGGAGATATTTTATGACGAAACTACGCCCCAGTGAAATAAGCAACTTGTTTCAGTAATCAGCGTAGTAAACCAGAAAAGTCCTGCACAGAAATTTTATACATCCAAATTGAAGGCTTATTATTTTTTAAATAGTAAAATAGATTACTATTTTTTAAATAGTAATCGCTTGAAACCCGGGCTTGAAACATACAATTCATGTTCCGCATCACATTATTTGAAATCCGCTTGCCGTTTTTGCAATAAAACTATACTTTCTTACTTCAGTACAAGCTCACCTATTAATAACGTAACCGCAGTCCACATTTTTTGGACGTCCCATCCCCCGCAGACCATTCTACAATTCATGCATAGAGCACATTATAGGCGACATTTCCGAATAAATGTCCTTGATATTGCCATATTAGCAAGCCAGTCGGGATTAGAGCACAGTTCCCAACCAACATATTTTTAAAACTTTACACTTTTAGTGTTTGAGGCAACAGTCGCGAAGATTCAAGATGGCTGATTTTCAATTCATGCCAAGCGCCCTTCTTTGACCTTCAGTAATACCATTTTAGAAGCGATAATTTGATTGGCTGACATAGTACATGGTGCACATACTAGAGGCAATCTGATTGGTGTGACATAACCCAAGACATACATACAAACAAACATACAAACATCACAAACCAACCTTTGCGCCTGCTAATCAGCTATTTTTTCAAAATAGCTCAAAAAGCTTAGACCGAGTTTTGCAAACGTTAACCCTGCTCTCGCATGACGCTTATTTTTCTTATACCCCATTCACACCGACGCTTAAACATGTTTAAATGTTGTTTAGTTTAAAACAGGTTTAGAAAAATACCTCATATCCTCCCGTAATATTTGGAGTGAAATCTTTACTAAAAGAAACTTTATTGACTTTTATTCCCAATCTATGTAGTTTGACTCATATACATTTAAAAACGTTCAAGATAGAGGCTAAAAACGTAGTTCAACTAAACAACATTTAAACATGTTTAACCGTTGGTGTGAATGGGACTTTAGACTACATTTGTAAAGGTTCAAAATATACCAATTTTAAAGCATTGTCTAAAAACATGTCATGCGTGACAGGATACGCGTTGTTTGTAATAAGAGTTATCAGTGGATGACGTAATGTGCGTAAAGCAATTCTTTGCTTTGTAATAACTTTTGTGTGACATGTATCAGAAAACTCCTGAGAGAAGCAACAAAAGTCTTGTCCATATACATGCAGCGAGGAATGCTTAAAAAAATATAACAAAGCTGCGCAGAAGTCAAATAAACCTACCTTTGGTTCAGGGGAAAATCCCATACATTTATTTTTGTGTGTTATATATTTGCATAAATAACGTAAGTTTCATGTCAATAATGTGTAATAATGTGTCTATTGTTTGTGTTTTGTAGCATCATATGTGAACCCTGATCATTTGCAGTACTTCAGATTCATTGGGCGTTTAATAGCAATGGTAAGCGGTAACAAAACTAATAACATTGGATAGCCCCAGCCAGGTGGGGCCAGGTGGATACAAATTTATCCTCTAGATAAAGGGTCTCTATCATTGAAAAATTGCAGTAAGAAGTCGAGTGGAGTAAATGATAAATTGCTTTTTGATATTTTTTGTTGAGTGATTGGTTATCTTGTAACTGCCAACAACTAGGCAGACAAATCATTTGTTTAGTGTTCAGGAAGATGAGGCATTGAGAGAGACTGCTCAATGTACTTATTCTAATCTGTTGCTGCAGTAATCTTGCCCTTGTAACCATTTTAAACTTGTGAATATGCGTAGCATCTTAGCGTGACACAAATACGCATTAAGTCTGGATAACCAATTTTTTTAAATTTGTTTACTCGTGAATTATTTGACTTCCCTGTGAAACAACGAAAAGCTTAGACCAATCATAGGGAACCCACACGCTTATTTGTAAACTGCACAGCCAAGAGGAATGATCGTCGTTGTGAGATGCATTTTGCGATAGGAAATTATGTACGTCGCGTAGCTTTGACCGGTACAAGATTACACAATGCTTCTGTGTTTTTATAAAATAACTGAGATATTACGCGCGTTCTGATTGGTCAAACACCTATTGACTATTGTGCCGGTAAACTCATAGAAAACAGCGCAAGAGAAACTGTAAAGTAAACAAAGTCCAATTTTCCGATATCGCATCACCACACGCTTGAGGACAAAGAATTTCACAACTCGAGTTTAGTGTCTTATTGCATATTGTGGTCTTTCAAAATATGAGAACAGAAGATCTCTTTCTTGTAAGCAATAAGACAAAAATTTCCCACGAGTAATAATCAAAAGCTTTTTAAAACCAAAAACACGCAAGCAAAAAATGGCTAATCGACAAAACAACACTAAGCTTATCTTAAAACCGATATCAACAACAGGAATATATTTTCATTTTGCATTGGCTTGGAAAGCCTTACATGCAGCGATAAAAGAGAATCAAAACAACCTTCAAATGTACTTTGTGAAGTTCATTGAGCGAAGGTTTAATGAAAAGCTCAAAGTGGATCCCAAAGAGCAAACAATCACTCTCAAACTGAGGAAATTTTCTATTAAAATTCAACTGAGATCTATTGATGTGCCTGCAAATCCTACGATATTTTTCGGATTTGAACAGTAGAAAAAAAATTAAACCTTTTTTTTAGGAAAATTATTTCACGCCGATTCCATTTACGCTTTATCGTGTTTTTGTTTTTGAGAGGACTTCGCTTTCTATACCGGATACAGTTTAAATTAATAATAATAATAATAATAATAATAATGTATAATTTATTTAGCGCCATTTCCTTGTAGCGCAGTGGCGCGTTTACAATCATATAGTTCACTAGATTGAACTAAAATAAAACATATAGTTACAGTAAAGATTATGTTCAACTGAAGCAAGGTGACATGAAACTAGCAAAAACTTAGGTTTAGGTTAAACAAATTATTTCCATGAAATGATTAAACTAACCTTTATTACAATTGAAATATTCTTGACAAGAAGGCAATCTTTGAATCCAAAATAAAGTTTGTCGGCTTGCAAACTTTTCTCGCACATTGACGTTTGCGGCGACGGATTCCGGACACAGTTTTCTGGATTTCCCCTTCAAAGTACTTTTGGATTATTGAATATATTTTCTTCTTTCAGCTGGTAAATTTCAAATGATGAATTTCAAAGCGCTAAAACTTTTCGTCACTTTCGTTGAACCCGTGAATTTGTCAGTGCTTTGTCAGTGGCAGCAACTTAAGGTGGCTCGACTGGATTTTTTGGGGGCGATACCCCCCAAGTTTGAACATCAAATACGACGCCATTAACAATGCTATGGAAAAACGGTCACCACAGCTGTATTAGATAAAGATGAAAATTTGTTGAGACCAGTGTTATATTAACATTGGAGTTGCCATAGCAACGTAATGACGCCATGACGTTTTTTACTTGCATTGTATTTCTCAGCACCAGGAGGTTTTTTCGGTAATCGCTCAAGTGAGCTTGTGCCTCCCATAGCCGCCTCGATTATGGCAAAGATTGAACAAATTCTATAAGAGCGTTTTACAAATTTTTGGGTTGAAGTTTTTTGGATAATAAATAAAGTGCAAAACATACTATCAATATAATTAGCCAATATCTAAAGAAAACGATGTGCTTTGGGAATGCAGTTTCATCTCATAGTAGTTTGATTCCATCTGAGATCGTGTGTAAAAAACTGAGGGGATTGCTTTGGTCAATTGCGAGAAAGAAAGATTTGATTAGTGTGCGTTCAGCTGCTCTTGTTGCCATTTTTGTATGTAATTTGGTCTACGCCTACAAATGTGATGATAATTTGGAAACCGCTTGATAATTTTTTTTTTAATTTGACAATCTCGAGATTAATCATCAATTTATATGGCCTGCAAGTTTCAAGGACATTGAAATTATGTAAGGCAATAAAATAGGGCCTCCAATGTACCAATTTTTTCCCGCAGATTTTGTGTTTACAAGTGAGCGTCCTCATTATTCACGGGTATTGTTTTCAAGTTTCATATGCACGTGCACAACTTTAGCAAAAAAATCATTTCCATCGAACAGAACGCTCGATTGCTTTCCGAAGAATTTTCCAAAACATGCAAACAACTGATTTGAGAATTGCAATAACATTACGCACTCGATGTCACGCTATTACGTGGGCAGTTTCTTGGTGTTGCGATCACCAAATGACGTAAAACAAAAGATTCAAAAGAAAGTAAACAATACCCACACCACAACACAAAAGCTAACCACTAATAGTTTCCGCAACACCAAGATACACCATTACGTGGGTCTAGACTTTTATCCTGCTCTGTTCTGTGGAATAATACCTTTTTGTTTTCTGGACATAGAGACCCTCGGCATGGCTACATAACAGCGTGACATCGAGTGAGCGAATGTTGTAACAATAGGCCATTTGCACGATGACGTCATATGACTACAGCTACCAGAATCCTTCAGTTTTTTGTTTTGTAGTGCAAATTAGGGCTATTGTTATTTAAACCGCACTGGGATTACAAAATTTAAATAAGAAAGGAAAAACAAAATGAATTCTGGTAGTTGTAGTCAAATGACGCCATCGTGCAAATGGCCTATTCTCAAGCCAGTTATTAGTATATTTCGGAAAATTCTTCGGAAAGCAATCGAGCGTTTTGTTCGATACAAATGAATTTTTTGCTAAAGTTGTGCACGTGCATATGGAACTTGAGAACAATACCGTGAATAATGAGGACTCTCACTTGTAAACACAAAATCCGCGGGAAAAATTTGGTACATTGGAGGCCCTATTTTATTGCCTTACATGTTTTCAATATCCTTGAAACTTGCAGGCCATATAAATTGATGATTTATCTCGAGATGGTCAAATTTTAAAAAAAAATTATCAAGCAGTTTCCAAATTATCATCACATTTGTAGGCGTAGACCAAATAACATACAAAAATGGCAACAAGAGCAGCTGAACGCACACCAATTAAATCTTTCCTTCTCGCAATCGGCCAAAGCAAACCCCCTCACTTTTTCACACACGATCTCAGATGGAATCAAACTACTATGAGATGAAACTGCATTCCCAAAGTGCATCGTTTTCTTTAGATATTAGCCAATTATATTGATAGTATGTTTTTCACTGTATTTATAATCCCAAAAACTTCATCCCCAAAAATTTTTAAAACACTCTTATAGAATTTATTCAATCTTTGCCATAATCGAGGCGGCCATGGGAGGTACAAGCTCCCTTAAAGGCCCAGTATCACCCAAAATGCATTGCGCGCCCAAAGCCTCGACGATTGAATTTAACGCAGTCGAAAATTCCCGAAAGAGCCAATCACGAGCGAGCTCGTCATTTGAAAAAAAAAAAACGACCGCAAAGCCGAATGGGTGATACTGGGCCTTTAAGCGATTACCGAAAACACCTCCTGGTGCCGAGAAATATGACGGCAAGTAAAAAACGTCATGGCGTCATTACGTTGCTATGGCAACTCCGATGTTAATATAACACTGGTCTTAACAATTTTTCATCTTTATCTAATACAGCTGTGGTGACCGTTTGTTCATAGCATCGTTAGTGGTGTCGTAGTTAATGCTCAAACTTGGGGGGTATCGCTGCCAAAAAATCCAGTCGAGCCACCTTAAGTTCATTCATTCTTTCAGCCGCTTTCATTGGTTTTCCCGCGTCATCCGATGAATATAATGAGTATAAGCTACTTGATCGGCACAAAATTACAACAAAGGTCTCTATTTGCAAACGCTTTTCATAGTTATTTTATATTTTATTTTCCCAACATCCCGCGTGGGTTTATAACGCCGGTAAACTCATAGAAAACGCGTTCTACTGCTGAAAATATTATATCGCGTCTCCCCACTGCTTATCAAAGGTCACAACAAATTTAACGCATTACATCATTCAGTTCTCTCATTTCACACAATGCATATTTATGTCACGCGAAGACATGTTTTTTTTAATTTGGAAGGTCTATGGTAATATAAATGATTCGCTGTTGAGATGCTAGAATTAGTTATTTTCTCAGGTTGTTAATTAATATCTTTATTAAGTCTGCGGTTAGCAGGAATTGTGAGATAGTGTTTCTTCGGTCATGGATAAAGGTCCAAGTCTTTTTGAGAATGTAATTCTGGAAATTATAATAGTTTCTTCCAAATGCTTTCAGTTCCTTAGAGTTCATTCTGTATTTACTGGTTGTGTCTCAGAGCTAGGAACCTTCGTTATTGCATCCAGCATGAGTTATTTTAATCTCCAGCATCTTAAAATAGCTGCTGTTGTTTTGTTATGTGTCTAATACTTTACTGTCAGTTTTTGGGGGCGTGTGGTGGGCGAAGGAGCTAAACACTTATTTTTCCTTCCCTCTCCTCGCGTGCCTCGCGCTCCACTTATTGCTCTACTTCGTGACTCCCGGTCCGACATTCACTAAGTATAAAAAGAACTTTCCATATTCACGAGTTGGTTCATAGTAGCCTTTGATCCAAATGCAAGCTATGTTGCATATATTTTTTGTCAGTTTACAGTGTGTAATTTGTTGACTGCAGGTATTAATTCAGTTAATGACTTTTAACCGCAGGCTCTTTATCATGGAAAGTTCATTGATAGAGGATTTACACTGCCATTCTACAAGAGAATGTTAAACAAAAAGCAGACAATGAAAGATCTGGAATCAATTGATCCTGAGTTTTACAACTCCCTGGTGTGGATAAAGTATGTATTAATACAGTGTTGTGTTGTATGCATAAACATAATCTGGATTTATGTAAAAGTATGGAATCTAGGACGTATTAGAAAATGGTCACACCCACTCAGCCAATCAGTGCCCAGTATTTGTGTGCTCTTTATCCCATAAAGTGTCTTAAATTATGTAAGGAGGCGGGGGCTTTGAAGCCCAGGGAAATTGTGGGGTAAAATAACTACTCATTAGTAAGCTCTATATAGAACATACTAATGAATTCTTTTGTTTTCCTTTGTCTAAAAGCCTAATTAGTATGCTCTATATAGAGCATACTAATGCGAAAATAGAGCATACTAATGGTATCTAGAGCATACTAATGAATTACAGGCTGCTAATTTAAACAAAAACAACTTGCAGTTATAACAATGACAATTTTATTTGAAGTTTTCGTTTTACATAACTTAAGCAAGAGATTAATCACCAAAATAACAAAACCAAATTCAACTTACCAATTTTTAGGAAAAATTAAACGAAAGACTGGTCTCACCGTGCTTTGGAATTCTGTCTCTTTCTCTTTGCTCATTTCTTTCACTGTGGTAGGCTTTTGGAAACGTGCACTTTTATCGAATTCATCACCCAAGCACTCGGATATGTCTACGCTCTCAAAAACGAGCGGATCCGTACGGATAGTTCGCAGTTGTTTCTCAGAAAGTAGTGCTATTTTGTCTTCGCTGTTACTGTTGTTGAGTTGAGAAATCGGGAGCAAACTGCAGTGGACATCACAGTGGATTTTTGTTTATTACATGTAATAAACAGAAACAATCTCAAATTCATCTTTTCTGTTCGCCAGACTGCGTGTCGCCAGATGTTTATATAAAAGAAGACAAAGAATAAGCATTTGGCGACACGCAGTCTGGCAATTTAATTGGGGGATTGTCGGACCAAAAAGTAGTGGCTATGTCTAAAATAGGGAACGGGGAATCGGGGAACGGGGAACGGGGAATCTACTAAAATGGGGAATCTCTAAAATGGGGAATCTCTAAAATAGGGAATCTCTAAAATAGGGAATCTCTAAAATGGGGAATCTCTAAAATAGGGAATCTCTAAAATGGGGAATCTCTAAAATGGGGAATCTCTAAAATGGGGAATCTCTAAAATAGGGAATCTCTAAACTAGGGAATCTCTAAAATATTGAATCTTAAAAGCAGCTGTTACGAGAAATGAGATCACAGCAGTTTTGTCAAGGCGGCCGTTAGCCTGTGAACAGGCTTCTTTTGGGGGAATTGGGTTAGGTTAAAATCGGCGAGCAAAGCGAGGACTGGGGAAGAGGGAAGGGGCGGCGAAGCCTGTGGACTCGCCTTTGATGCCGCCGTTCCGCCCCCTAGTAATTATCCTGCTATTATATTGTCAACAAGTTAATTAATAGGCTAAACACGACTCCCACTCTTCGCAAAAAAGTATTTAAAAAGCCTAAAGTATAAAGCTTTCCCAGTAAGACTTCAGAGAGAATTGCGCCTTAAGATCACAGTTTAATATGAATTTGTTCTCTTCGATAATATTGACCTTTTGATCTCGGCGGATTGTAGTGTTTCCGGCCACACGGTAATAGGCATCTTAGATCCGAGTCTCAAAAAGCCGTAGTCTATAATTCCACTGCAATGAAATCATGAATTATTTCAATAGTTTTTAGCTACTTAGTAAGTTCTGCAGTTGAGTGGTGTGTCTCAATGGAGCTAGGATAAACCCCCGTTGATTTGGCATCCAACAGATAATCTGCAGCATGGTTGCTGTTTTGTAAATCCAGTCGGCAAAATTAAAAAAAATCCTGCTTTTTTGCCACAGACTTTTGTAGACACAGCTTTTGCTCTTATTAAAGTCTCGGTATATGCGAAAAATTTCGCAACGAATCGCTCAAAGCTTTCTCAAAATCGAGATCTGAAAATTGCATGCGAAGAGTCGCCTTGTTCGTTTATCATTTGAGCCAGCAAATGGAATAATTATGCAAATATAGGGCCCAGGCATTTGAGATGTCAACATGTGTCGTCAATCACCGCATACCTGTCAACAATAAGTGATCTGACCAATCAGCTCATGATACCAGACTCTGGTATCATGGAACAGCGGCATCAAAGGCGAGTCCACAGGCTTCGCCGCCCCTTCCCTCTTTCCCAGTCCGCGCTTGGCTCGCTTCGCTCGCCGATTTTAACCTAACCCAATTCCCCAAAAAGAAGCCTGTTCACAGGCTAGGCGGCCATAAGTAAAGCTGTCCGCTCACGATAAAAATTTCGCTCAGAAAACTCTGACTGAAATTGAAGATGGCTACAAACTAGAAGTCAGGTGATGCGTTAATTCATTTACCGTGTTTTGTGACAAATCATGTTACGACACTTAGTGTCTGGTTCATAAGTTTGGCAATGTGTAAATATCCGGTCTCGATTGCGAAACCGTCACACAAGTAAAAAAAAAAAACTCTAAAAAAACTCACTCTGCTTTCTGGTACGTTTGAAAGAAAAATTACAATTAACAACTTCTCGTTACATTTTTGAACACCCGGAGAGAAAAGCTCGATATATCTGCAAGATCGCGTAAGCTCGCGAACGTGACCGCTTTGCGTTTTTTCGTGCCGGCGTCATGCCCGCGGTCAGTTCCAAAACGTGTAGGACGAGAACTGCGAAAAGGTTATTCTGGTTATTCCTTCCAATCTTGATTTTAAGTTGGCTGTACAAGATTAGAAAGGCGGTGCTCCGTCGTCTCCCACGATATCTTCAAGTTGAGAATTTATAAGGTACGAAAGCGATGACTGACCTACGAAAAAAAAAATCGACCTACGATTATACAGTTACTTGTTTTCAGAAGAACTTGATTGCCCAACCCCCACCCCCCATGACAAACGAAAACCTCGGCTGCCTCGTGGTCTGGTGTTTTCTCCGATCTCAGTACACGTATCTTCATGCATCGTATCTTTGGCATTTGAGACAAATTGTTGTTTTAGATTTTACAACATTTACTTCTCCCAGCTTTCATATTTTGTTTCTAACAGATCAGATGAAAGGTTGCGTGAGTATTTTTCAGCTTTTAGGTCGATATTTACGGCGAATTTCTATGATGTTCCTAGCTCCTTTTTAACTTATTTTGAATTTGTAAATATAGAAATCTAATCAATTTCAAAATCATTCAAACTCTTGAACAAGAAAGATACTTTGTTTTCACTTTCGGGAAAAAACGTTTGCGTGACCTCTTTGACATGTTTGTTTATGCTACTGAATGAAACGTGATGCCTTGAAGGTCCGCATGATTTTACGCATAACAAATTAGAACTCAATGCAGTTTCATTCTTTCCTTCGTCGCTTTCGTATAAACAGAAAAGGAAAATCGTCCTTCAAACAAAAAATTTTATCGCCCTTTAGTTATTTAAAATCACAGGGAGCCCATACAATCTGTTTGTGTAAGATAATGACCGTTTGTAATTTTATAGGAAATGTATGGGATTTACCTAAATTTCATATTATGGCGACGTATCGCCAAATGTATGTACTGATCAACGCTAAATAAACGTTAAATTACCTTATTTGTTGTGTGTTGTCGTCCTTTTGCCGTAAAAGTGATATTTTGAGCGATTTTGAAGGATTCTGAGTTCGCGGTTGACGTACAGTCAACGGCAAACTCAGAATCCTTCAAAATCGCTCAAAATATCACTTTTACGGCAAAAGGACGACAACACACAACAAATAAGGTAATTTAACGTTTATTTAGCGTTGATCAGTACATACATTTGGCGATACGTCGCCATAATATGAAATTTAGGTAAATCCCATACATTTCCTATAAAATTACAAACGGTCATTATCTTACACAAACAGATTGTATGGGCTCCCTGTGTTTAAAATGATTGCTTTATGGCATTTAATAATATGATGTCCCTTTGCAGTCTAGACCAGTCTAGTTTTATTTTCTGTTATCTCAAGTTCGCCTTTACAATTAATGGGAAATAATTTTCTCGAGCCCTGTTAATTTTACAACATTTACTTCTCACATCTTTCATATTTTGTTACTAACCGCTCAGATGAAAGGTTGCCTGAGTATTTTTTAGCTTTTAGGTCGGTATTTTATACATAAAAGCCTGGTATGAGGAAAACTGACTAAAAGTAGCTCCACCGCTTACTATATAAAACCACACACTACCCACAATTCCTTGATTCGCTCCGACGAAGGGCTAGCGCTCGAAACGTCAGCTATTTGAATCTTTTTACGGTGGTCAATTTACCTTATCGACTCAGTCGATAAAACTAAATTCTCGTGTGACTAAAATATTGACTCTTCGGAGGTTAATCACCAAGATTGATCATTATTTTAAACATTTGCTTCGATTCTTATCCACAGATGAGAACCGCATTTATGGGACAATTCTACATTTCGCATTTTCACCTTATACTGACATCATAGCAGTAGTCACATGCGCCAGTTGGGCGACTTTTTTTTTACTTGTGTGACGGTTTCGCAATCGAGACCGGATATTTACACATTGTCAAACTTATGAACCAGACACTAAGTGTCGTAACATGATTTTTCACAAAACACGGTACATGAATTAACGCATCACCTGACTTCTAGTTTGTAGCCATCTTCAATTTCAGTCAGAGTTTTCTGAGCGAAATTTTTATCGTGAGCGGACAGCTTTACTTACGGCGCCTTGACAAAACTGCTGTGATCTCATTTCTCGTAACAGCTGCTTTTAAGATTCCCTATTTTAGAGATTCCCTATTTTAGAGATTCCCTATTTTAGAGATTCCCCATTTTAGAGATTCCCTATTTTAGAGATTCCCCATTTTAGAGATTCCCTATTTTAGAGATTCCCTATTCTAGAGATTCCCCATTTTAGTAGATTCCCCGTTCCCCGTTCCCCGATTCCCCGTTCCCTATTTTAGACATAGCCAAAAAGTAGTTGAATGTTTCGACAAACACATCAAAAAGAAAATTCTTTGCCTTCAATTGCAGCGAGACAAACTAACTTCCGAGTTAGGATTTCGAGTTGGATTTTCGAGTTGGATTTCGAGTTGGATTTTCGAGTTGGATTTTCGAGTTAGGATTTCGAGTTGGAGTTTCGAATTAGGATTTCGAGTTGGATTTTCGAGTAAGGATGTAGCGTAAGTCACTATGCTGTCCTGTTGAATGAGTGAGTAAGGGACGGACCATTAGATTTTTGAGGGGGGGGTTGGGCAAATACCAAAAAAAAATTCGAGCACAGCCTTGAACTGCAAAAAAAATATCGTGCAAAACAAAAACCCCAGAAAAAAAAATTCCTGCAAAGCTTTATATTTTTAGAACAATATTTTATATCCAGGAGCAGATGGTCAGAACACAAATAAATCACACTGAAGTCGTTGTAGAATGTTAGCGACTTATGGGTGCTTGGGGAGGATCAAATGTTCTATCTTTTCATTGGCTTGTTTAGTTTAGCCAATAACAATGGTTTATTTTTGACCCGACGTAAGTTGTTTCTTTGTAGGCTTTTCAGCTGATTTCATAAGCATGTAAGATATTTTCTGACACAAGGAATGGCTCTTTTATAGTTGTACAGTGGCATTGTAGGTACATGTATATCTCAATGGATGAGAAATACTTTGTTTATGTGTTGTACAACAAGCTTGTAATTGCAGGGGCGGCGCTACCGGTGGGGCAGGTGGGGCATTTGGCCCACCAACTTTCGACAGCTCAAAATGGCGGTGGGCGGAGATGAATAGTGTAGCAACATCCTTTGACCAGATGTGATGGCGGGGCGCTTTAATGCATTAGAGTTTGCAAAATAAATATTCCGTGAATTAATCAAAAGCCTACAATTTTAGCATCGGAGATATTGTGACTTTAGACTGGAGATTGGATATTGTGAACCAAGCATTTCAATACCCCTTGAGTTACTCGGACGTCAGCTATCGGACTCCAGCTACCGACAAATCCATCAAACAAATCCATTAATGCTGTGAGTTAGCGCTCGGCCTCTGCCCTAAGAAGGCTCAAGACATATCTACGAACAACCTATGTCACAAGAAAAATTAAATCATTGCATTATCCAGACATTGCATTAACTGACAAATTGAACATGGCTGATATTGGAAATCAGTTTCTTTCTGCCTCCAATGACAGAGAAAATCGCTTTGGAAAATTCGTTTCCAAAGCCTTCCCATACTGAAAAGAATTGCAGAGAATATTCGAGTGACAGTCGAATTTACTTTGAACAAACAACCAAAATGGAGTTACACCCAAGTTTCAGAAAGTGTTTCGTGTAACTACATGTACTTTTCATGAGAATTAAACTGAACTCAAAGCTGGCCTTGGAAACTGTTTCTCCGGTCTCAGGAACGCTGGAAATAGCATTTCAGAGAGTTTCATTTCAAAAATTCCCCGGGGGAGCATGCCCCCGGACCCCCCTAGAAGCTCGCGCCTTCGGTGCTCGGCACAGGAGATTCGCCCCACTAACATTATATTTCCGGCGCCGCCCCTGTAATTGTAAGATGGTTGGGTGTACTACGATGCGCTGTGGAAGCGACATCAACAGGGGGCTGGTGTAAAGAAAATTGTAGGGGCAGTTACAACACCACGGCAGGCTTCATGCGTATCAAGCTGCTGTTACATCAGATCTGACTTGCTATAGTATTCCTGTCTCTAGTATGGCCTTTCTAGTATTCCTAACACGTGTATGTGTCTGGCATTAAAACATATAGACTCGCAAAAAAAAAATCGTGCAAGCAAATCATGGCAAAAAGAAAAATCCTGCACAGTCTCGAGCGTAGAAAAAAATATCCTGCACCAAAAAATTGCCCAACCCCCCCCCTCAAAAATCTAATGGTCCGTCCCTAAGTGAGTGAGTGTAACAATAGAATCCACAATTAACTTGTGACGTAATGCTTTGTTACGAATGCGTTTCGTAACAAGAGGAACGGGAATCCAGCGATAACAATAACAAATATGTTGTAAACGAATAAAAACAACAATAAGCTAAAAGATGTTTCGCATTTGGAGTCTTTAATGCAACGTTAAAATCGCCTGTAAAAGGATTTTTCAACTGAGACACGCGTTTTGATCTGTATCTACTTTCAAATATTACAGCCATGCTCCGTCACGCGTGACCAGTAATCACAAGACTGAAATGAACGTTTGAATATTTCTTTGTAACGTCCGAGATTTGAATGAAACCTTGAAGATCTCTCTGGAAAACACTTTGAAAGTCAATAGTTAAGGGAAAAATAACTTCGCTACGCGCATAAAAAAACAAATATTGTTCGGATATGTAACATTTCAAATAAAATGATATTTTGTTGCTCTTTGTTTCCGAAAATGCGGTAAAATTCTTACGGGAATTCCGAATCTCGGAATGAATTTACAAAACCGACGCGTAAACTTGAAAAATCCATTCAAATTTTCAAAAATACTGGTCACGCGTGACGGATTGAACAAGAACAGTGAGATAGTCCGATATAGCTCAGTCGTGTAACCATTTCCTTTCCAACCGGGACGACGCTGGTTCGAATCCTGGTTGTGACGCCTTCTTCTTTCTTGTTGTTTTTCTCCTTTTTCTTTCTTCTTCGGACTGGACATTATGAAAGTGTTGTAGTTTTTTTTTGTGTCAGTGTGAAAACATACATTGATTGTAAGCTTACCGCAATATTGCGTTACGCGTTAGCATTTCTTATTCACGGCTTAGGAGCCTTTGATTTCATAACGAGTTTAAACCATGTAGGTGTAAGAATCAAGCGCAGCTGTCTTCGCATTTATGGAGAACTTGTTAGCAAAGAATTCAGTTTCCAATTTTCCAGAAAATGTATGACTCCATCGAAGCGCGATCGAGTGTTTAGTGCAGCTGAACATCTTTACCTTGCGGCAATCTCAAAACCTTATCAAGAGTCATTCCTCCTTCGGGCAGCAGACTGGCAGCGAATAATCTCTTTCAAGGAAGCCAAGATTCCCTTCGGGGAGCTAATAATCTTTTTCGAGAGAGCTACATTGTTACATCATAAAAACAGAAGTTGTGTGCTTTAACTTCTGTTCGATACGTTCCAGTTCAAGCAATCAACATTGCTATAATGCATTTTTTGAAAAAAGTTATTACAGTTACATAGCGACACATGATTTACATATGATACAAACCTTAAAATAAGAAATACACAATATTGTTACAAGCACCTCAAATAAAAACTATTACATTGCGTTTAACTCAACTCTTTGTTATTTTATGACTTATCTTTTGGACTGGTACCTATTAAACATTAGAAGGACATGTACCCTCGTATCACTATATCACACTTGCAGACTGCATACCCATAGTTTTCTTGTTATTTCTTCTACTCTGGTTTCCTTGTGGATAATTCCATTATGATTTAGCTTAGTATGGAGTCTACAAATGTCAGACGTCGTCCCTCATTTAGGTGAAGCTATACAGACTGCCTATTTTTCGAGATGGTTACTAGTAATCCAGCTGCAACGAATCGGCTAGTTTGTCCGTAAACCGTCTCGTAGATTTCCAGTGCAATACAGTCAACAAAAGAATTCCTGTAGGGGTGGGGTTAGTGTTTTGCCTTTTTATTCTGCGACATCACTATTTAAAGCATACATGAAGTAAGAAGCAAGACATTGGGTCTTACATGAAGTCATTTTCCTTCGCCACTAACATGCTCCTCTTTTTAAAAAAAATGGCAAGATTGGGAAAAGGAAAAAATACAATAACCGGGCGTAAATCGAAGGTAAGATCTAGAATATCATTTTTCTTGTCATATCTATTCTGGTGGTACACATTTTCTGCATTTTAAGCGGTTGGATATCATACTGCCCACCGAAAGCACATGTTCAAACCACGTCCGTTCCACAGCAAAGCATTCAAGGAATTTTCCACATCCCTCGAACTTTCTTCTTGTCCCTGGCTATCGATTATTGCACGCTTGTACGCGTCATTCAAGTAAATAAGGTCTTTATAAGCCTCCTCGACATGGGGACTCAAGGCCTGCCCACCCCTCCTGCTAACGTTTCCAAAATTACCAGGTATATAAAAAAATAGATGACAGAATTTTTAACTGAACATGAGTTATGATTTATTTGATTTTGTATTCCACAACAATAACATCGTAAACAAAAACCCTGATATAGCCCTGGTCAGGGGAACACACTGGTAATAACAATGTAACACTTCCGTAACACTTCCCTATTAACAAAAAAAACCTGACACAACCCTGGTCTGGAGAAAATACAATCGACAAAAGTATTAGCACACTTAAGATAAAAAATGGTTGTCTTGACCACCCTCTTCCCACCCCAAAACAATGCCATAAGTTCTTGAACAGAGGGGGCTCGGGAATTAAACTTCACAGATGACAGGATTTGTCACTGGGCACTATTTTGTTAAGTGTGTTAAGGACGTTGTCTAGGATTGTAGGTAATAATAATATTAATATGTGGGTATAGACAGATAACCGAACTCCTTCTTCCCCTATCCACACATTCTGTAACAATAACATCTTTAACAAAATCCCTAGCACAAGAAATAACAACTTCAATATGTGGGTATAGAGAGATAACCGAACACCTTCTTCCCCTATCCACATATTCTGTTAAGTGTTATTTTGTTAAGTGTGCTAAGGACGTTGTCTAGGATTGTAGGTAATAATAATATTAATATGTGGGTATAGACAGATAACCGAACACCTTCTTCCCCTATCCACACATTCTGTAACAATAACATCTTTAACAAAATCCCTAGTACAAGAAATAACAACTTCAATATGCGGGTATAGAGAGATAACTGAACACCTTCTTCCCCTATCCACACATTCTGTAACAATAACATCTTTAACAAAATCCCTAGCACAAGAAATAACAACTTCAATATGTGGGTATAGAGAGATAACCGAACACCTTCTTCCCCTATCCACATATTCTGTAACAATAACATCTTTAACAAAAGCCCTAGCACAAGCAATAACAACTTCAATATGTGGGTATAGAGAGAGTACTGAACACCTTCTCCTGTCCACACATTCAGTATCAACAACATTGTTGGGGTGGAAAACATTGGTTATAAAAATGTAAATATGTGCCCATTGCGGGATAAACGAACACCCCCTTCAGTTATCCACACATTCTGTAATAATAACGTCTCAAGAGACACACCCCTGGTTCGACCCTGCTTTGGATGTCATCTTGGTATAGGAATGTCAATAGAAAGACAAAGAGGTACATGTATTACCGAAAACGTCATACCCCATACATTCCGTAAAATTCTATGAACGCATTAAAAAACACTGTCTACTTGCCTATTTTTGCTTGGCCTACAGAAGAACTTGTGCCATTTGCTACAGTAAACAGTGCTGTGTACCATGTGTTGGTCAAAGGCCTTTTCAAAACAACATAGTAAGTAGCTGAAAATACATATTTGCTGTTAGTAAAAACTGGGTTTTGTGTTTCCTATCTGTCAACAAAAGAACTCTCTTCCAACTAGCTATGGACTAACTTCGTTTCCTTTTGATGTTGATTAACGTTTGATGACGTTGATGTTATTGGATGAGAGTACTTTAATCGTCAGATTCTCTAAACCAAACAAGTTCTGACTTGAGCAGGACAATGCAAAGGTCAATATTTTTTAAACAGCTGATATGATATCTTGTAGGGGAATTCAAAGTCTCAAGGAAATTCCTAAAAAGATGTTCCAAAAACAGAATTTAAACTATATCTTTGGAAATCATCAAGACGAAGGTCCTGATCTGCCCTTAACATTGCAGGAGAGAAATATGGGTGTCTGGAGGTGATACAAGACGCTTGGCAATGGTAGTACCGATTACCTTCCTTTGTAACTCTGTGGGTGCTGCTGGCTTTATCAAAGTACACGTCTTTCTCTACATGTTTCACTGCAACTCCCAAATAAACGGGGCCCTGTTCGTCACGAAATGGAAAGGGACACCCAGCACATTTTTTAATCTTATTTTTTAGATTAACTACTACAAAGTGGTTACTGTTGTGCCAAGGTGGACGAGCAAAGACAGGACTGTAAGCAGCTGATGGTCTCGCATAGGCTCCTCCAAACGTGGTTGAACTGTTACCAGAAACAGAGTTCAGTGAACTATGAGCAGCTGATGGTCTCGTATAGGCTCCTCCAAACGTGGTTGAAATGTTACCAGAAACAGAGTTCAGTGAACTATGAGCAGCTGATGGTCTCGTATAGGCTCCTCCAAACGTGGTTGAACTGTTACCAGAAACAGAGTTCAGTGAACTATGAGCAGCTGATGGTCTCGTATAGGCTCCTCCAAACGTGGTTGAACTGTTACCAGAAACAGAGTTCACTGAACTATGAGCAGCTGATGGTCTCGTATAGGCTCCTCCAAACGTGGTTGAACTGTTACCAGAAACAGAGTTCAGTGAACTATGAGCAGCTGATGGTCTCGATAGGCTCCTCCTAACGTGGTTGAACTGTTACCAGAAACAGAGTTCAGTGAACTATGAGCAGCTGATGGTCTCGTATAGGCTCCTCCAAACGTGGTTGAACTGTTACCAGAAACAGAGTTCACTGAACTATGAGCAGCTGATGGTCTCGTATAGGCTCCTCCTAACGTGGTTGAACTGTTACCAGAAACAGAGTTCATTGAACTATGAGCAGCTGGGTGTCTCGCATGGATGTCTCCGCCAAAGGATTGTAGTTCGTGTAGAAATGAATTGCTGGACATCACTGTATTGGAACTGTTACCAGAATAAGAGGTCACGGAACTGTTAGAAGCTGATGGTATCGCTTAACTTACGCTACTAACAGATTCTAGCTCGTGTAGAAACGACATCACAGTACTAGAACTGTTTTCAGAGACAGAGTCCATTAAACCACTAGGAGTTGATGGTCCTGTGTTGTTATCTCTGCCAACGGATAGCAGCTCGCGTAGAAATGATCCACTAGATACATGTATGTCAGTACTGGAACAGTTACCAGAGGCAGAGGTCATTGAACTGTGTGCGGCGGCTGTTGGTCTTGGGACGTTTTCTCTGACCCTGGACTGTAGATCATGTACAAATGATCCGCCAGACATCATAACACTTACAGAACTGGTACCAGACACAGAGTTCACAGAGCTCTCAGGACCTGATCGTTCCTGGGATACGTCTTCTACAAGATTCTTGAACAACGTTTTAACCATACCAGAAGTTAAAATCTTTTGAAACAAAATTTCATCCTTTTCATTCACTTTTAGCACATTCAGCATCACCCATATCATGTGCAAACACACGTCCTTTCCTTGTCCGAAAGTACAATTACATGCAGGTGCTTCTCCTATCTCCACAAGCCTGATGTTCCCGTCATTATTTAACTCAAACACCTTCTGTGTTTCTGATACGTCATGAACACCATCCAGTGTTAGTCTTGCTCGTTTAGCTAGCTTCAGTGACTGCTCAAACTGTTTGCTTCTTGTAGTACGCTTGCGATACTTTGGCTTCATCTGTTTAGAAGGCTGCAACTCATCTTCTTCACCAGAACTTTGCATTTCAAGTGGGTCTGCCATTATACTCACATGGGCAGTTGTTGCCTTAGCTCGATGGGAGGAGTTCTTATCTACTAACACTTCAGCACGATAGCTCTCTAAATCAATGCCTCTAGCCAACTCTTTAGCAAAAACGCCTGCCCGATCGACTTGCTTCCGTAGAGACGTTTCGTTTTTCTGTTTCTGGTTTGGGCATTTTCCACCCACATAGTTACCCTGTTCATAGTGTTCCAACTTTCCTTTTAGCAAGGCACATTCCACTACATGATCTTCGGCTGCTCTAGACAACGTATCATTTCTTGCTCCCCTCACAGCATTTCTTGCGTGTCCAACCTCTGCCATGTTTGTGTTTGCTGTGGTGCTTGATTTAAATACCCGGAATGCATGAAACCGTCGTGGATGCCAGAAACCTTCAAACCATTTCTTTACATGTCCCCGCTTAGCCTTCTTTTCTGTCCACGTATGCAATGCACGACGAGCGGCTTGGTAGCTTCCTGGTGTTGCAGCTGAATAGATGGCATGAACCAGCTTCCTAAACTCTGTCTTTGCTTTATTACTCCAATCTGCAGATTCCTGTCGATGGGCGCAAGAATAGAAGTGCATTTCACAGGAAGAAGCACGATTGACTGCATCAGGTTTGAGTTGTCGTCGTATGGATTCACGATTTCCTCCATGTTCGTCTGTGACAAATCCGTGCGGATCAAAAATGTAGTTGGGTATTCCGGTATAATCACTCAGTGCCTATGAAGAGAGAAATTCTATGAGCTAATGGCAATACACTCTCTTTTACACCCCTCTGACTTGTATTTATTATTTTAGAGAATTTCAGCCCGGAAAATTAAAACCGGGTCAAGCAGTCTACCTAACACAATTGTAAGCTTGCTAAATCAGGCAAATGAGTTATATCACTGAGAAATATTAAAATGGAGCGCAAAGAAGAGCCAGGAAAGCCCTTGACATCAGAGAGGTCTGGGACCTAGTATCTTGCCATGGTAACAAAATTGATAGTGTCAAATTTTTGAACACACGTAGTAGACTGTCATTGCCAAGAATCAAGAATCAATCATTTCTGATACACATTGGTTGAGATGTATGGCATCTGTGCCTAGCTAATTTGCATAAATGTGAACATCTTTTGAATGCAAAGAGTTTTGTTTTCAAATATAAGCAGTGTTTTACTTTTCCACCAGCCACTTGTCTACATTCTAAAATGCATGAAATGAATATTTGATCATAGTACCACTTTAAGTCAACTCACAAATAAACATGGAATAACAACATACCTCATTGAGACATTTCCAGAAGTCACACAGGGTTTCTGTTGACTCTGTCTCACACTCCATGCTTGCAATGGTCACAATTTCTTTTATTGTAGGATGTAGCACTGAGAGGTTTATGGTCTTCATGCCCTTCACCCTGTCATGCTCAGCATCAAGGAAGCAGTCCTCCTCCTCTAAAGAGTGTTGGCTCCCCAGTTACATTTGTACAGCTATTTCTAGTTTTTCTTTGCTCGTTCTAAATACAATTGTGCTTCCATCCAATCTTCCATCTTTAACTTTCCAAAGAAGGTAAGGGTCATGTTTGTCTGTGGCTTCCTTAATCTTGGCCAAAGCATCAAAGGAGTGGCCCACTGGATTGATCTCTATGATGACTTTCTGCTTGATGTTCTGAATTTTTTTAGTCCCAAATGCAGCGCTTATTCAAGGGCGGCGCTTATTCGGGGGTGGCGCTTATTCAAGTAAATACGGTAATGAAATGAACAACAATTATTATCATATGATAAAGGAAATATGTAACTTGAAAGTTTTATGGAATATACATCTATTTAAAAATTAAAGGAGCCCAGCCCAAGAGCATGTGGCTGGATCAATAACTGATACTTTTGGGTGCTACTAAATCAATCTTATACAAAAAAATTAAAAATATCAGAGGGCAATTATTAATACACAGACATTATATAGACACTGAGTCATGGCAGCTGATTTTTCATTTAAGGCTGGAAAAAATACAATATCTCTTGGAACAAGATAACATTCAAACCAGCACTTACCCCTGTTTGATGTTACCCACTGTTTCCAAGGTCTTCCATCTTTTGTAGCTTTCATCATTTGTTCTTTTATGCATGGAACTTTGAAGGCACAATCCCCATCCACGTCAAAAGGTAGACATTCCACTTCTTTCCCCTCTTGTTGGTGAACTAACACATTTCTGGAAGTTAATGTAAAACATTAAAAGAAACTCTGGTAGGCAAATCCAAACAAACAATGATCAGATCTTACGAGTTTCGGAGGAAAATATGTGTCATTTGACAGAATATACTCTATCAGCACCTCCTTTTCCCATGAAAGGGACGTTCTGTAAAGTTAAGTGTGCATACATGTACTATCCTATCCCATGTACTATCCAAGCAAGAGCTTGTCCAAGTTTCTGTAGCATGAAGTAAATAGGAATAGGGCTTGAACCAAGATGGCTCGGATTGGAGTCCAGCCCACTAACCATTAACCTCATATCACTCTAGGGCATTATGCCTGTTGGAAATACCCATCCATTCATGAACTTCCACACCCTACCATTTAGGGAAGGGACATGAAAACGGCACAGTATATTATTTACCAGTAAGTAAGTAAAGTAAAGTCGCGCACACGAGCCAGAAGGCTCACAACGGCCGGAGCTTAAACCCGGTTTCTGTAGCATGAAGCGACTAGGAATATTGCTACTCCCCCCTGAATGGGATGCTAGTCCATCGCAGGGTTACCCCCAGCATTTTTTTGTCGCCGGTACCCATTTATACACCTGGGTGGAGAGAGACAGTGTGGAGTAAAGTTTCTTGTCTAAGGAAACGACACGACGGCAGAGACTAGGCTTCGAACCATCGACCTTCAGGTCGAAAGCCCGACGCACTAACCACTAGACCACCGTGGCTCCACCAGTTATTTACCAGTAGGCAAACATTTTTACTATTGAATTGGCTAAGGAATATTTTGGGTCATTATCCCAACCCTGGCCAACATGAAACTATTGCATGTGGAATCAAATATACACAATTTCTGTTTGACTTACACTTCAGTCAGTGGTTGTCTATTCTTTGATGGATGCTGGCTGTAAAATAACAAAATAATTTTTAATCTTTCATAATGAGCAACAGTACTAAGACAGTTTGGGCAACCATTTTTTGTAAGGAAAGGACAATCAAAATTTGATTAATATATATTATAATAATCATTTTTTATTTGAATATCATTTATTATTTTATTAGTTTCACACAATTTTCAGTGGCAGATGCAGACCTCTTTCCAAGGTGGGGGCCCAAAAAATTTTTCAGGCCTTCAGGAATTAATATTAAGGTGGAAGTCAGAAAACGCTAGCCCACAACACTCAACATTTAACTCCCTGTGTCTTTTAATAAGAAACTTTGATGTTTAAACTTAATATACTTTAATTCAGCTTTTCATTATGTTAGAATGTGGTATTTACTCACACTTCTCTGTGGTTTCCCTTGCACCTCCCAAGCCGTATGTGTTTTAACAGATTAGACCTGGTTGAAAAGGCCTTTTCACATTTTTTGCATTCATTTGTGCAGTCATCTGATGACTCATCTGAGTCTGGCAACTCTACTTTTACATTTTCCTATAACAATTATTAAATACATCATTATTGCCTGGATACTATTAAGCTTTTTTAAAAAAAAAATCCTTCAACGTGCAACGGTAGAATACTTGGAAATAAAATAAATTTGCTTGGAAATAAATTGCAAAAAATTATAATTAACAGGTAACTGATGATACTGACCCTTTTTGAACCCTGCAGCCAATCAGGTGTTTCCAGGAAACTGCAATCACTATGACTGTTCTCTGAATCCTAGGGGGAATTAATTATTCATTGTTTTAACACTGCACTCTTGTTACTTTCAAAGTGTAAATAAAATAACTGATGAAAGATAAGAAATGTACAGGCAGCCCGTACATGTGAACAACAACAACAAAAATAACCTCGCAATCCTCCTCCAGGCCACCATCACTGCCAACATGAAGATCAAGCTCTTTTTTGATAGGGCTTATAGTCAAATCAACAACATTCTGTATAAAAAAAAACACCTATGAGGTAGGATACACAGCATTAATCTTCCTCATTCAAGTAAGACCCCATCTCTCGCTGAAAATAAATTTTGTAAAAAGTCCCCCTCAGTTTTTAACTATTACTTATCAAATGAGACAATACATATATTAGTTATGAGTGAAGCATGTGTGGCAATTCTTTTTGCTTATAAATGGCTCCATAACTTTGTGAAAGCACTAGATGAAATTAAAAAAAATTCAAACTGTTTTAATGCCTTTTGTTGGCAGTTTAGAACCACTAAACCACCTATTACTTAGATGTCAATAAAACAGCCTGTGTTTGCAATGGGAAAAGTGAACACAAGAAACCAACCTCGTCTTCTTTCTTCAACTCATTATCACTGCTGATGGGGCTTGATGTTAAATCAATGACTATCTGTAAAAAAAAAAAACAGCTAATCTGTAGAATTTTTGCTACCACGAAGAATATTGTACCAGCAATATCAGGGAACAGATGTTTAGCTCCTGGGATAGGGATTGTTACTCTGGATCTGGGATCAGAATTGTCAATTCTTATGGTATTAGAAAATCAGTAACGTTGGGCCTGAGATAATTTGCACCTCGTTACATTGACTTCAATTTCATATTTATATATAATTTAACTTATATATTTCTATATTTGGCACTTGCCGCACTTCCACCCGGCCCTGGATATATCATGTGCTTCTGACAACAAAATTATAATCAGGTAACATTTCTGGGATCACATATAGGTTTTGTCTTGGGTATAATTATCTTGAAATCAAACATTATTTTACGAAAGATTTTGATCGTTAAAACCCCGGCCGATTTGACACGCAAATGAAAAGACACTCGAAAGTTAATGAATAATTCATAGCTAAAAGCATTCATTGAAGTGTCAGCTATTGTTTCCAGTCAAAAATACAATTGCGAATGCAATACTAGGATAGATTAAACAAGATTGCCGTTACCGATCTGCCATCCCCGTTCTCATCCATCTTGAAAAATCCTCAAGACGATGTGCAACACCGCTCACAAAGTACGTCGTGTAAAACCACTGAAAATTTATTGGAAACCCCGCCAAAAAAATCGTAACTCGAAAATCCAACTCGAAATCCAACTCGAAATCCTAACTCGGCAAATAGGCAACCTCATTGCAGCAAGGTCCACAAAGAAATTTTCCTTTATCTCTTTTATCACACGTCGGAATGTCTTATCATATCTTGTATCCACAGTCACGTACTACAGTGTTACAGTAATCAGCCAACAATTCCCTGCTTTGTTGCCGTATAAATTTTTACCAAAGTAGTCCTCGAAGAAATAGCGAGGCAATAATCATGTTTGCTTTCCAACAAGGCTGATAAATAATATTCTGTCGTGACAGTTTGAAAGTTCTTTACCGAAGAAACACCGCCAAACTGTGAGAAAACTTCTCAAAAACCTGCCTCGAACGTACACCACTTCACGCTCAAAAAAAAGTTTACGCATACACCGGAACTTTACGCATACGGCGGAAGTGACGATGATAGCTTGTTCAAGTAAGCTAAAATATTGTGTCCAACAGACAACAATACAAAGACACGTTGGGCTCAAGATATACTATTTCGCTTACATGAACAGCCGACCGCTCTCTCGAGTGCCCTCTAAACTTCGTAGTTGCTATAGCAACTACGAACTAACAAGCAACTCTTGAGTGGCAGAATGGCCTCAAGTTCCTCGAGCTCTGTATACTGGCTCATAGCCGGAGCAAATGAGCCATCAAAACAACAAAGAATAAACAAAGCTCCAAAGAAAGAAAAGCATTGTTATTCGTAAAATTCTACCAACATTACGGCGACATCCAAAACAAAATAACAACGTGATTCCCAAGTGTGAATGACAATTAAAATACGCTCATAAATACAATCTGCATAAAATATGTTTTTTTCGCGGATATGACCATTTTCTAAGACGGTTAAACACTGAACGCTCGTGTGCTATAGGATATAGCGCCTCTCGCATTAGATAGAAGTGCCACGAGGGCGTATGCTCGAGGCACTATGCACTATATACCATATAATAAACACTCGCGTTCATTGTCTAACCCTTCTCCAATTCATCACTTTCTAGCCAGAATACATTGCGTTTAGCCAGAATGCACTGCGCCACGAAAAATAGCGAATTAACATCACTTTGCACGTTCCTGTCGCCGACAGTCGGCGATGAATGTTTCAGTTAAATGTTGAGACATTGGCTGCGGTCGCACTTGGTGAGTTAACTGGGTTATTTTTTTTTAGTAACCCGGTTAAAATTCCATAAAAAAAATAAATCGGTGAAAAGATGTTTGTAATGAAATAACCGAGTTTATTTTTCTGTACGGCCGCACTTCAGAAGGTTGAACTTTAAACGTGAGAGATCATGTTATCATTTGCTATATTCTTCTTTCTTTTTTGTGACATTGTTAAGTTTTTATTCATCTGATGGGAACGACGAACGAAATAAGCCTGCAGCAAGCACGACGGCGAAGGTAGCGAAAGCGGCAGAAAACATTAGGATTAATTACCGAAAACAATGCCTCTGCACATGCATTTTACATTTTGGTATTCCCTACAAAACAGCATCGTCAAATGATCAAATTATAGGTTTTGTAGAGAATGTAAACACACGACGGTTTTCCTTTCTATATTTGAAATTGTAAGTCGTCCCTACGAATTCAACACGGAGCCAAAAATTACGGCGTGAGCGAAGATGATTGACAGATCGGGAAAGTTAACCTGCACTAAACTACCTAGCGAGGTGGTTTGAATAAACCTAACCCGGTGAAACTATTGTTCTTTAATTAATTTCCATGGGAACCGCCAAGGGCCCGATTACATGGCGAATTTCAGCCCGGGCTGAAATTTCCTCCCGGTAGGCGGGCTGGAATTTTGTTGCGATTACATGACGAATTTCAGTCCTGGCTGACAGCCCACGCCGCCATCTTGTTTCATTGAACACAAATCATTGCGCATGTGCACGTGCACTTTTTTTACCCAGGTGACCTTGCTTTTCAGCCCGGGCTGAAATTTCATTCTGATTACATGAGGTTTTTCAGCCCGGGCTGAAACTTTCTTCATGTAATCGCAAACGTCGTTTCAAGAAGATTTATTCAAGAAACCGGGCTGAAATCTCACCCCGCCTAACCGGACTGAAATTCGCCATGTAATCGGCCCATGATTGCTAATATTGTTCTTTTTCTCCAAGAATTTCAACAATTTTCAATTTTTAGCGATTGTTGGAATTGTTGTAGAAGTTAAAATGGTTCAACTTTTCTACAACAGTCGGTGACGATTGGCGACTAAATTACAACAATTACAACTATCATCGTGCATCAACGTGCATCAAAGCGCTTTTGATAACGGCCGTCTCCGTGTTTATATGTTAATTTTCCAAGGAAATATTATTTTCATCTCGCACATGTCATAGCTCTTTTTGGTCACAGATTGTTATAAATTACAAGAAATGGCAAATGTTTTCATCATGATAAATCGATCCTTTGCGACGATTAAGGGGCCGATTACATGGCAAATTTCAGCCCGGGATGAAATTTCAGCCTGGTAGGCGGGCTGGAATTTTGTTGCGATTACATGACGAATTTCAGCCCGGGCTGACAGCCGTAGCCGCCATCTTGTTTCATTGAAAACAAATCATTGCGCATGCCCAAGTGCACTTTTCTACCCAGGTGACCTTGCTTTTCAGCCCGGGCTGAAATTTCATTCTGATTTGGGACGGACCATTAGGTTTTTTTTTTGGGGGGGGGTGGGGGTGGGGTTGGGCAAATACCAAAAAAAAAAATTCGAGCACAGCCTTGAACTGCGAAAAAAATATCGTGCAAAACAAAAACCCCAGAAAAAAAAAATTCCTGCAAAGCTTTATGTTCTTAGAACAATATTTTTATATCCAGGAGCAGTTAGTCAGAACACAGATAAATCACAAGCTAGGAGACCACTGCCACTGGCAATATGTCACAGTGCCAGCGTACATGACGCGCACTGCATAGAAATAGTGACGACATAGGAAACCAAAGCGCCTAGGTAGTGCAACATGTATTTCTAGGACAAGTGGAACACATTCTGACTATGTAATATATTTCCATTCAATGTACATATAGAACAACTGTTTATACAAATATATCTTTTATTTAAGTTATTATATAAGGTGACAGGCCTAGCACAAATCCTGCTCGTCGCTAAAAGCATTTTAGCCCAGCTTTAGAATAAGTCTACCCCAAGTACGTGCCTGAGAGATTTTTCCTTTTAGATCAAAATAAAGATATAACAGGCCTGTTGTTCTAAATGTTGTCGTTTCTTTGATCTTAGGAAAAAATCTCTATCTGTGATACTGACAGGAGGAATTTACGCTTTCCAGAGCCGTTTAGAATATTTAGTTACACCGTCGTTTGTTTGCTAGCTCTTGGTATAACAATGGAGTTTCTTTGGCTCAATTTAAAGGAGTTGCGGGATCAGTAGTAGCCGCTTAAGTAGGAATTATTCGCTGCTTAGGATCAGTTCATTTCTCAGTCCGTGAATGTGAGCGCGTAAGTCTGCGGTTAGCATAACTTGTGATATAGTGTTTCTTCATTACGACTAAAAGATTCTAAGATCCAAGTCTTATGCGATAGTCACGGTCTATATTGGAATAGTGGCATCTTGCAATTGTTTTTAGCTCCTCAGATTTTATTCTGCGTTTAAGTTTATGTGTTTCTCGGAGCTAGGCAGTATCTCCATTGTCAGAAGTGTGGCGTCAAATTGCATCCAGTTTGAACTGAATACAGTCGAACCTCCCGTAAGCGACCACCCAAAATGTCAAGCCTAGATGGTCGCTAACGGGAGGTGGTCGCTTACGAGAGTTCAAACCATATTGGGTCAAAATTTTGCCTTATTAAGACCGCCGCCTGGTTGGCTCAGTTGATAGAGCACCGGTTTGCCGAGCGGGAGGTCTCGGGTTCGAACCCTGGCCGGACCAACACTCAGGGTCTTAAAATAACTGAGGATGAAGGTGCTGCCTTTGCTATGGCATCGGCAAATGATTAGACCTTCACGTGGCTCGGATGACCACGTAGAAATGGCGGTCCCGTCTCCCATGGGGACGTAAAAGAACCACTGAGGACGTAACAAACCCTGGCTGTGACCACCCTCAGTGTTACTTGTTCGTGGGTGGGGTGGGTCTGATTGATTGTGAAGCGCATTTGAATATGTATATAGAATTTGCGCTATACAAATGCATATTATTATTATTATTATTATTATTATTATTATTATTATTATTATTATTATTATTATTATTATTATTATTAGCATATGGTAACTGCAGAGACTTATCCCATGTGTCAATGCCCATCTAAACCCATGTAATAACTTTTAGTAGTCACAAAAATATTTAAGCTTTCCAAAATATTTATTCAGAGTTTCATGGTTCGCTTCTGTTAATTTACCTAATAAGGCGAATGGAACAAGTCTCACTGCACGATAGTTACAAATTGAATCTTTAATGTTGTCTAAATGTAAGGGGAACTGAACATGAACTAATAAGGATTGGATTGCTAGCTTTAAATATGACAGTCCTTTTATATTACTGCTGATTTACATGTTAACAAGCGAAAAAACTGTTCATTAGCCCTTTAACACCTAAATTTCCACCAAAAAGACCTTTTTTCAGGCTACAAATGCCATTTTATGGCCATTATTTAACCAAATTGAGGCCGTACAGTCAAAAACATCGTTTACAGCTCGGAAACTAAACCCTCCTACCATTTGTAGAAGAATTTGAGAATTTGAGTTCGACATAGGTTTTGAACGAGAAAAACAGGACTTGTCTTGAGGAATGCGATAATGTTACAACACCTCATTATCCAATTTCCGCTCTATTATCTGTCAAGTAGCTTCAAGTGGTCGCTTACCGGAGGTTAAAAACAAAAGAAAATTTCAAAGTTTTAGCTGTAAAAGTGGCCGCGGTCGCTTACGAGAGGTGGTCGCTTACAAGAGGTTCCAAATATAGTGATTTGACTTGGAAACTTTTGGTATTTTGGAAAACTGGTCGCTGAGGAGAGGTGGCCGCTTACGAGAGGTGGTCGCAACCGGAGGTTCGACTGTATTTGAATATCCAGCATGAATGCAATTGTTCTTTTTTTGTACACTCTTTAAGCAAGACTCGAGTTTCGGTTCTTTGGTGCACCTCATCAGTTGCTCCCATGTAGAGAGGTCTCGGAGAATAATATGACATTGTAGAATGTAAGCGACTTATGAGCGCTTGGGGAGGATCAAGTGTTCTATCTTTTCATTGGCTTGTTTAGTTTATCCAATAACAATGGTTTATTTTCGATCCGACGTAAGTTGTGTTTCTTTGTAGGCTTTTTAGTTTATTTCTTAAGCAAGTAAGATATTTTCTGACATAAGGAATGGCTCTTTTATAGTTGTACAGTGACATTGTACGTACATGTACAGGGTGTTTCAAAAGTTCGTTCCGATTTAAAGTTGTTAATTTTTTAAACAAATCAATTGTTTATTAGAACTTTTCCAATAAATTGAGGTAGAGAATTTATTAAAATAGCCGGCAATAGCAATTTTAATTGTCTACTAGATGCCTTTGTTTCGATTTTCGCGCCAAATGTGCACACGCGAGTTTTCCCGCCATTTTTTTCGCGCCCTTGTGTATGTTGTTCCTTTCCCGAATTTGTTGTTGTTCTCTGATTTTTTTCCTGAACTTTCTGTTTTCTCTGTCACGAAAATGAAGTCAGACATTGTTTATGCAAGAGCTCAAGCAGCCATATTACGATCATCTGGTCATTCAGTCAAAGAAATTGCTAAAATTTTTTAACAAGACGGAATGTTGGATGAACAAGTGGTCGAAAAGAGAGTGCTTCGAAAACAAACCAAGAAGCGGACGACCGTCTGATTTGACCAATTGTGCTCGAAAATCAATCGAGAAAGCGAAGTACAAACGGAACAATTCAACAAGGAAGATTGCCAAGAATCTTCATCAGAAAACTATCGAAGTTTCGAGCATAACGGTGTGGAGATAGCTCAAAGAAAGAGATGACATTCGTTCAGGATGGAGCACCGGCTTACACTTCAAAGGCAACTCAGACATGGTGTCAAAAGAATTTGCCAAATTTTATAGCCAAGGATAGCTGGTCAGCGAACTCTCCTGATCTCAATCCCATTAAGAACATTTGAAGTATCATTGACCAGACAACGTACAAAGATCCAGCCCCCAAAACGGTGAAAGAGCTGAAAAGGCGACTACGCTTTGCATGGAAAAATGTGACTCTTGACACGCTAAAGGAACTCGCACATTCTATGCCTTAGCGCTTAGAAAATGTCATTAAAAATAAAGGCGGCCATTCTGGTTACTAATAATTTGAATGATCGAATGAAAAATAAGCTAAAAACAATATACCTAATTTTTAAAGAGGTAGTTTAAATAAATAATGAAACGATAGAAGAAAACAAGTCGGAACGAACTTTTGAAACACCCTGTATATCTCAATGGATAAGAAATACTTTGTTTATGTGTTGTACAACAAGCTTGTAATTGCAGGCGCGGCGCTACCGGTGGGGCAGGTGGAGCATTTGCCCCACCAACTTTCGGCAGCTCAAAATGGCGGCGGGCAGAGATGAATAGTGTAGCAACATCCTTTGACCAGATCTGATGGCGGGGCGCTCAAATGCATTAGAGTTTGCAAAATAAATATTCTGTTAATTAATCAAAAGCCTACAATTTTAGCATTGGAGATATTGCGACTTTAGACTGGAGATTGGATATTGTGAACCAAGCATTTCAATACCCCTTGAGTTACTCGGACGTCAGCTATCAGACTCCAGCTACCGACAAATCTATCAAACAAATCCATCAATGCTGTGAGTTAGCGCTAGACCTCTGCCCTAAGAAGGCTCAAGACATATCTACGAACAAACTATGTCACAAGAAAGATTAAATCATTGCATTATCCAAACATTGCATTAACTGACAAATTGAACATGGCTGATATTGGAAATCAGTTTCTTTCTGCCTCCAATGACAGAGAAAATCGCTTTGGAAATTTCGTTTCCAAAGCCCTCCTACACTGAAAAGAACTGACAGAGGATATTCGAGTGACAGTCGAATTTACTTTGAACAAACAACCAAAATGGAGTTACACCCAAGTTTCAGATAGTGTTTGGTGTACTTTTAATGAAAATTAAACTGAACTCAAAGCTGGCCTTGGAAACTTTTTCTCCGGTCCCAGGAACTCTGGAAATAGCATTTCAGAGACCCCCCTAGAAGCTCGCGCCTTCGGCGCTCGGCACAGGAGATTTGCCCTACCAACATTATATTTCCGGTGCCGCCCCTGTAATTGTAATATGGTTGGGTGTACTACGATGAGCTGTGGGAGCGACATAAACAGGGGGCTGGTGTAAAGAAAATTGCAGGGGCAGTTGCAACACGTGCGCCAAGCTTCATGCTATCAAGCTGCTGTTACATCAGATCTGACTTGCTATAGTATTCCTGTCTATAGTATGGCCTTTCTTCTATTCCTAACACGTATATGTGTCAGGCATTAAAACATATAGACTCGCAAAAAAAATATCATGCAAGCAAATCATGGCAAAAAGAAAAATCCTGCACAGTCTCGAGCGTAGAAAAAAATATCCTGCACCAAAAAATTGCCCACCCCCCCCCCCCCCCCCCCCCCCCCCCCCTCAAAAATCTAATGGTCCGTCCCTTACATGAGGTTTTTCAGCCCGTTTGCCCGGGCTGAAACTTTCTTCATATAATCGCAAACGTCGTTTCAAGAAGATTTGTTCAACCGGGCTGAAATTCGCCATGTAATCGGCCCATAATTGCTATATTGTTCTTTTTCTCCAAGAATTTCAACAGTAAAATTTGCATACATTCGAACTCACACGGTGTCAGATTTCAACAATCAATTTGCAACAATATTAGTTTTCAATCTCGCTTGATGTTCTGTTATTGAGGTTATTTTCCAAAAGAAACCTTCAGTCTTTGAACTGGCATTTCCGATTGAGTTTTGTTTAAAAACTATTTTACATATTGCGTATTCAACCTTCACGATTGTACATTGCACTTTTCATTTTCGACATTCAACATAACGCATTGTCACACGGCTAAAGTGCCATTTCCTAGTGTGTCATTTTGCACGG